>JANFOE010000648.1:0-600000 GCA_025667525.1 Glebionis coronaria | reverse complement strand
GAGCTTCGTGGCCGAACCACTATAAATCATCGTGTCGGTACTTTCCTTTACATTTATGTCTTTACTATTATAGATGTATTTATACGTTGTGTGTTGTGTGCATCTCATAATCTAAACATCTAAGTTGCGGAAAAGATAAGGCTTAGTACGTGTGTGCTTCGTGTTTAGATTATGGTCTAGTGTACATCACTTAGTCTAAACATCCTAGTTGCAGAAAAGCTTATGCTTAGTACGTGTGTGCTTAGTGTTTATACTATTGCTTGATGTACTCTTGATTTGATGTGTTTGTGTGTTTACTTACTTGTAGTATTTATCCTTCAATCAAACACATCTCATATCTAGTCAAGCTTGATCGAGAATTTGATACAAAGGATTGTCAAAGTTTAACATGTAACTAAAGGTTAAGTTCACTGTCGGCGGTTCCCTAAATGGACCGGCGGTTCTTTATTGATAAAGAACCGTGGGTACACATAAGGAACCGCACACAGTGGTTTAAGCCGAAATGTTTTGAAAACTAACTAGAAACTATTCAACCCCCCCTTCTAGTTTTTACATAAAAGATAGAGGTAAACCATGATAATCAAAGCTACCAATGATGAGGTGGGTAATAAAATTCATGGTAATAAGCCAAAAGTTCAAAACCGTTATAAAAACATGTCTATTGAATCTTATTTGTTGACTTAATTTTTTGACATCGTTATCTATTAGGAGAGGTTACTAATTTATTGATTTTGATTACACCGTTAAGGCTCTATTTTTGGACCTAATCTCTATCTACGCATAAGTAAAAAATGTATCCTCGTGATCATTAAGACAAAAATAAAATATAAGAGATACACCTTAGGAATAAGGGAGTTTAAGTGCGTGATTAGAGCATATGAGTAGTGTTAGCATTACTAACTTATAATAACAATGATCTTGTTTCACGCTTAGCATGGAATTGGGTGAAAATCAAGGACGACGAAATTATCTCTATAAGGCATTCACGTGTTCTTTTTCTTTGACCCTAAAAGTCACATTCTCGTGATGAAAACAATACACTATGTCTAAAAAGCAAGTAGTAGTTAATTTAAATTTACGTTTCAATAATTGTCATATAAAAAATGAATTTTGGAGGTGTTGCGATACTTAATTCTAGCATTGCGTGAGGGCACGACAATGGTTTAGTATAAGGGAGTGATGAGACTGCATTTATACATAGTCTCATAATCCAAATCGGGCTTAAAATGTACAAAAATGTCATAAAATGCCATAAAATATACTTGTGTTTGTTCATTTTGTATTTTAGGTACGCATATCGTGAAATTAACAAAAGATAAAAAGAATCAAACAAAAACGAACACAGAAAATGAAGCCACACAAAGAACCAGACCCGAATCATGAATTTCTAAAGAAGTCTTTAAAGTTTTAAAGATTTTCAAGTTTGGTCCTCCAACTTTGAAGATTTTACACTTTATACCCTCATAAAATCCAAAATTACAAGTTTGGTCCCTAAAGTATGAATAATATACATGTTTGGCCCTTGAAGATTGCTAAAAGTGCTTATATGGTCCTTGATACAAGTTTGAGAAATTGAGAGGGACTGAATGGTCAATTGTTGAAAGTTGCTATAAAAGAAATAGGAGTATATTGCTGCAATACTTCATATGACACATTCTTGGAACATGGAGGGGGTGTTTTGCCTATTTCTAAACCAATTACCCGGTTGTACCCAATTCTGAGCCCACAACAACACATAAGCCCACAACAAACCCACTTAAATCCACACAACCCGACCCAATGCCCAGTCCAAACCCGGCGATGACGTCATTGTCCACTACCAATGTTTTAGTATTAAATGATTTTTGAAAAAAGATTATTTATTCTAAAACACGAGCCTAACAAAGGGTTTTCCCCAAAACAGATCCATAAACTTCACTGTTTTACCCATTCATAAACCTAATCCTACCTTTTTGATTATCAACAATCATCACCCCTAAAACTCCAGAAACTTAATTGGCTATCCTCTAAACCCATACTTACCCATAAACCCCCATCACTTTCCACGTGGGACCCTCCCCACATGTCCCCTATCCATAGGTTTGGCCAAGAATAGCAAAATAGGAATCTTACAGTACCATCAACGGTTCTAATGTGTTACTCACTCCTCCAAGAAAGCATTCAAGGGCTCAGATTAGTCTTTAAACAGCTGGCATCACTGAATCATTCACATGTTAAGAATATGACCAAAGTTTCAAGTTTGAAATCTTAAAGGGGAGCTTTGTAATTTCTATAGCTTAGCGTTTTTCTTCTATTATTATCCTTGATGTAGTATAAATATAGGTTGCATGTATCCCATATAATTCGTTCCTGCTTTATGCAAAGATTTTAAAAATTAATGAAATCTTAATTTTGATTTTTAATAAATGCTGAGTTTCTTATATTAATTCTTGTCTTAGTGTGCTTCTTTTAAGTTTTATGGATGTTAGCTTAACTTTTATCAAGCAAACCTTTGTTCCAAAGTTTTTGGCAAAAATTGGTTTGAGATTCGGATTTCTGCAGTTGATGTCTAGGATTGATTGACACCCAATCCTAGACTAAGAGCCCACAAATTTGTTCAATTCCCTGTTGTTAACATTTGGTTTACAAGGTTTAAGTTTGGTGTTGTCTCCAAAAGTTTTCTTAAAAGGTTTTTCACAAGAAAATCATATTTTCTTTACTTTTACTCTCACTACATCAACACCCTTCCAAATATTGCTGACAACAAGCCTTAGGGGAGGTATTTGGTGTTTGGATTTTCTTTTTGTTTGTGTATTGTGCAGGTACCACAAGTCTATTTGCCCCTCTTTATTCCAATTCTTTTGGCTATGAGACTATGGTAGTCCCATTAGTCAATTTCTAGTTTATATCTTACAAAGACCTCTAATTTTCCCTTCAAAACACTCATCCAGGGAAGGCATCATCTTTTGATTCTTGGCTTGAACAAAGTCAAGCCAAGTACCCCCTGGATATTTGTGGTTTGTTTGAATTTTGGAATTGACTTGTAAGATCTTGATTAATGTGTTCTTGGTGTTGTTTATGTTAGATTTAGGGCATTACTAAACTATTTGCATGATTCCTAATTAGTACAGATCATTTTAAGTTGTTTTGCTTCAATTTGTTTGTTAAACCTTTGGGATCCACTCATAAGGGGTGTTTGGATTAAGATTCTGTGAGCTTGTGTGATAGCAAGAGTCACATAAGATTGCCTACACACCTATGTATAGACAGGTTTAGAGGTTTGTATGTGTTGGTTTAGTTAGTTTAGTTGAGCACCAAGTTTTCTAGTATTTGCATACAAAAACTGCATACACACTGTTAGCCTCAAAATATTGAGCCAAACAAGAATGCTCGGTCATATGTTTATTATGTATCGTATTTTAGAACGTTGTAATAGGTAGTATATTAGTCGTGTTATACGGGCTTAACTTTAGGCTAAAGTTCATTAATAAGTAAATAAAGCCCAAAAGGAAAGCCCGACCCAAACCATATAGTCCATAAAGAAGCCCGCATGTGGGTGGACTATATATACTACCCTCCTAGCATGTTAGCAGGGTTGGTGATTCATTTTTTCTCTTAATCTAATATTCTACAAGTGAATCCTCTCTACTTTCTCTCACTACTTTCTCTCTCTAGGAATCCATCTCTTTTCATCTATTTTCTATCTCTAATCATCACAAATTTATAGGACAACAATTGGTATCAATCGCCATGGGGTAGATACGTGATTGGTTTTGATTCTCCTTTAATAATTCGTGCATTTTTCTTGATTTTTAAGCTCTAATCATCACGTTTTTTTGTGTTTTTGTGGAGTTCGTGAGTAGACAAATCATCTACATAGGCGTGGTAGTGATTTGGGTTACTTTGATCGGTTAAAAACACGAAATTTGGTGGTGTTTGGCTTGATTTTTGGTGTGAAATCACGTATTTGATAAGTGTTCATCCTTGTTCCTATTTTGTAGGAAATCTGGTACAAATTCTCAATTTTGAACTTAATTGCGAAATTGAATTCCTGCATAAAGTTGCGGAATTGTACCTTGAAAAGTTGCGAAATCTTACTTTGAACCGAATTGCGAAATCTTGTGTTTGTTAAGTAATTGCGGAATTACATCCTATTGCGAAATCCTACTCAAGTTGCAAAATCATACTGTGAACCGTATTGCGAAATCTTGTGTTTGTTAAGTAATTGCGGATTTTGACTCAATTGCGGAATCATATCAGAAAGTTGCGAAATTAGGGCTTTTCAGGATATTGCGGAATCACACTTCACTGATCATTGCGAAATTATGCATTAATTGAGGAATTATGAGTTAATTGCGGAATTTGGTTGTCATTGCGGATTGTTGCTCAGGAATTGCGAATTTCTTCCCTTAATTGCGAAATTATTCATCTAATTGCGAAATTATTCATCTATTGCGGAATCTTTCACCTCATTGCGAAATCTTCACTTATTTTTTCGAAAATTTGTATTTTTGAAAATTTTTAATCGAGTGATTTTTCGCCTTAGAATTTTTGGTTAATTGTGAAGATAATTTTAGGGAATTTCAACATCTTTTCTCGATTACATCAATCTCAACACATCTACTTAAGATCCACATTCGATTCATCATTTCAGAGAACTTTGAGATGGATTCTACCGCTGAATATCGTGTGACGAACAACAACATAATGGTGGCAGGTAACAAGGAAAGACCACCAATGCTTGTGTCGGGTCGATATGATCAATGGCAATCCCGTTTTATACGTTACCTTGACACAAAACCTAACGGTGATGCTTTAAGGCAATGTATTTTGGAAGGACCCTATAAACTCTCAAGGATTCAAGTTCCTGCAGTACCAGCCACAGACACAAGTGACGCACAACCCTCATATGAACGTGATGAAAAGAGGACCGACCTCACCCCAGAGAATCGTGCGTGGTTTGATGCAGAGAAGGAAGCAATCTACTTAATTCTCAGTGGCATTGGAGATGAAATTTACTCTACGGTTGACGCATGCCCTACTGCTCAAGAAATGTGGACGGCTATTGAAAGATTGCAACAAGGAGAATCACTTAACAAACAAGATGTGAAAACTAAGATGTTTTGGAACTTTGGCAAGTTTACATCAAAGGATGGGGAATCAATTGATTCTTATTACTCCCGATTCTACAAGATGATGAATGATATGACCCGAAACAACTTGCAAGTTTCCACCATGCAAGTCAATGTCCAATTTCTACAGCAACTTCAACCAGAGTGGACACGGTTTGTCACCTTGGTGAAACAACAACAAAAGTTAGACGAAGTTTCATATCACAAGCTCTTTGACATCTTGAAACAATTTCAAAATGAGGCAAATGAACTTCGAGCTGAACGAGTTGCAAAGATTTCCAATCCACTTGCTTTGGTGTCTACCACTCAACATTACCCAGAATATCACTCCCGTACTTCAAAGACCTACTCTACTCAATCATCATCACCACGATCATCTATTGTCTCCAAGTCACATGTTCCAACACGATCCCGAGGCAAAGAAGTTGCAAGAGCACCATCACCCACACCTAAGCAATCATCCGAAGAAGACAGTGATGAAGAAATAGCTCAAAAGGATAGGGAATTCAAGCAACAAATGGCTTTCGTTATGAAGCAATATAAGAAAATCTACAAACCCACCAACAACAACCTTCGAACATCTTCAAACTCGAGGAACACCCATGCACAGAGTCCTCCAAGGTATGACACACGAAGACGTGCTGAGAGTCCTCCAAAGTATGATCGACAACCTAAGTATGATAATCAGAGGGTGGCTACTGTTGTTGGAAATAGGGAAACTGTTGGTACTCAAGTTGTGCAACAAAGTGGGATTCAGTGTTTTAACTGCAGAGGTTTTGGGCATTTGGCTAGGGAATGCAGGCAGCCAAAGAGGGTTAAAGATTATGGTTATCATAAGGAAAAGATGTTGTTGTGCAAGAAAATGGAAGCTGGAATCAAGTTATCAGCTGAGGAAGGAGAAATGCTTGACGACACAGATGATGAACTCTCCGACCAAGAACTCGAGGCACATTATTCATACATGGCAAAGATTCATGAGGTCCTAAACGTCACTGAAGATGACAATGGTCCTATCTTTGATACCGAGCCAATTGATAAGGTACAAGATGATGCTGAATATAATGTGTTTGGTAATACACATGAGCATAGTGCTCTTCCAACGACAGTTACTGACACGTGTATGATGGAAACGGTTGATAGCAATACCACACCCGATTCATCAGACATGTGCAATAATGAGTTTGAGGATGATCAACATGCAAATGAGTATGATGACGAGGAGCGTGTCGCGCTTGCTAATTTAATTGCTAGTTTACAAAAAGATGTAAATGATAATAGAAAGAATCAAAAGCAATTAAAGAAGGCAAACGCAGCGCTCACTCAAAACTTTGAAGAATGCAAAGCCGCTCTTATAAAATCTAGTGAGACTATTGATAGTTATAGGGCTGAGCTTCTTCAAAAGACCAACGAGCTTGAGGGGTACAAAAGTCGTGTCATCAACGTTAAAAAAGACGATTTTGAAAATAAATACAATGAAGCTCTTGCTTTGTTAACTAAAGAAAAACGTCAATTTAATGTTTTATTAAGTGATGAACGTCAAAAAACGTACCTTGCCACAACAAAAGTTAATGAACTTGAACAGAGGCTTTCTATGAACACCACCGATTCTGCTAAAATTCTTGACGAGAAGAAACAAGAGGTTGAAACATTAAAACAAGATTTCAAAAATAGACAAAGCAAAGATACTGAAAAAGTAAAGGATCTCGAAGAACAAGTCGATTTTTTGAAAAACGTTGTTTATAATACACATGACTCTATTCAAACCGTAATAATGATAGCACCTCGGTCGTTTTTCAAGGGTCAACCTAGCTTTGCCACCCCCAAGTACCTCGAACAAGCTCAAGTTGCGAACCCTCACTTATATCTTGATGAGTCCGAATGGACTGATAATGACTGCCCAGTAGCTAACATCGATAGTGAAGAGACGTCCCTTTGGGATGAGGAGAGTAGATCACCGGTCAATAAAGATTTTGTGAAACCATATAACTATGCTTATGAAAACAGTCTTTATGGTCTTTTCACTCCACAAAAACAGAAGTCTCGTGAGGAATTATTTTTAGAATGCAAACAAAAAAGAATTCAATGGAAAAAAGCTTTTGCCACTAAGAGGAAAACTAATGTTTTTAAATATATTAACTATTTGCCTCTAGATGCTTCTAAAAGCAAAAGTAGAAAAATACTTGGTTTTCTTAAACACCACGTTAATAATGTTCAATCAATTGTTGAAAGCGATTGGGAGAAACGTCAAAAGGATAAGTGGAAAACCGAGATTCCTCACGACATAACTGTGCTTGTGAAAGAACTTTTAATACCAAATACGATGATAATAAAAGAACATGTTCTTGAGTTTGAAAATTTAATTCAGTCTGAAATGTTTGATGATTTGAAATATGTTGAGTCTCTTGAAAAAGAAATTGATGACCTTCAAAATGACAAATTAGAATTTTCAAACGAATATGATCTACTCTTAGAAGAATGTCTCTCCAAAGATATTTTGTGTGTTACTCTTCAATCATGTGCTGATATCGATGAATATTCTGATGTTGCATGCAAATATCTTGATAAAATCAAAGAGTGTGAGCGTCTTGAACTTGAGCTTTCGAAACATAAAGAAAATGTTGATAAAAAGGCTTTTGAGTTACTTCAACACAAAACTGATTTCCTTCAAAAACATTGTCATTCTCTTGAACTTGCTTTGCAAAAAGACGTTGGTAGTTTTCCACATAATAATAAACTGCAAGAAAAACTTTCCCAAACGTTTCGAGAAATGAACGAACAGAATTTGGAAATATAGGGTTGAAAGCTCAGTTACAAGATAGGGACAGAGCGATAGCAGAAATGCAGAAACTCGTTGCTAAGATGGGTGGGAAGATTGTGGAACCTAGTGTTAAGAAACCTGTTGTAAGACAACCCAATGCTCAAAAAGTGACTAGACCCTCTGTCTTGGGAAAACCATCTGTCTTCTCTAATTCTGCATTTGCAAAACCTGCGTTTGCCCCCAAGACGGGTGGGAAGGATAGGTTACCACAAAACACTCCCAAAACAAATATTCGATCACAAAGCATTAAGAACACAAACGTGATTAAACCAGGGATGTATAGATTGGCCACTAAACCCACACAAAACAAAGAAAGTCAATCACCTCAGACTTCTAGAAACACTAATAGACGTGTGTCTTTTACTACAGGAGTAGTCCCCACTGCTAGTGTTAGCCGGCCCCAGCTTAAGAGCACACGCATGAATGAAAAGGTCTGGCAAAACAAAAGTCAAGGGCAGATGAAGGAAGTAGAAGACCATCCTAGGATTTTCAATGTTTCTAAGAATAAAACGTCTGTAATCGCGTGTAATGACGATTTGAATGATTCGACTTTGAATGCTATGAAAGTTAAGTTTGTTTGTGTGAAATGTGGAAAGTGTGCTAATGCTAATCATGCTATGTGTGTTTCGAATAATGCCAAAGGCGTAGAAACTAGAACTAAGAAGCAAACTGTGATGCCTATTAGTGCTAGAAAACCCAAACGCAAAGTGAACCATTCTGGTGCAACCCCTCCTAAGAAAAGTATTGCATCAGACTCCACCACTAAGAACCCTAGAAGCAGAATTAGGGAATTATATGAGTCTGCTAGCAAGCCTTGGAAATGGTGGTTTGCTAATCAATGTCCTCCAGGATATAAATGGATGCCTAAGGTTAGGACAGAAAATGTGACTACGAGCGTTAGTGTGCCTCTAAGTGATGAAACTAGGGAAACTAATGAATCGGAAATCATAACTAACATGGAATCTAATTTAACAAATGCTCCATCGTGTTCTAATTCTTCTGCAGGTGATCGAAATAATTCTCTTCATACTGGACTCCGGATGCACGAAGCACATGACGGGGAATCTCAAGCTTCTAATTAACTTCGTGGAGAAGTTCCTGGGTACGGTCCGATTCGGAAATGATCAATTTGCACCGATCCTAGGATATGGAGACTTGGTTCAGGGGAATATCATTATCAAAAGGGTTTACTACGTCGAAGGGCTCAATCACAATCTTTTCTCGGTTGGTCAATTCTGTGATGCGGATTTGGAGGTTGCTTTTAGAAAGAAGACATGTTTTGTTCGTGATTATGATGGGAATAACTTACTTACCGGAACACGGGGTACTGATCTCTACACTATTTCACTACAAGACTCCACATCTTCAACTCCAATCTGTTTCATGGCTAAAGCTTCAACGACTCAAGCTTGGTTATGGCATCAACGTTTATCTCATCTTAACTTTGATACCATCAATTTGCTTTCCAAGAAAGATATTGTGCGAGGCCTTCCTAACTTGAAATTCATCAAAGATCATCTTTGTTCTTCTTGTGAGCTTTGTAAAGCTAAACGAAGTAGTTTCAAGACAAAGACTACTCCAAGCTCTAAATGACGGTTAGATCTTCTTCATATATATTTGTGTGGTCCCATGCGTGTTCAAAGTATCAATGGGAAGAAATACGTTATGGTAATTGTCGATGACTACTCAAGGTACACATGGACTCACTTCTTGAGATCCAAGGATGAAACACCCGATGTTCTCATCAGCTTCCTTAAAGTGATACAACGTGGTCTTCAAGCTCAAGTTAAAGTGGTTCGTACTGACAGAGGTACAGGATTTTTGAATTTAAAACTGAGAAATTATTTTGAAGCTGAAGGAATTGAACATGAAACATCTATTGCTCGAACACCCGAACAAAACGGCGTTGTTGAAAGACGAAACCGTACTTTAGTTGAGGCTACTCGAACATTATTATCCGCTTCAAAACTTCCACTATACTTTTGGGCTGAAGCCGTGTCAACCGCATGCTACACACAAAACCGCTCCTTAGTTATCCCAAGACACGAAAAGACACCATATCACATAATTAATGATCGCAAACCTTCACTCAAACACCTTCATGTTTTTGGATGTACGTGTTACATTATTCGACATGGTGAAAATCTGGACAAGATGAAAGAGAAAGGTGATGCATGCATTTTTGTGGGATATGCAACTCAGTTTAAGGGATACAGAGTATACAACAAGAGAACAAAATTGATAGTCGAGACTATTCATATCATATTCGATGAATTACAAGAAATGGCACTTGAACAAAGCAGTTTAAGTCCCGATCCACAACGACACACGACTTCCGTTCACAACCGCACGGAACTCAGAACTCAAGACCACAGCAATGAACCGTCAAGTTCAAAGCTGGTTCCTGAACATGTTCCTAGAGCAGATATGACAGTGCACACGACACTTGAAGAGTTGGAAATGTTATATGGACCAATGTATGATGAATATTTCACGGGGGAGAAACAAGTTGCATCGAAGTCTTCCGTTGTCACTCATGATACGAATGATGATACCGATCATCATCAACAAATGGATACAACTTCATCTACTTCAACACGAGTTGTTGCAGATTTACCTCCTCAGAATATCAATTCAACAATCGATCCTACAACATCCACAACTACTGTCATTGCTCCAGAGAACACAAATCAAGCAGATGATGCATTATCTGACGAAGACGAATTTATCAACCTATTCAGTACACCGGTACACGAAACTGGAGAGTCTTCTACTCGCCATGTTGATCCGTCAAATATGCATACGTTCTATCAACGACATCCTTCAACACACCATTAGACCCGAGATCATCCTTTGGTTCACGTAATTGGAAACCCTTCATAGCCTGTTCGTACAAGACGAAAACTAGCAACCGATGGTGATGTTTGTATGTTCGCACTCGCAGTGAGTACAGCTGAACTGAAAAACATCAAAGAAGCCATGGCTGATCATGCTTGGATTGAATCGATGACGGATGAACTTCAACAATTTGAAAGACTTAAAGTCTGGGAACTTGTTGACAGACCATACGATGTGACTCCTTTAAATCTTCGTTGGATCTGGAAAAACAAGATGGATGAAGAAAACACGATCATCAAGAACAAAGCTAGGCTAGTGGCTAAGGGGTATGGCCAGAAAGAGGGAATTGATTTTGATGAATCATTCGCACCAGTTGCTCGGATGGAAGCAGTCAGGATTTTTCTTGCTTATGCTGCACATAAGGGATTCACTGTCTATCAAATGGATGTAAAGACGACATTTCTTAACGGTCCTTTGAAGGAAGAAGTCTATGTCACGCAACCGGAAGGATTCGTCAATCCTCATTATCCTGACAAGGTGCATCGTCTCCACAAAGCACTTTATGGACTCAAGCAAGCTCCAAGGGCATGGTACGACGAGCTCTCAAAATTTCTGGTATCCAAAGGTTTCTCAAAAGGTTCCATTGATCTAACTCTGTTCACTTATAAATATGGGGATGACATTTTGCTTGTGCAAATTTATGATGATGACATTATTTTCGGGTCTACAAACCCAAAACTTTCAAAATGGTTTGAAAAAGTAATGCACAGCAAATTTGAAATGTCAATGATGGGCGAACTAAAATTCTTTCTAGGAGTTCAAGTTCACCAATCCCCAAGTGGTATCTTTATAAACCAAGCTAAGTATTGTCAAGAGATAATCAAAAAGCATGGTATGACTTCATGTGACCCCGTTGGGACACCATTATCAACCACATCGCTAGATGTTGACTTGGAGGGATTACCCATAGATCAAACGAGATATCGTTCCATGATCAGGTACCTCATGTACATGACAGCAAGCAGACCTGATATTTCACATGCTACGTGTTATTGTGCATGTTATCAAGCACGACCCACTGAAAAGCACCTCAAGGAGGTTAAACGGATCTTTCGGTACCTCAAGAATACCATTCATTTGGGACTCTGGTATCCGAGGGAAACCGGTTTCTTTCTAACGACCTATTCAGACTCTGATCATGCAGGGTGTCTTGATACACGAAAAAGTACTTCTGGTGGTGCACAATTTCTAGGTCAAGATAAGCTTGTGGGATGGTCTTCCAAGAAGCAGGATTGCACGTCACTTTCATCAGCTGAAGCGGAGTATGTGTCTCTATCTTCGTGTTGTGCTCAAGTTCTTTGGATGAGAACACAACTCACGGATTATGGCTTCCACTTTGATAAAGTACCTATGTACTGTGACTCAAAGTCGGCCATAGCCATCTCCTGCAATCCGGTACAGCATTCCCGCACGAAGCAGTCAGATACCACTTCATAAAGGAACAAGTTGAAAGAGGTATCGTTGAATTATACTTTGTTGGAACGGATTACCAATTAGTCGACTTGTTTACGAAAGCTTTGTCGAAAGATAGGTTTGAGTACCTCGTTAGGCAAATTGGTATGAGATTTTTGACTCCAGCAGACCTGGAGATTCTGGCAAAGGTGCCTGCTTGATTTATCTATCAAACATCAACTGGTAAATATCTTTGAAAAAGCAAAATAAAAAAATATAAAACACATAAAAGCAAAACACAAAATTAAAAATCTTTCAAAATCCAAAAATATTCTTCTCGACATGTCTCTCAGTATCGATAATATGGACGTGCCTAGAAATGTCGCTCAATAACGACACGGGTGTGTACATAAAGCTCGAATGAAAGTTGTAAATATTTTTCAAAACATGTCATTTCTTCTTTTAATAAAGGAAATTGTCTATTTTGGACAATATTTCCAAACAACGGGTAGAGCAATCTATCATGGGTTGAGCTAGTCACAAAACATTCAACGTTTTGAGCTCAACACAATGGCTTGTAATCAATTTCAGATTGCAACCCGGATCGATATTCACGGGGGAGTGTACGATTAAGTACCCTTACCCTCAGCAAAAGAAGAGAAATCTTCTTACACTTGAGTGGATTCGTCAAGACATTCAAAGTCTATGAACTCAAGTTTATGCTTTAGAAAAACCTTTCGACAAAAAGAATTGATTTTTCAAAAAGCGTTGAACACAATTTTTTCAAGAATTTTTCAATGATATTCAAAATCTTTCAAAAATTGTGTGTTCAACAACTCCCATTCTCAAAAATTGAAATGTGGATCATATCCTCACAATGACAATTCAATTGGATCAATTTTTGAGGGGGAGCATTTTAAACTTCATGCAAAAGATTAACACATCTTTCTCCCGGAGATTTCAAGACTATTTTTCAAAATATATTTTAATCAAATTTGGTATCTCTAATATCAAAAGATTTTATATATTAGAGATAGGGGGAGAAAATGTGATTAAAATGTGATCTAATATAAGACTCAAGCACTTTAACTCTTACCTACATGTGCGAAACACTTTCGATTATCGATGCACATGTGAAGGGGGAGCATTTCTGAAACGACAAAACTAGCAAGGTGTTAAATGTTTCTCAAACACTTTGTTAGAATTTAAAGTGGTTTTCATGGTTACGATCAAATACCCACAACATCTTTAATTCACGACGTTATTGGTGTCAAAAGGTGGTTAGGTTTAAGTCCTATGATCCAACCAGAACCGGAGGGATCTTCCCAGGGACAATCCAATAGATTATTAGAAGTCCTTAGGAAAGATGGAGTAGAATGTGAACGTAGTTGAATGCCGACTAAGTACTGATGCTAGCACTGGAACAATCACAACAAGGTGCTAGTAATGATGTCTTGGTAAGCATTGAAGGGGTTGAAGAATGAAAAAGAAATGTAAGGATAAAGGGTGTAAAGAAAGAAGCCCTCCATACAACTTAGGCAGAAACCGGGTCAACTCATCATGAAGACAAACTCATCATGGACCCAGTGATGTGAAGCACAACCCTTTTCTAGCTACTCAGGCTTCTCTCAAAAGAAGTTTGTTTTATTGTCACGGAGATCAACACGACTTCTATTGACTTTCTCACTCCGAGATAGTTGATATTGAATAGGTGGCATCTGCTCCAGCCTCCGACCACTAAAAGTGCACAAATAGAGTCTAGAGCCAAGAGATCAATCAAATCTCGTTAGGACACACGGATGAAGATCAAGAGAGTCCTACGCTATATCCTTGCGATATTGATAGAACACTCAGAGTGATAATACTTAGTATTCACAATGATGAGTGGAAATCCTTCCAGTGTTAACATCAAACAGCACTGCGGTAGGTCATATGCAAGATTCTTTATGAATTGAACATATGTAAAACTGAAAAGCAACAGTGGTTTGATTCTGAATTGATTCAAACTCGTTTCAGGCTTCTACGTAATATCTTTATGGTCTTGCCAGAACATTCAGAGTGATATTCATTAATACTCACAGTGACGAATGGAAATCCTTCTAGCGTCAACATCAAACAGCGCTACGGTAGGTGACTTGTGAGATTCTTATGAAACAAACTTGTGTCAACTGGAAAGCAACAATGGTAAGATTCTTTAAGAATCACACTTGTTCCAGGAATTTGAATTGACGACTTTAATCAAGTGGATATCTATTTAATTGATTCGCTCTTTATGTTCGCAGTCTTGCTTTGAGACGGTCGAGTAAAGAGAACGGCTTATACAGCCGCGAAACCCTGTCAAGGAGATTCTTAATTGAATCTACCTGATCACAGGTACGATATTTAATATCGTATAACGGTCTTCACCGACCGGAGGTAAAACGCTACCGATTTAGGACGAATGTCAAAGCCATTCAGTCCGTGTCTATGTTTTGTCTCGAGAAGGTGGCATCACGGTGTACATAGCAAAGTCAATGATTCAGAAACCACATACTCATGCCTAAAGACATATTCAACAATTAATAGTGTGAGCATGTGGATGAAGACACAAGATCGCAAGATGGCAAAGACAAGTCAAGGATGATTTGAAGATCTCAAGCTTAAAGACAAAGTTGAAAGACAACGATAAAGGCTCAAAGATCACATCATGAAGGAACTAGACTGCTATTACACGTTCAAGACTCATTTATGGCGAGATTAGTGATGTAAGTTTTTCGTACACGTTTTAGGAAAAACGCGTATGAGTGGCAAGTATTAAGTTATACGATTTAGGAAAAACGTAAAACCGAATAAATGCGGGTTCGTTCTCGAAGGAGGTGTGTATTATGTATGCCAATTAATAAAATAACAATGTTTGGATTAGTGACGTTTTTGGTGTAAAGAGAGAAAAATAAAAGACGAGTTACGACTACGTTTAAACTACGACGAATTAACGTAAAACGCGAACGTAAATACGTAAAACGTGACGAAATTAAAAATTAAACCTAAAAATTAATTAAAATATTAAACTAAGTCTTAAATAATATAAATAAGAATAAAAATCCAACAAATATATTTTAAAACCTTTTATTAATTAAATATTCAATTTTTAATGCTAATTAAAGCCCAAAAATTAAATATAATTAACAAAATATCCAAAATATTAATTTATTGAACTAAAAACTAACTTATATTATTTAATGACTAAAAACTATTTTTCTTGAATTTTAAAAACTATTTTTCTATTTTTAAATGACTTAAAACTATTTTTAAATTAAAATAATCATAAAAAATAATAAAATAATGACAAAATTAATCTAACAATTTTAAAAATCTTAAATTACCCTAATGAACAGTAGAAAATTGAAAAAAGTTTGAAAAAAGTAAAAATTTGCACTAAAAGACAAAACTAGTTAATAATTAAACCCTAATTAAACTATTTTAATTATAAAAAAATAATTAAAAAGTGAACAGTAACTAATTTTTTTACTAAAAATCTTAAACTAATATTCTAAACCTAGGAAAAATTTTAAATCTGAAAAATATATATTTTTACCACTAAAAGACAAAAACAGATTAATTAAAAAGTAATTAAAAATGCTAAATACTCTAAAAAATATAAAATGAACAGTAGAATAAAAATAAATTATACTGAAAAATTAAGAATTAAAAAAGAAAAATAATGCAACAAAAATGAAACCCTAATTCCTAATTTTGGTCACAAAAGACAAAAATCTTATGAAACTGATAGTGACACTTTTATGTTTCTGTCTTTTTGTGCAAGCAGTGGCAACAAATACAAAGACAGTGGGAAAGGAGTTCCCACTGTTAATGTAAAAAAACAGGTCTGTGGATTGATTTCTTGATTTCTTGCTTGTATCTTGGATTCCTTGGACAACAAAGGCACCCCTACACTCAGTGGAGTGTAGGGAGTCAATATATGCAATAAAAACAGCAAGCTTAACACAAAAATCACACACACAAGCACCTAAACAGTCGCTGTTAAACAGAAACAAGGCTGGGGTGTTTTTGCTGATATAGTTGGTTCTAGGACGAGTTTTAAAACTTGAAAACTAGCACACAACACTACCAAACTACTCACAAACAAACCCTAACCCTATGGTGACCTATGTTCTAACAGATTGCAAAAGTGTGGGCAGATTCAAGCTAAAATCAAGCAGATAAGTGAACTATTGCTAATTCTATGCTAAATATCAATAAATAAGCTTGCACTTGCTCAAGAAACCTACCAAACTAGAGAATAACTAACACTAACCAAGTACACTCACATAAGAAGCATGTATAAACAGGTTTGGCCCAATAAATTTGTCACCAATTCAGTCTAAAACCTATTCCCAAACACACCCTTATAACTGAATTTTTAAAATTAACAAAGCAAATGCAAACATAAGCCTACCAAACTGAGTTCTATCTATCTAAGCATGCATTTAAATCAAAAACAAACAGAATCAAGCAACAATATTAAACTAAGAACAGATTCTACACAAAACTCATAAATCTCATATAATACTCAAAAATAGTTCATGAAAAGGGTTCAAGCCAACCTTGGGCTGAGGCCTTCTTAAAATGGACCTTTGTGAGCTTTTATGAGCTTATGGGAAGCTTTGCTGAAGTAGAGAAGTGCTGGTGTTGACTATCCAGTCAACACCCCATATGTCTTCACTTAAAAAAATGGATGAAAGAGGGATGCTTGTTTAGTTCTTGGTACCTGCACAACACCACTCAACCAGAAAACAACCAAGTTTGAGCTAGTTGGAGCCAAAAGCTTGTAAGGCTTTTGGCTTTTGGCTTGCACAAACAGTAAGATATTAGACTAAAATAGAAAGAAATCAGTCTAAACTGATTTCTTTGCACCAAATATTCAAACAACGTTTCTGAAAATGATTGTAGTTAACATTAACAAACACAAAACTGAATCAAGTGGACAAATTCCACTTTCACTTCCCTTGTCCACAAAATCCAGTTTTATGGGTCTTAAAAATTTTCACCAAACAACTTAAGTAAGAGAGAACTTTTTAATAACTCAGAACTGAATTGAGAATATAGTAACCATTACACTACTAAAAACATTTAAAAGGAACTCAGATATTTGTAAGATTTAAAGAAGAAATACTTTGACTATTCATTTACTAGTAAAAAGTTACAAAATCTGGAACAAACTTAGAAAGGGGTACAAGCACCCCTTTTATACATGAAGATAGAAGTTTCTAGTGCTAAGCTAATGTGTAAACCCTAGCTGAACGAATTTCCAACTCTGCCCTTGGTTGAGGTCTTCAAGAAATCTTGGTCTTATGCCCATGTGATGATTTTGATGGATACCAGCTGGAACATTTGATCTCAAACGTTAATTATGACCCTTAGGGACCAAGTTTTGGCTGTGAGCCATTTGATTGCTGTAAGATGCTAAATTTGCCATATTTGGGTAGACAGGGGAGGTTCGTGGGGCCCATTTGGGTGGAGGGTTTGGAGTTTTGTGAGGTGGGTTTAGATTAGGTGATGTTGAATCACTAATCTGCACTTAATCAAAGGTTAACCCTTTGATTTGTGCAAATTAGTAATTAGGGTTCTTGAGTGTTGGGGATAGTTAAACAGGGGTGATTAATCCTGTTTTGTGGTTAAATAGATTTAAAAAGGTGTTATTGGAGGGAAGATTTATTTAATTTAGGATTAGTTGGGTGGAGTGTGACGTGGGGTGAAGGTGAATGCTGATTGGAGGAGAGGTTTAAGGTAGGTGACGTGGCGGCAGGTGAGAGGTGGGTGGATTAAGGATGTCGGGGGTGTTGACTGGGCTTGGGTTTGGG
Organism: Glebionis coronaria; assembly: GCA_025667525.1. NCBI lineage: Eukaryota > Viridiplantae > Streptophyta > Magnoliopsida > Asterales > Asteraceae > Glebionis > Glebionis coronaria. The sequence goes on along the minus strand of JANFOE010000648.1, from coordinate 581,941 downwards.
CTTGGTCGGGTATAAAGGGTGATATGGGTGGGTACAAATGGGTCTGGTTGGGTTAAATGTGGGTATGGGTTTGGTAATTGGCAAAAGACCCCCCTACTGTCTCATAATTGTGTCAAACAAGTTCTTGGCAGCTTTAATCTTTATTCCCTTTGTAATATCTTTGCTCAATTGACACTTTTGGCACCAAAGTTTATAAAACACATTCACAAGGGCATTTTATGCATTTAATGCATTCTTCAAGGGCATAAATGGTATTTTCTTGAAACTTAAGGACCAATCTTGTAATAATAGAGATTTACAAGGGTCAAAAGTGACAAGTCTTCAAAAGTAGAGGGACCATTCTTGCCAATTCTTCAAACTTCAAGGACTTGATAGGAAAATCATGATTCGGGTCCGGTTCTTTGTGCGGCTTCGTTTCCCGTGTTCGTTTTTTGCTTGATTCTTGTAATCTTTTGGTGAATTCCCGATATCCATACCTAAAATACACAATGAACAAACATAGGCACATATATGGTATTTTGACGATATTTTAAGCGTTTTAAGCCCGATTTGGACGATGAGACTATGTATAAATACAGTCTCATCACTCCCCCATACTAAACCATTGCCGTGTCCTCACGCAATGCTAGAATTAAGTATCGTAGCACTTCCAAAATTCATTTTATGATGACATTTATTTAAGACATAAAAATAAACTACTACACGTGTTTTAGACATAATGTATTGTTTTCATCACGAGAATGTGACTTTTGGGATCATAGAACAAGAACACGTGAATGCTTCGTTAGAAATAATTTCGTCATCCTCGATTTTCACCCAATTCCATGCTAAGCGTGTAACGAGATCATTGTTATTATAAGTTAGCAACACGATCACTTCTCATGAGTGTTAATTACGAACCTAAACTCCCTTATTCCTACTTGGTATCTCTTATATTTTATTTTTGTCTTAATGATCACGAGGATACATCATCGACTTATGCGTGAATAGAGATTAAGTCTAAAAATAGAAACTTAACGGTGTAACCAAAATCATCAAATCAATAATTCACCCCAATAGACAACGATGTCAAAAAATTTAGTCAACAAGAAGGATCGATAAACACGATTTTATAACGGTTTTGAACATGAGACTTATTACCAAGACTTTTATACGCCCCCTAACGGAAGGGCCTTATTATCTTTGGTTTACCTCCATCTTTTATTCAACTTCGCCATGAAGCTTTTATTATGACTTCGGTCTTGCCTTGCCTTTTATTATCCGCCTCATCGGTGGTTTTATTAGCCAAAGACGTATATCCTCACGCTAAAGCGAATTTTGGATCTTTAAAGCTTCGAAGATTAAGGCTTGATTCACTTTCAATTTGGGCATAGATTTTTCGGCCTTGTGAGCTTCAAATTTTTGCTTAATTTAGGTGAGCACTTGAAATCTTATTATTAGGTGAAGCTTTCGATTATTCGGGTGCCAATACTTCAAAACCGTGACGCTGGCGATACCTTAATGTTTTCCCAATTTAATTACATGGAAGCTACCAAAACAAATTAGAAACCCAACAATAGTGACTAAACCGCCAAATCAATATTTATTAACAATTTATTATGCAAAAGCGTTGGGAGAATAAGCTAATAATTACTACACATAAGATCGTGACGATTACGAGACTTATAAATAACTCTATCATTTCTCGTCCTCATTAAAGAGACTTAGCCTAAAAAAGTTAAGGAATCGAGCTAAGTGCTCAACACGCACGGTCGAGTCAAAAATTACTCTCGTTCTCACCATCGGAAAACCTACATTCGTGTCTTAAACACTTATGAAAAATAAGAAAAAATTTAAAATTTGGCCATTTTTAGCCTTATTTGCAACAAAATGATAACAAAAAGATGAATATTGGATTGCGAGTTGACGTAAGCAAGGTGAAGTATCTACTCACCCCCCCATACTAAAACTAAACATTGTCCTCAATGTTTCGAGTCTAGGGGTGTAAACACCCCCATACTAGAGACGAAGTCGAATGCTTAATCTCGAGCATGGAAAGGGTAAAACGAATAACCTAAAAGCCGTTTATGAATTATGCTAATAAGATAAACGTTATAACATAAAAGGATATCATCGGATATCGGAATCTCCAAAGGCAACGATCGAAGCTCGAGTGATCCGTAAAACGAACACGAGAGGCTTCAATGATGACGATGAACCTAATAGATCACAATCACAAACAACCACGGAACAAAGGTAGGAAGAGCACAAGTCCCCTCGTTACATTAAACTAATAAAGCGATAATATATACAAGGATAAGCATGAGAATCCCCCACGAGGCACCTTGTTTTTGATAACCGAGTCAAAAGCTCGACTCGAATCCCCATAAATGTGATCATTTAGGGATAATCTTGGTATGGTCATTTTTAGTGGGGCTTACATGATAAACAAGGCCCAAAAGTACATGGAGTACTTTATAAAACCGATAAATGTATACCGGGGTCAAAGATAGCGTCTTCGTTTTCGGATGAAAGACGAAACAACGCTACTCCAACGCAAACCCCAATGGGGTAGAAGAAAAGAGATAAGAAGTAGAAAGGTGGGGCAAATGGTAAGTCAAACTTATGAGCTACTCGAGGTAGACTCACACCAAGCAAATAGATATGATTTCCATTTATTGCATCGGTGGAAGACCGAGATTTCCCTTTACAAGCAATTCCGGGATCGTAAATCTCGTCCTCGGTGGAGAAACGTGAGGGAACATTTGGGGCTTCCCCCACACTAGATCCACACCAACCATCGTCAAAAGGAGTAGACGAGGTGGTAGTACTCATATAACGCGGTGATGACGGAGTTAAACATGTAGAAAAATCATTTAAAACATTTTTAAAATCCTTTCCTTTTTCATCGTTTAAAAACTCTTTATGAAAACCCGATTTGATAATGTCGAAAATATTTGGCGTGTCAAATTCAAAATTAGTCGCGCTAAAAATCCTCACATTTAAGTCATTGGTGGGAGGGGGTGGCGGATTGTATAAGTTCTCAAAATGTTTGTCAATAAAGAACACCGCCCCCTCAGGGTCAACATACTCGTCATCCTCATGAACGTCGATCTCATCGATTTCTTCATCAAAGATAGGCTTGTCAAACCAAGGTTTGTCATTCCCCTCCTTGAGTATCTTAGAAACTCTCTCGAAGAGATCACGATCAAGAACGAAACCATCATTCTTTTGTGGGGATCGTTGATAAGTTAGATCCTCACGAATGTGGTAAACGTCATTCTCAAATGAGGAGTGTTGATTAGGTAACTTCTCGAGAATGGGATTTTTGGTGGTCACATGAGTTGGTTCGTCATCGAAAATAAGACGTTCCAACTCATTTAGTTCATCCTCGATCTTGGAAAGGTCGACCTCACTCGTAGGTGGAAGTGAAGGCATAAGAGCTAGCTCTCGTTCAATAATTTCCTCAATCTCGGGATCAAACTCGTAATCATCGTACTTCAAATGTTTCTTCTTAGGAGAATCAAAAATAGCATGTGGATGTCGAAGTACGTGATCAAGCTCGGCAAAATCGCCATCGTCATCGTCAAAGAAAGAGTCGATGTGAGCACTCACAACCATGGACTTACAAGCACTAGGGCTACGCTTAGGTGACTTTTCTAAGACGAGAGGATCGATGTCGATAAACCCTTTAGCCTCAACGGGTGTTGGGCTAGGCAAAGGAGGCACTTCGATGGAGTTAGAAGTTGAAGCCTCAAAGTCATGGTCCTTCGAAGGTGGTGAAGACGAATCCATTTTGGTCATTGTCGTGATGGCATTAACGTCACCCTTCGGAATTGGTGTTTCATTTGTTTCGCTAAAAACATCCCAAAGTGAGTTTTCATCCATAAATTTACACATACCCTTTTGAATTAGGTACACGTATTCTTTGTCATTAAAATCATCATCCTTAAAACCGTTTTTCTTAATTCTTTCAAAACATGCATCAAGCTTCATTCTTTCCGCTAAAGTAAACATTTTGAAATCATTAGAATTTGAATCATTAGGTTTTGAAACCTCGGTTTTTTCATTTTCATTAAATCCTTGAGATTTTCTAGCGAAAAAGTCTATTTTCTCATCCCCATATCTCATAGTAAGTCTCCCCTCGTGAACGTCGATTACGGTTCGAGCCGTCGATAAGAATGGTCGGCCTAAAATAATGGGACATTTAGGGTCACACTCGTAATCGGATATAACGAAATCCGCGGGAAAAACAAACTTTCCAATCCTAACATAGACATCCTCGGCTATTCCAATTGGTATTAAAGGTGTACAATTTGCAAGCTCGATTGTCATGTTCGTGGGGGTAAGCGAAGGCAATCTCATCAATTTCCATAGAGAATGAGGCATAAGATTGATGCTAGCACCTAAATCGGCAAGGGCTAAACATCCCTCAATCTCGGAAAAATCACAAGGTAATAGAAATTGGCCCGGATCCTTTTCCTTTCTCGGCATACGCCTTTTGGGTTTTTTAAGAAGGATCGATGCACAAGTTTCTTCAAGGGTCACTTTGGTAAGGTCGACAAAGCTCTCTTTTTGAACCGTGGATGGAAATTGAGGTACACGAGGGTATGCACTCCTTTCCTTGGTCACCACGTTCACCCCATCGACTTTAGAACAAGAAGACGTCTTAGAAGTCGAGGGTTGAGAGGGATAAACAACACGGAATCCTTCAAGGTTAGGGGTAATCACACGACCTTTCTCACGAGACGAGGCGGCTTTACATTGTTCTTTCGGATTAGCAACGGTGTCACTAGGTAACGAACTTGATGACGAACCCGAGGCTTTGTTCATTATAGCCGAAAACATCTTTTTTATATCAATTTGCCCTTGCTCAATCTTCGTGTTTTGCAATTTCAAAGTATTTGTAAAGTCGTTTTTCAAAGTACCAATTTCTCCCTCTAATCGTCTCATATTAGCCTCATTCGTTTTCATGTAATTTTGAAAATCGTTTGACGAACTATTTTGATTAGAATTAAAGTTCCCTTGGTTTTGATTACTTCTTTGAAAATTGTTTTGATTCCCACTTGAAAAGTTGTTTCCTTGATTGTTATCTCGATTTTGCCAAGTTATATTACGACCTTGATTATAACCTCCTTGATTTTGATTCGAAAAATTTCCTTGTTGATTATTTCCTTGAAAATTGTTTCGATTTTGAAAATTGTTGCCTTGGTTATAATTGCCTTGTTGTGATGGACCGGCGTTATTTTGATTAGAAAAATTGTTGTTTAACGCACTCACATTCGACGTTTGGCCATCCGTAGCCGCACACTCGTAATAATTATGAGGTCCACCACAAAACGTACATGAAACCTCAACCGCTTTCACCGTAGCGGGAGCATCTTTCTTTTGCATCTCAATGAGATAAGACGTGAACACATTCGTAAGCTTATCGACTTTAGCATCAACTCTCTCAATGTCGCGATTAGAACTACTAACATTGGCGACATTGGCAACACTCGGTGCATTGTGGAGTTGGTAAACCTTGGATCGGTTTTCGATAATTATCAAAGCTTCTCCCGGAGTCTTACACAAAAAGTTGCCACCGGCGGCGGAATTCAACGAGTCTTGTTCGTGAAAATTAAGACCGTTGTAAAACGTATCAATTTGGTGCAACTCGGAAAAACCATGATGAGGACATTGCCTAAGCAATTCCTTAAAACGATCCCACGCGTCTCTAAAAGATTCATTCGATTTTTGCTCAAACTTCGTAATCTCATTCTTGAAAAACGTCGTCTTAGACGGTGGGAAGAAATAATTAACGAACTTGGAAACGAGATCCTTCCACGTAGTAATGGAATTAGGTGGCTCTTTCTCGTACCAATCCTTGGCGGCACCATCGAGCGAGTAAGGAAAAAGCATAAGCTTGACGACATCGGTGTCGACGTTCTTAAACTTGCTCGTGGCCAAAAGACGATCAAAATTCCGAATATGGTCGTGAGGATTATCGGCTTCACGACCTCGAAACTTCGTAGCTTGGATCAACGAAAGCATTCCGCTCTTGATCTCAAAATTCTCCGCCTCGATAGCGGGAATTACGATCGCGTCTCCATAACCCTCGGTGGGCGCTTGGAGCAATTCCATCATAGAACGATTGTCGGCCATCTCCTCTACGGTTTCTTCAACAACGATATTAGGAACGTCGGTTTCTAATTCTCGTCTACGTCGTCGATTCCTTCGATTACGATTGCGTCGATTCGAAGCTTCACTAGAATTGGATAATCCTTCGATCGAGTGCGCATGCACTAAGCGTAGAATGGGTGGTAGCAAAGAAGATTCTTTTTGCGGCTTTTCGATTTTTCAATTTTTTTGGTTTTTGATTGGTTTTTTAATTTTTTTGGATTTTTGAATGTATTACGTAGACACAAATCTACAAATCTCCCCTCGAATCGACTTTCTCGATTAAAGGAGCCTCAAAGAATGAAAACGATCACGTGGAGTGAACGTTCTCGATGACTTTAGAACGTTGGTGGAACACCAAAACGTTCAAGAGGGTTTAATCTTGAAAACACAAGCAAATATAATATACGTAGATAATACTTGGGCGGCAAACCCTCGATTAGCTCTCTTTCTCAAAACACGCACAAGCGAGCGGAGGAAACGAGGCGGCGCGAAGCACTTAAGAGCCTTTTTCCTTTAGGTCGTGAAATACAACCGCCTTATACCCACCTTATAGTTTGTGTTAATTGAAATTAAGCCTCACGAAAGTATTTATCTATTTTGCCTTTAAACTTTTGCTTTAGATTCGAATACAATGATCGAGTGATGAAATCCCGAATCAAGGTTGTGATTTCTCACGTATTTGGAGTACTTGTATATTTATTTGTTCTTACGTAAATACAATATAGTAATAATAATATTCACAAAGAAAAACGAAAACCAATATATCTACAATATAGTAAAAGATTGATTTGTGTTTAGTTTAGGAAAACTAAACACGATTTATTTGGATATTATAGTATAATAGATAAAAAATAACAAAAATGAGTATGTACGATATTTACGCTTTCCAAGAATTGAAAAGCAAAAACGCACTACTCACACAAACACGATACTAATAATAATGGCACACTAAACACCTCCCCGGCAGCGGCGCCAAAAATTGATGTAAGTTTTTCGTACACGTTTTAGGAAAAACGCGTATGAGTGGCAAGTATTAAGTTATACGATTTAGGAAAAACGTAAAACCGAATAAATGCGGGTTCGTTCTCGAAGGAGGTGTGTATTATGTATGCCAATTAATAAAATAACAATGTTTGGATTAGTGACGTTTTTGGTGTAAAGAGAGAAAAATAAAAGACGAGTTACGACTACGTTTAAACTACGACGAATTAACGTAAAACGCGAACGTAAATACGTAAAACGTGACGAAATTAAAAATTAAACCTAAAAATTAATTAAAATATTAAACTAAGTCTTAAATAATATAAATAAGAATAAAAATCCAACAAATATATTTTAAAACCTTTTATTAATTAAATATTCAATTTTTAATGCTAATTAAAGCCCAAAAATTAAATATAATTAACAAAATGTCCAAAATATTAATTTATTGAACTAAAAACTAACTTATATTATTTAATGACTAAAAACTATTTTTCTTGAATTTTAAAAACTATTTTTCTATTTTTAAATGACTTAAAACTATTTTTAAATTAAAATAATCATAAAAAATAATAAAATAATGACAAAATTAATCTAACAATTTTAAAAATCTTAAATTACCCTAATGAACAGTAGAAAATTGAAAAAAGTTTGAAAAAAGTAAAAATTTGCACTAAAAGACAAAACTAGTTAATAATTAAACCCTAATTAAACTATTTTAATTATAAAAAAATAATTAAAAAGTGAACAATAACTAATTTTTTTACTAAAAATCTTAAACTAATATTCTAAACCTAGGAAAAATTTTAAATCTGAAAAATATATATTTTTACCACTAAAAGACAAAAACAGATTAATTAAAAAGTAATTAAAAATGCTAAATACTCTAAAAAATATAAAATGAACACTAGAATAAAAATAAATTATACTGAAAAATTAAGAATTAAAAAAGAAAAATAATGCAACAAAAATGAAACCCTAATTCCTAATTTTGGTCACAAAAGACAAAAATCTTATGAAACTGATAGTGACACTTTTATGTTTCTGTCTTTTTGTGCAAGCAGTGGCAACAAATACAAAGACAGTGGGAAAGGAGTTCCCACTGTTAATGTAAAAAAACAGGTCTGTGGATTGATTTCTTGATTTCTTGCTTGTATCTTGGATTCCTTGGACAACAAAGGCACCCCTACACTCAGTGGAGTGTAGGGAGTCAATATATGCAATAAAAACAGCAAGCTTAACACAAAAATCACACACACAAGCACCTAAACAGTCACTGTTAAACAGAAACAAGGCTGGGGTGTTTTTGCTGATATAGTTGGTTCTAGGACGAGTTTTAAAACTTGAAAACTAGCACACAACACTACCAAACTACTCACAAACAAACCCTAACCCTATGGTGACCTATGTTCTAACAGATTGCAAAAGTGTGGGCAGATTCAAGCTAAAATCAAGCAGATAAGTGAACTATTGCTAATTCTATGCTAAATATCAATAAATAAGCTTGCACTTGCTCAAGAAACCTACCAAACTAGAGAATAACTAACACTAACCAAGTACACTCACATAAGAAGCATGTATAAACAGGTTTGGCCCAATAAATTTGTCACCAATTCAGTCTAAAACCTATTCCCAAACACACCCTTATAACTGAATTTTTAAAATTAACAAAGCAAATGCAAACATAAGCCTACCAAACTGAGTTCTATCTATCTAAGCATGCATTTAAATCAAAAACAAACAGAATCAAGCAACAATATTAAACTAAGAACAGATTCTACACAAAACTCATAAATCTCATATAATACTCAAAAATAGTTCATGAAAAGGGTTCAAGCCAACCTTGGGCTGAGGCCTTCTTAAAATGGACCTTTGTGAGCTTTTATGAGCTTATGGGAAGCTTTGTTGAAGTAGAGAAGTGCTGGTGTTGACTATCCAGTCAACACCCCATATGTCTTCACTTAAAAAAATGGATGAAAGAGGGATGCTTGTTTAGTTCTTGGTACCTGCACAACACCACTCAACCAGAAAACAACCAAGTTTGAGCTAGTTGGAGCCAAAAGCTTGTAAGGCTTTTGGCTTTTGGCTTGCACAAACAGTAAGATATTAGACTAAAATAGAAAGAAATCAGTCTAAACTGATTTCTTTGCACCAAATATTCAAACAACGTTTCTGAAAATGATTGTAGTTAACATTAACAAACACAAAACTGAATCAAGTGGACAAATTCCACTTTCACTTCCCTTGTCCACAAAATCCAGTTTTATGGGTCTTAAAAATTTTCACCAAACAACTTAAGTAAGAGAGAACTTTTTAATAACTCAGAACTGAATTGAGAATATAGTAACCATTACACTACTAAAAACATTTAAAAGGAACTCAGATATTTGTAAGATTTAAAGAAGAAATACTTTGACTATTCATTTACTAGTAAAAAGTTACAAAATCTGGAACAAACTTAGAAAGGGATACAAGCACCCCTTTTATACATGAAGATAGAAGTTTCTAGTGCTAAGCTAATGTGTAAACCCTAGCTGAACGAATTTCCAACTCTGCCCTTGGTTGAGGTCTTCAAGAAATCTTGGTCTTGTGCCCATGTGATGATTTTGATGGATACCAGCTGGAACATTTGATCTCAAACGTTAATTATGACCCTTAGGGACCAAGTTTTGGCTGTGAGCCGTTTGATTGCTGTAAGATGCTAAATTTGCCATATTTGGGTAGACAGGGGAGGTTCGTGGGGCCCATTTGGGTGGAGGGTTTGGAGTTTTGTGAGGTGGGTTTAGATTAGGTGATGTTGAATCACTAATCTGCACTTAATCAAAGGTTAACCCTTTGATTTGTGCAAATTAGTAATTAGGGTTCTTGAGTGTTGGGGATAGTTAAACAGGGGTGATTAATCCTGTTTTGTGGTTAAATAGATTTAAAAAGGTGTTATTGGAGGGAAGATTTATTTAATTTAGGATTAGTTGGGTGGAGTGTGACGTGGGGTGAAGGTGAATGCTGATTGGAGGAGAGGTTTAAGGTAGGTGACGTGGCGGCAGGTGAGAGGTGGGTGGATTAAGGATGTCGGGGGTGTTGACTGGGCTTGGGTTTGGGCTTGGTCGGGTATAAAGGGTGATATGGGTGGGTACAAATGGGTCTGGTTGGGTTAAATGTGGGTATGGGTTTGGTAATTGGCAAAAGACCCCCCTACTGTCTCATAATTGTGTCAAACAAGTTCTTGGCAGCTTTAATCTTTATTCCCTTTGAAATATCTTTGCTCAATTGACACTTTTGGCACCAAAGTTTATAAAACACATTCACAAGGGCATTTTATGCATTTAATGCATTCTTCAAGGGCATAAATGGTATTTTCTTGAAACTTAAGGACCAATCTTGTAATAATAGAGATTTACAAGGGTCAAAAGTGACAAGTCTTCAAAAGTAGAGGGACCATTCTTGCCAATTCTTCAAACTTCAAGGACTTGATAGGAAAATCATGATTCGGGTCCGGTTCTTTGTGCGGCTTCGTTTCCCGTGTTCGTTTTTTGCTTGATTCTTGTAATCTTTTGGTGAATTCCCGATATCCATACCTAAAATACACAATGAACAAACATAGGCACATATATGGTATTTTGACGATATTTTAAGCGTTTTAAGCCCGATTTGGACGATGAGACTATGTATAAATACAGTCTCATCAATTAGTAATCTCTACAAATTTCCTAAATGACTAAGGTTTATGACCTCTCATTGGGGGAGATTGTTAGCCTCAAAATATTGAGCCAAACAAGAATGCTCGGTCATATGTTTATTATGTATCGTATTTAGAACGTTGTAATAGGTAGTATATTAGTCGTGTTATACGGGCTTCACTTTAGGCTAAAGTTCATTAATAAGTAACTAAAGCCCAAAAGGAAAGCCCGGCCCAAACCATATAGTCCATAAAGAAGCCCGCATGTGGGTGGACTATATATACTACCCTCCTAGCATGTTAGGAGGGTTGGTGATTCATTTTTTCTCTTAATCTAATATTCTACAAGTTAATCCTCTCTACTTTCTCTCACTACTTTCTCTCTCTAGGAATCCATCTCTTTTCATCTATTTTCTATCTCTAATCATCATAAATTTATGGGACAACACACACCATTCTGTTATCATAGTAGGCCTATAGGATTGATATTAGTCTTTTGTGTTTTGGACTTTGGCAACCAACTAGGGTTAAGGTAGATTTAGGGCTGTGTGCATTAAAAATTGTAGTTTGTTTGAGCTTAAAACAAGATGTGGTGAGCCAAAAATCCACTTAATGGTCATTTGAACCAGCAAGTGAGTTTTCTGTCTGCACAGTGACTCTTAGATAGATTTTTTTTTATTTGTTAATCAAATCTTTGTTCGGTGCTAGAGATAATGGTATTCTAGGGTTTCTGTCGGTTTAGCTTAAGTATTGGTTAGCTTTTAGCTAGTTTGGATAGCTTATAGTCCACTGTTCTACCACACTAGACTAGCAGACATATCTTTCTGCATTTTTCTTTATTTTTTTACTGTTCTTGTTGATTTTGCGCATTAGATTGTGTTAAGTGTTTATGTTTTAGTGTTTGTGTGACTCCCCACAACCCAACTGGTTATGGGGGTGCCTTGTGTGCCCATCAAAACAAGAATCAACACAAAACGGGCCTCCAAAATCCCACCAGCAAGTTTCTGTTAACAGTCAGTGGGAACCATTTACCCACTGACTTAGGGGCCATTTCTTTTTCACTTAATTGGCCGGTTGCTAACAAATTTGGCCCCACTTGGACACGATTTATGTTTCTTTTTCTTTCTATATCCATATAAACGTCCGAGAGTTAATGGGCTCAAAAACTTCTCTCTCCCCATTTAGAGCTTCATTTGTACTTATACATCCTCTTTTTTTCATCACAATATTTCCAATTATTCCATCTTCTTCTTTTAGACCTGTAGTTTTTTCACAGCTTCAACATAGCTGGAAGAACACTTGGCCGGCGCATCATTGTCATTAGGCAGCACCGTTTTGCCTCCCTGTTGTCTGCCGTTGTTATCGATATCTCGTGGGTCTTCGCATTTCTTCCATGTCGCCGTTAATGATACTCCATGTCACCGCCATCACCAGTCATCTTCTATTGAAGTTATATTTTTAAAGGCTCTATTTGAAGTTAGATCTAATGTTCATTTTTTTTATTTTGTGCGAAAGACATATATGTTCTTCATAGAACTTCTTATGTAATTTTGAAATTTTTTCTTTGATTTTAGGCAAATGAGTGATCATTATTCAACTAGTGAATTGACAAATATGATGATAATTTAAAAAAAAAATTGTAACTGCACACATGTGATAATGGGGTAAGAGTTGAAAAAAGAAACAACACTTGCTTAATTCTGATTGTCCCAAACAAGTGGCCGATAGCCACACAGATCCATATCCAAATGACACTTAAAAAAGAAACAACACCTTAGTCTTTTTCCCACTGCTAGTGTAATCAGCCAATGGTCACTATCAAGATTTCTGTTTTTTGTCTTATTAGGCTTAAATTCAGCTTTTTCCTATTTTTCTCACATATTTTAGGTTAATTAGAATTTTCCAAAAAGTTTTTATATTTCTCCCATTATTTTATAACTTTTTAGGATTATTTTAATATTATTATTATTTTTAGCCATTTAAAAATAGGAAATTAGTTTTAAAAATTCTAGAAAAATACATTTTAGTTATAAAGTAATATAAGCAAGATTTCTATCTAATAAAATAATATTTTGGAGTTTTTGTTAATTATTTTTAATTTTAGAGTTTTAATTAGCATTTAAAATTAAATAATAATTTAATAATAAGTTTTAATATGGTTTTATTGAATTTTTATTCTTATTTATATTGTTTAGAATTTAATTTTGATTTTTATTAATTTTTAGTTTAAATTTTAATTGCGTAGCGTAACTCGTCATTTACTTTTATCTCTTTTCACATTCAAAACGAACTAATCCAAACAAGGTTTTTATATTATTGGCACATTAACACACTTTGCACGAGAGGAACGAACTCACTTTGTCGGATTTTAAGTTTTTCCTAAAACGTGAAATTTAATACTTCGACATTAGTTTCTTTTGCTTATTTTTTCCTAAAAATAAGTATAAAGAGCTAAAAATACTACATCAGATGTTATGACCGGTTGAAGATAATAGCCAACATAAATCAAGATATCCAAATTTGAGATTCCCTACATCAAGTGGGCTATTAGGAATTAGGGATTTAGATCTATAGAATCTAAAATACCCAAGCGCTAAATCCACACGAAAATTAAAATAAAAATGAAATTCGAGTAAACACTAAAAACGGGTCTTGTGACCTAAAAAGGAAATAGGTGAAATAACAAAAATCCAAAAGCTAGCAGTAGCAAACCAGAAGTACCGCTCAACCTAAGCCACAACAATATACTCAATCCCGTCGATGCAGGGTAAGGGGGAGGTGAAGTGTAGACAGATCCTACCCCTACTTTCAGGATAACCCGAAAATAAAAAGCAAATGACCTCCAGCAGTGTACATGTGCAAATGAGTGATGTTCAAAGAAAAGAGATGGCAAAGAAAGAAACCAAACATAAGGTGATAAACACGCATACAAGCAAAAAACAAGAACAAAATTATAGAAACAAGGGCACACGAACATGTAAGACATAAGAGGGAAACATGAAAGACATAGAAACAAGGGCACACAAAAACACATATGAGACGATATAAGACACAACAAGAAGCATGCAAAAGTAAAAACACAAACGAACGAGCAAACAAGCAAGAGTGCGCAAACAAGCAAACAAGCCAGCAAATAAACAACGTATAGACAAGAAGAATGCGAACATATAACCCAAAACATAAAGCCACCAAAGACCATAAAAGACTTACGAAGGCACATAAGGTGCACGAGAATCATAGCCAAAATCCCAATAAGAACAAGACTCAAAAACAAGAAGGCCACACGAAAACCATCGAAACGAACGCTAAGGGGCCCGAACCGCAAACGTCAAGACCTAAAAAAGCAACAAGCCTAAGGGGGGGTCTAACCTAAGGGCAAAGGGCACCTAAACGCCTAGAGAAGAAGGAAAGAACAAAAGAAAAAAAAGGTAAAGATACTAAAAGGCACCACGACGGCCTAAGAAACTCTACCCGGTAATCCTAACTCTATCTCTCCACAAAAACCTATCAGAGGTCAATTCCTCGGATAAGAGAAGCTCTTTACTCCTCACCCCGTCGACTAAAAAGGTTTCTACCCTCCTAACCGGCTTTGTTTGTGGTCTCCTCCTGACATGACCAACCACCGCAACCTTCCTTCCCTCATCTTGTTGATAATCGTACCGACGCCGAGTTCTGCTCTCAAAACCCCGTTTGGTATCATGTCACACATGGTTTTACCACAAGTCTACCTCAACATTCTCAACTCCGCCACTTCCACCATGTTCGCTAGTCGCTAGTGTTTTTGTAATTGGCCAACATTGTGACCCATACAACATAGTTTGTCTAATCGCGGCACAATAGAATTTACCCTTTAGCATTAAAGGTAATCTCTTATCACAAAGAACTCCTGATGGCGCCATCCATTTCACCCGACCTGCTCTAATACGGTGGGTCACGTCATCATCTATCCGTCCTGGTCTATGGATGACCGAACCCAAATATCTAAAAGACTCCTTTGGCTGAAGGATTTGGTCTCCGATACGAACATCCACTTCTTGGTGGTAGAGCTCGTACCTGCCGAAATTACAACTCAACCCAAACCAAAAAGCCTATTTCTATACTAAAAGGTAGATGCTCCATGCTGAAACAAAACCTGAAATTGGAACTTTGTTGCAGATATTCAGTGTTATAGACCAACATATCAGCAAGAACCTATAAAATTATAAATCAAAAGTCTCTATCTCTTAAAACACCTGAAAAACTTGGCTTCAAATGCTTCACAAATCAAGATAATATAACCAAATGCAAAACCATACAACCTCCGTCAAACAGTCATCAATGGAACAGCAACAGAAATTCACTAACCACTTAAATTCAGTACATTCCAACCCACTAAATGCTCGTATGTTCTTGTCATTTATATTAAAGCAGTAGTTCCTGCTGGGGTAAGCACTACCGTTAGAGCTGGCATGTCAGTGGCCCAGGTGACCTGTAACCTTTTTCTACTGTTGAAGTGGCTGGACTGCCTTATAAAGAATACAAGTAGATCATTGGCGACTTCAGCAGCAAATTGAAGGCTATGGACGCATATAATAATCACTAGAGGTGATTTCTGAATTCCAGTTAATGGACTCATGAATATAAATATTACATATATATGGAGAATTAGCATAACAAGATCAAACACACATATATGGAGAATTAGCATAACAAAAAGTAACAAATTCAATGAATAGTGGACAGATTTTGGCTTTTTTCAATCAACGCAATGCTTATATGTTGCAATACTTCTCAAAGTAGCCAAATAGTGAAAATAAAAAACTGAACATCCTGAAATCCATGGCATCAAAGAAACAAAAACGTTGTAGGGGAAAAGATACCCTTCTGAAACTACCTTCCTTCCCTAACCCACAAATTTGAAAAAAGGGGTGAAGAGCTATGAACGCAATTTACAGAGCTCATGACATGCAACAAAATGAAAGGCTCAAGGAACGTGTCATAAGAGTTCTTTATACAAAGTATATTCTTGGTACAAGAGACTGATTGATACAACCTGCACTGTTTACCATATAATTGGAGCTCATTGCTAGCTGTTCAACCTCCAGTCGTACTGCTGATAAACCACTTTCAATTGATTGTTATTAAGCAAATCCAAAAGAGTTTGGGTCTTTTCCACCTCCAAGTATATTGCAGCATGTTTCAGGACCTCCGCTTCATTCCTCCCAAAATCGACACTATACCTGACAAGTTAGACAAAAATCTCAGTTTTGTGACAATAAACTAAGAGATAGCAAAGAATTCATAAAAAAGTAAACACTTTTTAATTCGAAGGCAGCTTTTACTTCTGACCACAGTTCTAACACAATAATTCATGGGAAACATATAATTGTCTATAATACTTTCTTCCCATGTAAGAATGCAAGAGCAAGGACTAAAAGAAGTGCTCCCTCTGTTCCAACGTTTGAATTGACATAAAACTTGATACAAGTCTGCAACTAATACATTGGTGCCTAAAATACTCACATGCTAAGACAAGATAAAGGGAATTTGTGGACAATGCTCAATCTAAACAACTATCTCGATGTGACTAGTAATGCGTCAATTGGTAGATTTGGATGTGAATCTTCACAAGGAATAAGAAACATTGCATTTTTTAAGACAGAAAGTGTTTAGAATAAAATATATGACATACCACTACTTAAGAGTTATGCCTTTTTTATATTTGTCAGATACTCAGATTACAGCTCAACTGTAATTTGTAGAACTGCATTAGAGTACTTATGCAACTATATTAAGAATTCTTTCATATCTCACCAATTAAGTAATCTGGTAACTGATACGGTCATGGTGTCCAAGTCAAGTGCTAATGCCCCACTTTTTACAAAGTTGCGAGCAGCCTCCATTAATTCCATGTCAATGTTTTTTGGAGAATAGCATCGAAGAGCAGGGTCCGATCGATTCCCAGAAACCAAAGCAAAGTGGATAAGAGGCTCAGAATAGGGAAGAGACACCTGAAACAACATATATATATATATATATATATATATATATATATATATATATATATATATATATATATATATATATATATATATATATATTTAGAGAGACGACTCATGTTAAATTTTAATTTTCAATGCACTGATCAAATAATAAGTCTAAAGCTACATATAGCAATTTTTTATCTGATGCTACATGTGCATACATCATACATCTCAACCAGCACAGCCTCTATTATCAATCACTAGAGAATTTTATAAAATAGTTTAGCAATTTGAAGAGGAATTTTACGAGAAGCAACGACCTTTGTAGTAATTGGTAAATTTACTCCATTGTGTCCATTAAATACCTCTTTGCAACGATTCAAGGAAAGCTCCGCCATTTCAGGTCATACATAACCATTAGGTATCAAGTCATTATGTAATTTGAAACTATGATCAGAGCACTGAAAACTATCTAGAAAATGAAACTATCTCAATACACTAAAAACTACTTATGCAAGGATTATAAGATATAGATTCCTGCAGTTGAATGAATTTATGAATTAGAGCAAGTGTTATTGCGATAAACGGCTGCCACTAGAGATATTTTTTATTTTGTTCTCGTTGTTAGTTTCAAATAAATTGGTACTTGGGTCCTATTACAACTAATCACCACTCGGAGATAAAAATAAACAGCTCAATCTGTTAATCGTTTTAACAAAAAGTTCAGAAACTTTCAGGAGTAAGAACTTAAGCAAAGCTAACAAAGTTGTTGCCACCTCACTACACGCCACATAGGGTTCAACTAATCAAAAAGTGATTCAATAATTCTAAAGAGCAATTGGTCACCTTAAAGCGTTTGTCAGCTATGGCAAATGGCTTGCTAAGAGAATATGGTGGTCTCTGGTTGGCTCTTAAAATGCCATTCTGAATATCTGAAAGTGAATACGCAGATCCACCAATAACATATTTGAAGTCATTAAGCAATTTCCTTCTTTCCAATGCTCCTTCTGGATGACCCCATACAAGTATTGCATGTATTGCCATCAGATTATATAGATTAATAAAGAAGGCTAGTCTTTCTTCCTTGGGCGTTTTATTTAGGTCAACTCTTTGAAGTTCTTCTGCAATCCTTAAATACCTAGAACGAAAAGAGGTAACTCAATCTGTCAATTTCCACTGTACAAATGATTACAAACATATTAAATAGATATGAAAAAATGGGAGGAGGGTTGGGTAGCAGGTCAAAACAAGTTCAGGCCAAAACACGTTCATAACAAAACGGTATTATTACATAATTATGAGGTAAGGCCTTCTTTGACATTTCAATCGCCGTTTGATAACACTTTCCCGAAACAGGTCAAGTCAAGTTGGGTTAAAACACTTGTTAGAAATTAAAAAATTTATAACACATTTGATTTTTGAATGGAATAACCATAGAAGTTTTAATCATTCAAAAAAAAACTTTAGTTTCCCTCACCCATTTGACCCATTTCCTTAACCTAGTTTTTCTTTTTGTTCCGACTGACCCATTTAGATACAGCATGTTTGGAATTGATCGAGTATATAGATTGCAATTGTGATCTCAGATAATAGTCTATACTAATCTATGTCTGGCAGTTTGGATGTGCATTCTAAAACTCATTACTGTAACTTGAATGATCAGAACAAAATCACTTAAGTACTCATAACAGTAAAGCTAAATAACTTAAGTACTCAGAACAGTAAAGCTAGAAATAAGCAGATATGTTTACCGCTATCTTAATGGAAATTTAGGTGCAACAATTTCTTACCTATTTATAAAAATCATTAACTGATCCCAGATACTCAGAAAGCCATAAGCATTTACATAATTACTTTCACGAAACAGTCAAACATGAATATTGCACCACCAGGCTGCAATAATAGACTTAAATGCATATCCAAACACCCCCACAACCCAATAAGATCCATTATAATATACAGGCTTAACTAACCTTGCAAACTCCTCACTCCCATGAATTGTTCTATATGCAATGTGCTTTCCATCTTCTGATGTGTAGGCATCAAGGATGGCGTATAGTAAAAATCTCAGCCTATTTGACAGTTCTACAAGTGATTGTCTCTTCAGTTGAATGATACCCCTTGGGATGTTCTGACATTGGCTTATTACAGGATCTTGATCCAAAAAACGATAAGGGTGATTGCCATCTTCAAAAGTATTCTCCCTGAATTTATGCACAAAATGTTGAGCAAATATATATTACCTTCCTACCAGAAACAAAAAGTTCAAAAGAAAATATACAAAGAGACTAAAGGCAGTTAAAGTACTCACTCAAGAACATGTCGGAAAAAAAGCTCCTTAGCAAGCTTACGGCCAAATTCAATAGCCTGTTTGAAACAAATAATCCTTTTAGAGCAATAGCAAAAGATTATAAGCTTCTGTTTTTAAAATGTGGTGACAGCTGAAATGCTTATATCCAAGCCAGGTAAATAGTTTGTACTTATCCATGAAGATGCTGCTTCTACAGTGTGCGAGAAAATTGGCAGAAGTAAAATGCGTCCATAAAAATTCAAACATAAAAAACAAAATTGCTTTGGGTTTGTCGATACAAAGAGCAACCAATGATTAGAAGTAAAGAGGTGTTTGGAATTGGTTTCAAAAATGTAAGTATCTCATTATTCAACTCGAAGTTATATCAGTTTTATGAGTAACGAAACATGCAAACATCTAAAGACTACATTCTACAGCAAATACCTCATATATATATAATTTTGATTATTATTTCAAGCTAAGCAAATTATGACAAGAAGAAATTTGCAATTCAAAAAAGAAAAAGTATAGTACCTCTTCTCGTTCCAATAACTGATCTTCTGATAAGAAATCTACAGCTTCAGAACCCAAAAAGCAATTAGTTACCCTGCGGAATTTATAGAAACGATCCTTAACAACAATTGATCCCTTCATTTTCCGAACAATAATGGCAAGTTCATCCACAACACCCCTACTAGACACATCATCTTCCCCGGAAAATGGTGGTAAAGGTGCTTTAGGTGATGGCCATTCGCTAGTTACATACTCTATTTTCTCATCAAGTTGACCAGACTCATCCAAAGCCTTTAGCTCATTCAAACCTCCAATAAGATCCTCGTTAAAAAACACTTTAGGAACATTTAAAGAACCTGTCATCTCTTCTAATTCTTTTTTTCTACTCGGGTACACATCTATGTTTATTTCAAAATATCTAAGCTTCTTACTGCGTAGAAATAATCTTGCTTCTTTGCAGCTCTGACACCATAACTTTGTATATAATACAACTCTTCCTTTAATTACTTTTAACTCCAGAGACTCGAGAGTTACCTCCTCTAGGTCGTTTTTGGCTTCTTGACTTTCATGTTCAACTTTGGTTGACTTTTCCTCCTTCTTGTCTTTTTCATTAGAATCGTCCTGTGCATCACCTTTTCGAGAAATACGGCGGAAAATATTAGAGACTCCATACAAGCTCTTGAATTTTACAAATTTGCTGAGAACGGAAGCCTTTCCTGGCCAAGCAACATTGTTAACTAGCAGTTTAGGTTCCTGGGTTTCATATAGTACAAGCCTATCTTCTTTTTCGGTAGAGGTACTATCCTTATGGTCTGTTTTCATCTCCCCTTTTTCATCCGATTGTGAATCTACAGTGATACCCTCCCGATCATTCAAAGTTTCACCTATCTTTTCACTATCCTTAGATTTCAGTTCCACGTTTTTATCAGACTGATTGTTGAATGTATTTGTTTCTAAAGATTGTTCTCTATCCTCCTTAACATTCACACAATCCCATATCTCACCCTGTTTAGCGGTACAACTCTCAGAATTACCCTTCTCCTGGTTTTCCTTGTGTGTATCTGATTCACCCGTGAGACCATTAATCATGTTCTCAGAATCTGATAGTCGAACTGGAGAAAATGAGCTGTGATCAGTAAACTTAGCCTCTTCCCGACCTCTTACCTCAATATCAGTACTATCATATACTGAATTATGAATCTCCCGGCCTTCCTTCTGAGTATTTGGTTCATCCAGGAGAGCTTTCATCACGTTCTCAGAATCTGAAAGCGGAACTGAAGAAAATGAGTCGTGATCAGCGGAATTAGCTTCTTCACGACCTCTTAACTCAACAACAGTACTATCAGATACTGAATTACCCTTCTCTTGGTCTTTCTTCTGCGTATCACCTTCCCCCTTAATATCATTCCCTGAGTTCTCAAAATTTGAGAGCCGAACATGAGAAAATATGTTGTGATCAGTAGTATTAACCTCTTCCTGACCTCTTACCTCAAAATCTTTACTTTCTAAGACTAAATTACCCTTATTCTGATCTTCCTTCTGAGTGTCTGGTTCATCCTTTATATTATTAATCAAGTTCTCAGAAATTGTAAGCTGCACTGGAGAAGTTGAGCTGTTATCAACAGAATTAGCCTGTCCCCGGTCTCTTACCTCAACCTCCACATCAGTACTATCATTTACTGAATTAGCGTTCTCCTGGTCTCCTTTTTGAAACTTTAGCTCACCTGTAAGAGCATTGATCGAATTCTCAGAGTTTGAGAGCCGAACTGGAGAAGATGAACTGTTAGCAGCATAGTTAGCCTCTTCCCGGCATCTCACCTCAGTCTCAATATTGGTACCATCAGTTACTGAATTAACCTTCTCCTGCTCTCCCATTTGAATCATTGGTTCGACAGTAAGATTACTACCAATCAGGTTCTCAATATTTGAGAGATGGACAGAAGATGAGGTTGTGCCATCATCATTAGACACATCCTCTACCTGACCTCTTATCTGGATGTCAGTTGCAGAACTAAGTGTAGCGTCATAATTACCTTTCTGAATATCTGGTTCAAAGCTGGGATTTTTCCTTGTGTTCTCCGTAACTGAGAGTCGGGTTGGAGAAGAGTATGTGCTGTTGTAAGCACTGTTATAAGCGGACATATCATCTTCTTGACTATGTATATCAATATCATTTGCAGAATTCAGTACAGCATCGTAATCACCTTTTTCCCGCTCTTCTTTTTGAATATTTGGTTCATGAGTGAAAGTTTTGCTCGAGTTCTCGGAATATGAGAAGCGGGTTGGAGAAGAGACTGTGCTGTTGTAGGCACTGTTATAGGCAGACGTATCATCATCTTGACTTCTTATCTCCATATCATTTGCAGAATCCTCCGTTTCAGCATCCATAATGTCGAGCAAATTTGCAGCCAAACCCTTTAAAAGATTGCACTAAAGTAATGCATAACTACTCAGCTGCTACAATGACAGTTGAGAACTCACTTGAAAAAACCTGTTTCAGAATACGAAAAATAAATAGTTAGTCTATCATTTGCACAGACTAAGCCAATCAAATATGGTTAAAATACAACGTAACACACCATGTGTGATGTGATCTATCAACTATTTTGAAACAGTGACATAAGTACATAACCTTGGCATGCCATAAGGATGCTCAATATCATTGTATGTAATGTTCAAGGTGTAACAGACGAATGGAGGGACTAATTACTGCGACTTGGAGTCGCGATGATTTGTTTACGAAGTTTTTGCAGAAAACAAATTAAGATTGGAGTAATTATTTTTCAAAGCTAGAATGTCAGAAATTTAGTTACTGAGATGAACTTAGAATTACTTAGCTATCCCCCATTTAAACAAAACAACATCTTGATATGATTATTCATGTCCAACTTTCACCACTTAATATGCACATCCAAACACCCAATAAAATATTGATTGCAGAGTCAGTACAGATAAGTGAAAAATAAGAAACCATCAACAATTATATCTAGTATAATGGGAGGTTCCACCAAGTTTAAAACCAAGTTGAAGAACACTATTGGCCATTCATTCCATTCAACTTGGTCCATAATGATGGGAAAAAAAGGAAATCACACAAACAAATTTTCAAACCAAACACACAATTACCATTTGCCCACCGCACAAACACATATATGTACTCTTTTCATTCAAGCTTCACTCCACACCATCAAATTATTCATATGTTACACAAACCTAAACACAAACAGTCTCTCTCTCAAAACCGAATACCTTGGAAAACATCATCTACAACCAGAAACCATGAAAAAACATATAAAAACCAGAAGAAGAAAAAAAAAGAATTTTTAATTTTGTAATCACCGCATTATTTGGCGATTATGCACAGGTACACACCTAGCAATAACAACGTACGCATATCTTAACCTTATAATTGTAAACATAGTTGACCACAAGACCAAGTTAGAAAAGTGCTTGTGACTATCATCACCAGAGTGCTTGGTTCAAACAAACCTAAAAGTAGCCACACCAACCTCCCAAATGATTATCTAAAACAAACCCTAAGGGCTTTACCCGGTTTGAGTCAATGTGGTTGATTGGTCGTAAACATAACCCTATCGGTCTACACGGCTACACCCAGGGGCAGAGCTATAATATTTTGCTCGAGGGGGCACATTTCGATAATTTTTAAAAACTACTCCTCCGCCCATGGACACACACCGCCCCAAGGAGAATACGAAACTGACAAATTTTAGACTCACTCGGCGGCCCGCTAAGGTGAGTGTCCACCCACTTTCAGAAAAGTCATTTTTCTTGCAAAGATCTCTATGCATGTGTTGTTTCTCTACACTATTCCATTTTTGATAATTCAAAAAACGCAATAATACAACCAAAACACACATTTTGTAAACTCTATAACATTATTCTAAACTTTGCCACGAAAACAAAAAAGAAAAAGAAAAAGAAAAAATCATGCCTTAATATTACAAAATCCAACCTTAATATATAATCCTATAATTTTAGTTTCAACATGATATATATATATATATATATATATATATATATATATATATATATATATATATATATATATATGAATAACCTAACCCTAAAATTGTACATTTAAAAACGAAATGCATGCATCATATTATATATGACCTTAAATGAAATTGTAGGACAAATGAGAAGACTTACAGATCTAGGATACAATGGCAACGAAATGAAACGAAGAATTTATGAGGGTTTACGATTAATGAATATGGAAATAATTTTGGGAATTCAAGGTTCCAAAGCGTTTCTTTCGTCGTTGGAATTTAATATATTCATTTATTTCATGATACAGTAATAATTTTCTTTCATTTTTACGAAAGCGGGAACTAGGTGTGTTTACGGGTCGGTTCGGTTCGGTTAGTTAGATGATTTTGACTATCCATCGCGGTTCGGTTAGTTAAATTTACTATCCGTAACCGAACCGTACAAGGCGGTTAACCGGACATACGGTTACCCGAAATGAGCAGTTACCCACGGTTCGGGTCACGGTTAACCATTATATAAGTTTCATAAAGTTTTAGTTTATAAATAATAACATGGTTTAGAACATAGAATGTAGTTTTCGTATAATTCAACGACAATAAATAGATAAAAATTATTTCCTTAAAAAAAGTGCATTAGAATATTCATAAATAACATATTAACTAAAAAATATTTATTCGATATTTATAAACTACGATCACATTAATTAAATTTACACATACATGTTTAAAACAGTTGACATTAAGAGTAAAAAAATCATTGTATAATAAAAGTAGGGTACTAATACAATTAATACATGTACTATAATTTGAATATTTAGTTAAAAATTTTCATGTATAATATGTGCGGTTCGATTCGGTTAACCATGGATATCTAAAAATGAAAACCGTAACCGAACCGTTATAAGCGGGGTTTTTCAATTTCGGTTTTTTTCGGTTTCGGTTTCTTCGGTTTCAGGTTTTT
Organism: Glebionis coronaria; assembly: GCA_025667525.1. NCBI lineage: Eukaryota > Viridiplantae > Streptophyta > Magnoliopsida > Asterales > Asteraceae > Glebionis > Glebionis coronaria. The sequence goes on along the minus strand of JANFOE010000648.1, from coordinate 557,406 downwards.
TCGGTTTCGGATTGAGCGGTTCGGCTCGGTTCGTCAATTTCTCGGTTCTTTTGAACACCCCTAGCGGGAACAACAACTACTTATTTTGTTTCATAAATCGCCCCTTGTTAACCATAGTTTCTCCCTTTTTTGTTTTATTCTAATATACTTTCAAATTTTATTTTACAAAATGAGCATTTTTAACATATATTTAATCTAATTATGCTAATTTTAACAAAATTCTTACATAAAACTACTTATTCTTTTTTCTTCATGAAATCAGATAAAAGTACATCTTTCTAGGCTAAAACTGTAGGGAAACTATAAAACTTTTTTTTATTAGGTAAAGATCAATTCAACAAACTGAAGAACAAGCATCTTTAGTAGCTAGAGCAGAAGCACAGTTTGGGACAACGCCTTCTAAGATCATATTATTAGAGCATCCCAACGCCCATGACGGTATGGTGTGAGCTACTTTATTCCCATCCCTGCTTACAAACGACCATTCACAACTATTAAAACTGCTCGAGGTCGATAAAATATCCGAAAACAAGGCCGCGATTTGTAACGGTATAGACTGGTTACGAATTGCGGTGATTAAGGATAGGGAGTCTGATTCGAAAACCACATTCGAGTAACCTCTGCTTCGAGCAAGTATAGTAGCCCACCATATAGCTTTAGCTTCAGCCTCTAATATAGAATTCGCGTAGCATTCGAACTTGGCTCCTGATATAAGCACATCTCCATTGTAATTACGGGCTACAAAACCTAAACCCACTTTCCCGGACTCTTTTTGCCAAGCTGCATCACAGTTGAACTTAGTCTTGCCAACTTGTGGCTTTTCCACACACCCACAGATGTTTGAGCCGAGCCAAGTCCTGCCATATCCTTCTTGTTTGCTTCAGAGTAATCTAGTAACATTTGTTTCGCCATAACTTCTACGTCTTCACTTCTTTGATATTGGCGATGAAAGTGATTATTACGCCTTGCCCACAATCCCCAAAGGATTATGAGAAAAAGGTTCCAGCATGTAGGAGAGGTGTCCAAAATTACACTACAAAAATCCCCAATTGTACTAGCCCGGGGTATGTCGTATAACATTCCTAAGCTACAACGATCCCATACATCCTTCGCTTTTGGGCACTTAAACAGAACATGACGTATGTCCTCTTCAGGGTCGCCACAAAGTGTACAGTAGGATGTTGTAACATCCAATCCCCTCACATGTAAATTGTTAACAGTAGGAAGAAAGTTGTGCCAAGCTCGCCATACGAAGATTTTAACCTTGTTAGGTACCTTTGCCTTCCACACAGCATGAAAAACCTTGATAGCTTCATCCGAGGAGTTTTGTATCAGTTCTGGTGATTTATCGAGGGCCAAAAGATAAGCCGACTTGCATGAGAATTGCCCTGTCGAGCTGTTGTGCCAATATAGCGTATCGGGCCATAGATCATTTACAAAACAGCATGAGATTTTGTTGGCAATAGGAGGTGGGAACAATGATGTCAACTTTCTATGATCCCAGTTGTTACCTTCGTTGTTAAACAGGTCACGAATGTAGTTTACGTCGGTATCTTGTGGTTTTGGGCCCAATTTCTTGTGATCTGCAAGCCAGAAGTCCTCCCACACATTAACAGAACGACCGTCGCCTATGTTCCATTTGCAACCCATGTGGACCAAGTCTTTAACGGCAACAAAACTACGCCAGATATAACTTGGTCGATAACTGATATTTGCAGCAAAGAAGCTCGATCGAGGAAAATAACGAGCCTTTAATAGCCTTGCCGATAAGGTAGATGGGAACGCGATCAAACGCCACACTTGCTTTGCAATGAGAGCTCTATTGAAAAGTCCTAAGTGTCGAAATCCCGTACTTCCCCGAAATTTTGACACAAACATTCTTTCCCACGTGCACCACCTGATTGGGTTCTTTTACCCCGTCACCCCACCAGAATAAATTGAGGGCTTTGTGAATGTCATCAATTAAAGTTTCAGGAAGGAGAAATATATTCATCACGTACATAGGCATTGCTTGAGCAACCGATTTGATAAGCACTTCCTTCCCTGCAATTGAAAGGGTTTTCTCTTTCCATCCTCCTACTTTTTTCTTGATTTTGTCTAAAATGGATTGAAATACAATCTTTTTTGATCTACCGATGATGGAAGGAAGGCCCAAATATTTCGTCTGATATGCAACTTCACGTACCAAAAGGCATTGAATAATTTAAGACCTTACATGTTGCTCAACATTTGCACTAAAAGAAATTTCTGATTTCTCGTAATTTATGACTTGTCCTGATGCTTTGCAATATTGGTCGAGAATGCTTTTCAGCTTGGAAGCCTCTAATTTTGAAGCTCTCGAGAAGAATATGCTATCGTCAGCGAAGAATAAGTGAGATAATTGGTGCTCCCCTGCACACCTTAACTCCATGAATCTGACCTTGTGTAACTGATTTCCTTATCTTAGATGATAACACTTCTGCACACATAATAAAAAGATAGGGCGAAATGGGATCTCCTTGGCGAAGACCCCGAGTAGGTGTCACATGACCAGCCACTTGCCCAATAAAATTAATTAAATTAACATAAAACAAATAACAGAATATAAGTAACAGAAAAATAAATACAGACATAATTGATACTATGATTTTCTATGGGTTCAATTTATGTCTCTCAGTCCTCTCGAATTGATCTCGGTTCTAAGTGGAATGATTGTTCTTGGTTACTAAAAAAGGGGGTTTAGTTTTCTAATCTACTAAAAAGTTTTAATGTATTAAAATGAAAACTTAAATAAAAAACAATTAATTTAATGACAATTAATAAAAACTTGAATTAAAATAAAAAGTAAATATTAAGAACAGTACGAACAGTAACAATTAAAGACGCTCAAAAGAAGATTGATTCGGAAGTAAGACCTTGATTCGGAACTTTTCACTCGGAACTTGGTTCGGAACCCTTGATCCGGAACTTTTCACCCGGAAGTCTTCACCCGGAACTTTGGTCGGAAGTTGGTTCGGAAGTGTTGACTCGGAAGTTCATCCGGAACTTTTAAGGAAAATTGATTCGGAACTTTGAAAAAATCCTTCACTCGGAACTTTGATTCGGAAGTTCACCCGGAAGTTCGTTCGGAACTTTATGCGGAACTTTGATTCGGAAGTTTATTCGGAACAATCAATTCATTCGGAACTTTTTAATTCATTCGGAACTTTTAAACAAAAAAACTCATTCGGAACTTTTTAACTCATTCGGAACTTTAAACAAAAAAACTCATCCGGAACTTTTAAAGGAAACTCATTCGGAACTTTTCAAAAACATATTCATTCGGAACTTTCTTGTTCATCCGGAACTTTGGTGTTCATCCGGAACTTTGGTGTTCATCCGGAACTTTGGTGTTCATCCGGAACCTGGGAACACTCAAGAACAGAAACTTACCCGAAGAACAGGGAAAACGATTTTAATGCCAAAAATCACCAAGTTTTTTTACCAAATCTTAAATAAAGCTAAACACAAAGCATCTACTAACCATAAACTACAAATCCCATCAACAAAAACATAAATCCCAACAACTTTTAAAGATCAAATCAATCAAATAAGAACTTAAGAACTTGAAATAAAAGATGATGATGAACAAGATGAAATGGAAAGATTAAACAAGAACTTGTATTGATGATTAATGTTTTAACAATCACAAAACAAGATTAAAATTACAAGATTAAAAAAAAACAAAGATCAAATCACCAAACACCCTAGTGGTGTTGGTGATGCTACGAACTAAAAGGGAGAAAAAGAAGGAGGAAAGAAAAACTAAAAACTAACTGAATGAAAAGTGTGAGGGGAGGGCTTTTTATAGTCTTGTCTTTTGGTTGGTGAGTGGGCTTTCTCCCGTTCTTCTTGTCTTCTCGTCTTTTCAGAAAAGTTGACGTTTTCGATTCTGATTCGGGATTTGTCGTCGATTAAATTCAACTCGTCTCTTAATTTCTTCGTTTAATAGACTTGAGTTTCTTCGACTTATATAAATCTTCCATCTTTGGTCCTTTTCTTAGATAAATCTTCGAATAGGCCCAGTGACTTCAAATCTTTTGCATCTCTTGGACAATAGACTTTATCTTGAGTCTTTTTCTTCGGTAAATCCCGTGCAATCCCATGTTTTCTCCATTATCCATCCGGTTAGCTCTGAAAACACAATAAACACAAAAACCACGCATAATTCCAAACAAATGATATTAAATACGTGTTTTGGTCTCGTTTTAGCCAGAATTAAGTGGTAAAAGGATGGGTGTTTACACACCTATCAAATCCCCTACACTTAACCATTGCCATGCCCTCATGCAATGCTTAGTGATAAAGCAATTTTACACTTTTCTCGTAATTAATCAACCTTGGCCTTATTCAAATACTACTAACCAAAAATTAAAGTACTAAAAGAAATTAAAACTTTAAAGGAAACAAAAAGATAGAAAACCATTTTCACTTGAAAATAGCTACATGGAAATAACTTGCAAAGAGATCAATGACTTACATTAGGGCTTTGGTGCTGCGAAGATTTATCACCCTCAAGTTTCACGTTCCCCAAACTAAGCTTAAAAACGAGATCATTGTTATTATAAGTTAGCAATTCAAACACTTACACACATGGCTTAATTAAATGCTTAAAATCCCTTATTCCTAGGTGTATCTCTTATATTTTATTTTTGTCTTAGAATGATCATGAAGATGCATTTTTGGACTTATTTCGATAGTTTATTTAGGCTGAAAGCAAAGTAGGACGATTTGATCAATAGTTAGCTAAAGGACAAAATCTCTTAAAACTGCTTCTCGGGATATCAAAAAGTTCATATCTTGGCATAACTCGGTTCACGATTTGAGACCTTTCTCGGGCCGATATTTGGCATGTACTTCATACTTCATATCTTGAGAGACGTGCTTGAGATAATGGTCTTCTCGTCGTTCATAGAGTTTCTTCACTTGGAGACTTTTGAGAGGTACTCCAACTTTGTTGACCACGACTTCATGATTATTTCTTCAATCTCTATTTGGGATTTTGAGATATAACGATCCGCCTCCTTTTCGGACTTGGATCTATTTATCCTCATACCTTGTTAGGGTCTTTTCGGATAGACTTCTCCATGATCTTTATGGGAGTTGATTGCTTTTCGTCGTGAGTCTTGATCCTTCATATTGACTTTGGGAATAATGCTTTTCACATCACTTGGGATCTTTAGCCATAAAATAGAATCCTCATGCCTTGTTAGGGCCTTTTCGGACTCGCCAATCTTCGCGCCCCGCTTCATAAGTTATGCCTTGGCTATGAACTCTTATCATTACCGAGCAACTTTTAAACGATCTTGGGCTAGAAGCTAAGTAACCTTTCAAATCGTACGACCTTACTTATTGCAGATAAATTATTAGCAAGTGATGGGAGAATAGGCAAATAATTACACCAAGTGAGCTTGTGCAAGAATACCGACTTATAATTGACTCTATCATTTCTCGTCCTCCACAATTTAAAATCTCAAGTAATGAGACTCGTGGATACTTAGCCTTATTAACCAATTAAGGTCTACATGGTTAAGGATACTAGCTAGAATAAACTTGGATAAGTCTATTCGGGTTGAGTCAAAATAAACGCAACGGGCCTAATATGTCAAAGATTTCTCAACTAGCTACACCACTTTATTAATATTTTTGACTTTAATACGGGATATATACATATGAAAGCAACGATAAAAATTTAAAAATGGCCAAAGTTAATAAAAAATTGAAAAATGTTGAAAAATAGGATTTTCCGGTTAAATGAAGGCATTTTCATGGAAAAGTCCACTTAAAACTTCGATAGAAGTCCCCCTACACTTAAGATAAACATTGTCCTCAATGTTTAAGCATGTGGGAAAAGTCTCCCCTACACTTATGACATTGTGCACGTTGGTTAACTCAAGTTAAGGAAGAGACGACTAAAGTGATCAATTTCAAATGTGAGTATGAAGAAAATTGAATCACGATAGTTGAGAGATAGAACCGGATTTCGGATAACACGGGAGCACGGTTCTTCAAAGATTCCAAGAGTGCACTTATCCCTGTAATTACATCACCACACAAAGACAAACAACCTATAGAGGTCCCCCTACACTTAGGAGGTTAAAACATAAAAGGATAGATACTCGGGCTGCCTCCCGAGGAGCGCTTGTTTTTGATAACCGAGTCACGAGCCTGACTCGACCCAAAATTAGTTCATGGGGAACGTGGTGAGGGATGGAATCACCTCCTGAGAGGTGTCCTCACCAAAGTACAACTTCACTCGTTGTCCATTCACCTTAAAATTAGGTCCATTAGGTTGAGCGAGCTCGAGAGTACCATATGGAAAAATTTGGGCAATGGTGAATGGGCCGGACCAACGAGATTTCAGCTTGCCCGAAAAGATTTTCAACCGAGAGTTAAAAAGTAAGACTTTGTCTCCAACATGGAACTCTCGGTTCTTAATCTTAGAATCGTGAATGAGCTTAGTCCTCTCCTTATAGATCAAAGAATTTTCATAAGCCTCATTACGGAGTTCATTCAGCTCATTGAGTTGGATCTTGCGTAGGTCACCGGCTTTGTTTATATCAAAATTAGCCCACTTCAAGGCCCAATAAGCCTTGTGCTCCAACTCAATGGGGAGGTGGCATGCTTTCCCGTACACAAGACGATAAGGCGTATAGCCGATCGGGGTCTTGTAAGGGGTACGGAAAGCCCACAAAGCATCATCAAGTTTATCAGCCCATGAGGCACGATGCTCTCCCACGGTCCTTTCAAGAATTCGCTTAAGTCCTCGGTTGGATATTTCAGCCTGGCCATTAGTTTGTGGGTGGTAGGCTGTGGAAAGACGATGATTTACACCGTACTTAGCCATGACTCTTGCGAATTGGTCATTGCAAAAATGAGTTCCACGATCACTAATAATGGCACGAGGCACACCGAATCTAGCGAATAGAGCTTTCAAAAAGTTACAAACCACCCTTGCATCATTAGTAGGTAAAGCTTTGGCTTCAACCCACTTTGAAACGTAGTCAACGGCTACAAGGATGTATTTGTTTCCTTTAGAGGAAGAAAATGGCCCCATAAAGTCGATACCCCATACATCAAAGATTTCACACTCTTGAATGAAATTATGAGGCATCTCGTCTTTATGTGTGATCGTGCCTTGTTTTTGGCAAACATCACATCGTTTAACCATATTGTGAGCGTCACGATATATGGAGGGCCAATAAAATCCCGAATCAAACACTTTTTTGGCGGTGTAGTTGGGACCAAAGTGACCACCGGTGGGTCCTTTGTGGCAAGCGTCAAGGATTTTTAAAGCTGCCGGTCCATCAACACATCGACGGATAATCATGTCGGCACATTGTTTGAATAGGTAAGGGTCGTCCCAAAAGTAAGTCTTAATGTCGGTGAAGAACTTTTTCTTTTGTTGGGACGTCAACCCTTCCTTGAGAATTCCACCCGCTAAGTAGTTTGCAAAGTCCGCAAACCACGGGGTTGCATCAGAATTCGAATTTATAGACATTAAGGTCTCCAAGGGAAAAGAATCATTGATTTCTTTGTTCGGATGATCCCCTTGGTAAGGATCCTCAAGTCTGCTGAGATGATCCGCGGCTAGGTTTTCTGCTCCTTTTTTTATCGCGAATTTCGATTTTAAATTCCTGGAGCAGCAAAACCCAACGAAGAAGTCTTGGTTTGGAATCTTGCTTTGTCAACAAGTACTTCAACGCGGAATGATCGGTATACACAATTGTTGTAGAAAGGACAAGATAGGGGCAGAATTTTTCAAAAGCATAGACAACAGCTAAAAGCTCTTTTTCGGTTGTCGTGTAATGCAATTGAGCCCCGGTCATTGTTTTGCTAGCGTAATGGATTGGTTGGAAGTGTTTGTTCACTCTTTGTCCCAGAACCGCTCCAATAGCAAAATCACTAGCATCGCACATCAACTCAAAGGGAAGCTCCCAATTAGGGGTAACCAAGACGGGTGCCTTAGTTAGCTTATCCTTAAGCGAGTTGAAGGCTTCAAGACACTCTTTGGAAAAGATAAAAGGAGTATCTTTTTCCAAGAGGTGGGTCATCGGGCGAGCGATTTGAGAAAAATCTTTGATGAATCGACGGTAGAAGCCCGCATGACCCAGAAAACTTCTCACACCCTTCACGGTTGAAGGTGGAGGCAACTTAGCGATGACATCGACTTTAGCAGGGTCTACTTCAAGACCGGATTTAGAAATTTTGTGTCCCAGCATGATGCCTTCTTTTACCATAAAATGGCATTTTTCCCAATTCAGAACAAGGCGAGTGTCTTCGCACCGCTTAAGCATACGTTCCCAATTGGCAAGGCAAGAAGAGAAGGAATCCCCGAAGACCGATAAATCATCCATGAAGACTTCCATGGTTTGTTCAACCATGTCATGGAAGATAGCTAACATGCACCTTTGGAAAGTCCCAGGCGCATTACATAAGCCAAAAGGCATTCTTTTGTAAGCAAAAGTGCCATAGGGACAAGTGAATGTTGTCTTCTCTTGATCTTGGGGATCGATGGGTATTTGGAAATAACCCGAGAAACCATCAAGAAAGCAGTAATATTCATTACCTGCTAAATGTTCAAGCATTTGGTCCATAAAAGGTAGAGGGAAATGATCCTTTCTCGTGGCATCATTGAGTTTGCGGTAGTCTATACAAACTCTCCACCCAGTAACGAGACGAGTGGAAATTAACTCGTTCTGTTCATTGGGAACAACGGTTATTCCGCCTTTCTTAGGCACACAATGGATTGGACTAACCCATGGGGAATCCGAAATAGGGTAAATCATACCCGCATCAAGAAGTTTGATAACCTCTGTTTTGATGACTTCATGTATTTTTGGATTCACCATTCGTTGGCTTTGAATTGTGGGCTTAAAGTCATCCTCCATGAGAATTTTGTGTGTGCAGAAGTGAGGATCAATTCCATGAATATCAGAAATCTTCCAAGCAATAGCCTTCTTATGATCTTTCAACACGGTGATAAGTCGGGCTTTTTCTTCTTCCTTTAGGTCCTTAGCAATGATGACTGGCGACTTCTTCTCTTCTTCAAGGAATACATACTCGAGATGGGGCGGCAACTCCTTAAGTTCTAAATCCGGAGGATTTTCGACGGGAGGCGTATTCGAAGTCGGAGTATCGATAGCAATGACCGTGGGAGATGGAGGCGAAGGATTGTCTTCGTTGAGAAGATTGTCAAAGAAATTCATGTCTTCATCCCCATCGGTGGGAGAATCATTAGTAGCTAAATTCACATCTCCCATGGTGTCTTCAAGATTGTTCCAAAACAAATCACTTTCTCCAAATAGAGACAGTGATGAATCAATAGAGGCAACGGTTTCAACATTGGGAAGAGAGGTAGGAATACTTTTGCAAGCATCTTTGAAGTGTTCTTCACAAGCCTCATCCAGAACGTCAATACAATTAACACTCTCGTATGAATAAGGTTGTTTAGACAACTTTCCCATGTTGAAGACGATTTTATCATCACCCACTCTCATGATAAGCTCACCGGCTTCAACATCGATGAGAGTTCGACCGGTCCTCAGGAATGGATGACCCACGATCAAGGGAACACGAGGGTCCATCTCGTAGTCGACGACGACGAAATCAGCAGGAAAAGTGAATTTGTCGACTCCTACAAAGACGTCTTCGGCTATCCCCACTGGATAAGCAACAGTACGGTTAGCTAATTCCAAAGTCATTTTGGTGGGGACTAGCTCAGGGAGAGATAATTGCTTCCAAACGCTTAGAGGCATGAGATTAATACTGGCACCTAGATCGGCTAGGGCCATGCAATTCTCTACTCCCGGGAAATTGTAAGGGATTAAGAAACGACCCGGATCACCAAGCTTGGTTGGCAATTTCCTTAAGAGCACTGCAGAGCAATTCTCATTAAGTTGGGTGTTGGCAATATCAAGAAGCTTTTCCTTGTCGCTCAGAAGATCTTTAAACATTTTTGCGTACTTAGGCATGTGAGCGAGAGCCTCAGCGAAGGAGATATTGAAATTCAATTGTTTGAACATTTTAAGGAAGTTCGAAACCTGAATATCGTCCTTGCTTTTGAGCTTCTCTTTCCTCAACCTAGATGGATAAGGTATATTGGAAGAAGAGGAAGGCTTCGAGAGAATAGGATCACTCACATCCTTGGGTGGAGGAGGGGTAGGAGTAAGAGGTGGAGAAATTGGGGAAGGAGAAGGATGAGGAATAGGAGCAGGTGACTCGTTCTCCTTAGTCACAATCACCGGTGGAGGTATAGGAAGCTCGGGTTCCTTGGTACCTTTGCCACTGCGAGTGGTGATTGCTTTCATCTCCCCTCTTGGATTCGCAACGGTGTTACTCGGAAGAGTACTCTAAGAAGAGGGTTGATTACCTTGGAAGAAACTAGCCATCATGTTCTTCAAGTCATTCGTTTGGCTATCCAACGTATTTCTCATGTCGGCTCTCAGATCGTTCCCTTGTTTGACCAAGTCTGCTTTCAGGTTGAGCACTTCTCTCTGAAGATTTCCCACTATCACATCGTTAGTCCTCATATAAGTTTCCACTTCTTGGTGAGGAGCGGTGGGTTGGTTGGGAGGAGCATTGTATGCGGGTGGTTGATAGGCAGGTTGCTGGTATACTTGGTTGTTTCGTTGAGGTGGTTGTTGCTACTTGTGAGGTGGGATGTATGGTGTACGAGGTTGTTGTTGTTGTTGAGGAGGGCGATTGAGGTTTTGTTGTTGGTTTGGGTTGTTTGGTGGAAAACCGGGTGGAGAAAGATAATTGTTAGAGCGTTAGCTAAGTAAGTTACGGTCACCTTGAGGTCTAGCTTGATAAGCAGGTTGAGGATAGGTGCCATAAGCTGCATTCACGTTCTCAGCAGGGTAGTCTTGGGTGGCAGTACAAGTGGTGTAAGAGTGAGGACCCCTGCATATCTCACATGGTTGGCTAACAGCATTGACTTGAGCGTTTTTAGCGTTGTTGCTGTTGTTGTTGCTGACGGTGTGGGTAACAAGCGATTCAAGAAGCACAGTGATTTTGTCCAATCGCTTGTCGCTGTCACTAGTGCTAGCACTAGCGACATTGGTCCGAACACTCTTGGTTTGCACACGAGACTTATTCTCAATGATATCCCAAGCAGCATTGGAAGTCTTAGCCAAAAGATTACCCCCCGAGGCACTGTTTAGTGAATCTTGGTCACTCATGCTTAAACCATTGTAAAAAGTATTAATTTGATGTACTTTGGTAAAACCATGTTGTGGGCATTTTCTTAAAAGATCTTTAAAACGATCCCAAGATTCACAGAACGACTCATCGTACTTTTGTTCAAAATTTATTATTTCATTCCGCAAAGCGGTAGTACGAGAGGGTGGGAAAAAGTAATTGATAAACTTGGTTTCCAAATCCGTCCACGAGAGAATACTCTGTGGCGGTTCCTTAGCAAGCCAATGCCGGGCTTGTCACTCTAAAGAAAAGGGAAAAAGTTGTAACCTAATAACCTCTTGTGGAACACCATTGAACTTGACCGTGTTAGTGAGTTGCAAGAATCTCTTGATGTGGTCGTGTGGATCATCAATGGTACGCCCCAAGAATGGTTGAGCAGAGACCATCTGGATAAAGCCTGATTTTAGCTCAAAGTTGTTGGCGGCAATTGGAGGTATGACAATTGGATCATTGTTGCCGTCTACATGAGCTTGCAGCAGTTCAATCATCGGGCGATTATCCGGAAGGGGCTCATTGTAGTTGTTATTATTCATGTTGTTGAAAGGTGGGTTGTTGTTGTTATTATTATTGTTTGGAGGTGGTATGTTGTTGTTGTTTTGTACACCGGCCATGTCTAAGTTATCGAGAGGCTCGGGCTCTTGATAAGACGTGGATTGAGTGCGCATACACCTGCAAAAGAACGAACAAAGAAAAACAAAGCAAAAATATTTTTGGTTTTTATGTTTTTTAATTTTTTTGTATTTTTGAAAATTTTATATATTTTAGGATTTTTTTGAAATTTTTTATGAAAAAGTAACGTTCACGGGGAACGGATCCCAAAATCAAAGTTCTCACAAAAAACTTTTGATCTTAACGAGAAGAGCCAGCAGCGGCGCCATTTGATACTATCATTTTCTATGGGTTCAATTTATGTCTCTCAGTCCTCTCGAATTGATCTCGGTTCTAAGTGGAATGATTGTTCTTGGTTACTAAAAAGGGGGTTTAGTTTTCTAATCTACTAATAAGTTTAAATGTATTAAAATGAAAACTTAAATCAAAAACAATTAATTTAATGACAATTAATAAAAACTTGAATTAAAATAAAAAGTAAATATTAAGAACAGTACGAACAGTAACAATTAAACATGCTCAAAAGAAGATTGATTCGGAAGTAAGACCTTGATTCGGAACTTTTCACTCGGAACTTGGTTCGGAACCCTTGATCCGGAACTTTTCACCCGGAAGTCTTCACCCGGAACTTTGGTCGGAAGTTGGTTCGGAAGTGTTGACTCGAAAGTTCATCCGGAACTTTTAAGGAAAATTGATTCGGAACTTTGAAAAAATCCTTCACTCGGAACTTTGATTCGGAAGTTCACCCGGAAGTTCGTTCGGAACTTTATGCGGAACTTTGATTCAGAAGTTTATTCGGAACAATCAATTCATTCGGAACTTTTTAACTCATTCGGAACTTTTAAACAAAAAAACTCATTCGGAACTTTTTAACTCATTCAGAACTTTTAAACAAAAAAACTCATCCGGAACTTTTAAAGGAAACTCATTCGGAACTTTTCAAAAACATATTCATTCGGAAATTTCTTGTTCATCCGGAACTTTGGTGTTCATCCGGAACTTTGGTGTTCATCCGGAACTTTGGTGTTCATCCGGAACCTGGGAACACTCAAGAACAGAAACTTACCCGAAGAACAGGGGAAAACGATTTTAATGCCAAAAATCACCAAGTTTTTCACCAAATCTTAAATAAAGCTAAACACAAAGCATCTACTAACCATAAACTACAAATCTCATCAACAAAAACATAAATCCCAACAACTTTTAAAGATCAAATCAATCAAATAAGAACTTAAGAACTTGAAATAAAAGATGATGATGAACAAGATGAAATGGAAAGATTAAACAAGAACTTGTATTGATGATTAATGTTTTAACAATCACAAAACAAGATTAAAATTACAAGATTAAAAAAAACAAAGATCAAATCACCAAACACCCTAGTGGTGTTGGTGATGCTACGAACTAAAAGGGAGAAAAAGAAGGAGGAAAGAAAAACTAAAAACTAACTGAATGTAAAGTGTGAGGGGAGGGCTTTTTATAGTCTTGTCTTTTGGTTGGTGAGTGGGCTTTCTCCCGTTCTTCTTGTCTTCTCGTCTTTTCAGAAAAGTTGACGTTTTCGATTCTGATTCGGGATTTGTCGTCGATTAAATTCAACTCGTCTCTTAATTTCTTCGTTTAATAGACTTGAGTTTCTTCGACTTATGTAAATCTTCCATATTTGGTCCTTTTCTTAGATAAATCTTCGAATAGGCCCAGTGACTTCAAATCTTTTGCATTTCTTGGACAATAGACTTTATCTTGAGTCTTTTTCTTCGGTAAATCCCGTGCAATCCCATGTTTTCTCCATTATCCATCCGGTTAGCTCTGAAAACACAATAAACACAAAAACCACGCATAATTCCAAAAAAATGATATTAAATACGTGTTTTGGTCTCGTTTTAGCCAGAATTATGTGGTAAAAGGATGGGTGTTTACACACCTATCAATAATTATAAACGATAATTAAATAAAACAATAGAATAATAAAAAGACTTATGTTAACCTCAAAATATTGAGTCAAACAAGAATGTTCGGTCATAGGTTTCTATTGTAATATTTATTAGAACGTTGTAATAGGTAGTTAATTAGTCGTGGTTTACGGGCTTGGATTTAAACTTATTAAAGTCCAAAAGTCAAGCCCGACCCAATATATAGTCCATTAAAGCCCGCATGTGGGTGGACTATATATACTACCCTCCTAGCATGTTAGGAGGGTGGGATGGTCATTTGTAACAAATCTTTTCTCTAATCTAATATTCACCAAGTTAAATCACCTCTCTCTCTACTTTCTCTCACTACTTTCTCTCTCTAGGAATCCATCTCTTTTCATCTATTTTCTATCATTAATCATCTAAATAATATTGGACAACATTTGGTATCAATCGCCACGGGGTAGATTGTGTTTGGTTGTTTGGTTTGAATTTGATTCGGTTGATTTTTCCATATATATCATCCCGAATTAAATTTTGTTTAGTATTTTCGGGCTAGAAATCTTGATATAAATCATTTATATCGATTTGGTAGGGATTTGGTTTGGTTTTCGTGGTCAAAATCACAAGATTTTGAGGTGTTTGGATTGTTTTTTGAGTTACGGTTTCATTGCTTCAAGAACATTGCGAAAAGAAGATTTTCAGAAAAGGGTTAATTATTCCGAAAAACATATTTTCAGAAAAGGGTTTTCTATTCCGAAGAAGTGAGTATTCTGAAAAAGTGAATATTCCGAAAAAGTGATTTTTCTGAAAAGTGACTTATTCCGAAAAAGCCTCTATTCCGAAGAAACGTTTATTCCGAAGAAGGTAAGTTTCTCTGAAATTTTCATTTTCCCTGAATTTGGTATTATTCCGAAGATTATTCCGAAGATTATGCTGAAGATTATTCCGAAGATTATTCTGAAAAGTCTCATTTTATGAAAAATCATTTATTCCGAAGATTATTCCGAAGATCCAAGTTTTTCTGAAATCACCATTATTCCGAAGAAGTTGTTTTTCCTGAAAACATCAATTTTCCGAAGATCGACGTTTTTCTGAAATCACCATTATTCCGAAGAAATTGTTTTTTCTGAAAACATCACTATTCCGAAGAAAGGCATTTCTCTGAAAAACTTGTTATTCCGAAATACCCAATTTTTCTGAAAATGTTAGTTATTCCGAAAAAAACACAAAAATGAAAAATTTTATACATGTGATTTTTCGCCTTCGATTTTTTAGTTTCTTGTGAAGACACTTTTTAGGGGATTTTAACATTTTTCATCGACAACAACAATCAACACACATCTACTTAAGATCCATTTTCAATTCCTCGATTTAAAGTTTCTAGATATGGATTCTACTCAAGAGTATCGTGTCACAAACAACAATATCATGGTGGCGGGTAATAAAGAGAGACCACCAATGCTTGTGTCTGGTAGGTATGCTCAATGGCAATCACGTTTCATACGATATCTTGATACAAGACCCAATGGTGATGCCTTGAGGAAATGTATTACTCATAGACCATATGTATTCAAGAAAATCTCAATTCCTCCAAGAGCTGCCACAGATACTACTGATCCAATACCTACAAGTGAACGTGATGAAACAAGAGCCGATCTCACACCTGAAAATTGTGCTTGGCATGATGCGGAGAAGGAAGCCATCTATATGGTTCTAAGTGGGATTGGAGATGACATTTATTCCACGGTTGATGCATGCCCTACAACACATGAAATGTGGACTGCTATTGAACGCTTGCAACAAGGAGAATCACTCAACAAACAAGATGTCAAAAGTCAAAACAAACTTGTTTTGGAATTTTGGCAAGTTTACTTCAAGGGATGGAGAATCAATTGACTCTTACTACTCCAGGTTTTATAAGATGATGAATGACATGACAAGAAATAATCTGCAAGTCTCCACCATGCAAGTCAATGTCCAATTTCTTCAACAACTTCAACCCGAGTGGACACGGTTCGTCACTTTGGTGAAACAACAAGAAAAGTTAGACGAGGTCTCATATCATCGACTCTTTGATATCTTGAAGCAATTTCAGAATGAAGCAAATGATATTCGAGCTGAACGTGTTGCCAAGACGGCTAATCCACTTGCTTTAGTGACTACAACTCAACATGTTAAGGGTCATAACTCTCGTGCTCCTAAGCCATATTCCACTACATCATCTTCACCACGATCTTCCACATCATCTAAGTCTTCATCATCCACAAGATCTCGAGGTAAAGTGCCAAGAGCACCATCACCACCATCTGAGTCATCATCTGAAGAAGATAGTGATGAAGACCAAGCTCAAAAGAACCGAGAGATGAAACAACAAATTTCTTTCATAATGAAGACTTACAAGAAAATCTACAAACCCACCAACAACAATCTTCGCACATCATCTAACACCAAGAATCGATATGTTAAGAGTCCTCCAAGGTATGACACACGTTGACGTGGTGAAATTCCTTCTAGGTATGATCGACATA
Source organism: Glebionis coronaria (assembly GCA_025667525.1). Lineage (NCBI taxonomy): Eukaryota > Viridiplantae > Streptophyta > Magnoliopsida > Asterales > Asteraceae > Glebionis > Glebionis coronaria. Next base: position 541,136 of record JANFOE010000648.1, on the reverse strand, counting down.
ATCCAACGCATGTTGAGGGTTCTGCAAGATATGATCGACAAACTGCCAAGTATGATACTCAGAGGATTGCTGCTGCTACTGGGAATAGGGAAGCGGTTGGAAGTCAAGTGGTTCAGCAGAGTGGGATTCATTGTTTTAATTGCCAAGGTTATGGGCATATGGCAAAGGAATGCAGGAAGCCGAAAAGGGTTAGAGACTCCAGCTATCACAAGGAAAAGATGCTGCTATGCAAGAAGATGGAAGCAGGGGTTAAATTGTCAGCTGAGGAAGGAGCAATGCTTGATGATACTGATGATGAAGATTCTGATCAAGAACTCGATGCACATTACTCGTACATGACAAAGGTTGAAGAAGTTCTCAAAGTCACTGAAGATGAAAATGGCCCTATCTTTGACACTGAGCCAATAGATAAGGTACACACTACTGATGAATATAATGTGTTTGGTGATATTCCTGAGCATAGTGATCTACCCAATGCCATTAATGACATGTGTATGATGGAAACGGTTGATAGCAATACCACACCCGATTCATCAGACATGTGCAATAATGCGTCTGAGGATGATCAACATGCAAATGAATATGATGAAGAGGAACGTATTGCGCTTGCTAATTTAATTGCTACTTTAAAAAAAGATGTCACTGAAAATAAAAAGAGTCAAAAGCAATTAAAGAAGGAAAACGCTACGCTCACTCAAAGTTTTGAAGAATTCAAAGCTGCTCTTATCAAATCTACTGAGATGACTGAAAGCTATAGAGATGAGCTCCTTCAGAAAACCAAAGAGCTTGAGGGGTACAAGGGAAGTGCGTTAAAAGGTCAAAAGGACGATTTTGAAAACAAATATAATACCACTCTTGAGTTATTAGCCAAAGAGAAGCGTCAATATAATGTTTTCTTAATGGATGAACGTCAAAAAACGTATCTTGCCAATACCAAAGTTAATGAACTTGAACAAAAGCTCTCTATGACCACTACAGATTCTGCTAAAATTCTTGAGGATAAGAAACAAGAGGTAGATGTGTTAAAACAAGACTTCAAAAGTAGATATGATAAAGAAACCGAAAAGTAGCAAAACTAGAAGAACAAGTCGAATTTTTGAAGAACGTTGTTTATAAAATGCATGATTCTATTCAATCCATAAGAATGCTAGCACCTCCGTCGATGTTTAAGGGTCAAGCTAGCTTTGCAAGTCCTGAGTACCTTGCCAAAGCTCAAGCTGCGAACCCGCATCTTTATCTTGATGAGACTGAAAGGACTGATCTTGACAGCATGCCTATTAGTGCTGATAGTGAAGAGACTGCTCTTTGGGATGATGATAGTCAACCCCTTGTCAATAAGGAGTTTGTGAAACCATATAATTATGCTTATGAGAATAGTCTTTATGGTCTTTTCAACAAACAAACTTAGAAAACTCGTGAGGAAGTGTTTCTAGAATGCAAACAAAAGAGAATTCAATGGAAGAAAGCATTTGCCCCTAAGAAATCTAATGTTTACAAATACATAAACTACCTCCCTCTAGATGAATCTAAAAGCAAGAGTAGGAAACATTAGGTATTCTGAAACACCACATAGATAATTTTAAATCTATTGTTGAAAGAGACTGGGCAAAACGTGAAAATGTTGAGTGGACACGTCCGATTCCTCAAGATATTACCTTGCTTGTGAAAGAACTCTTAATTCCTAACACGATGTTGATTAAAGAAACTGTTCTTCAACTTGAGGAGTTCATTCAGACTGAAATGTATGATGATTTAAAATATGTTGAATCTCTTGAGAAACACATTGAAGATCTTCAAATGGAGAAGTCTGAATTTTCAGATGAATATGATTTACTATTGCAAGAATGTGTTTCTAAAGATGTTATGTGTGCTTATTTTACATCTTGTGTTGATATTGATGAATATTCTGATGTTGCATGCAAATATCTTGATAAGATCAAAGATGTGAACATCTTGAAATTGAGCTTTCGAAACGTAAAGAAAATGTTGATAAAAAGGCTTTTGAGTTACTTCAACACAAAACTGATTTCCTTCAAAAACATTGTCATTCTCTTGAACTTGCTTTGCAGAAAGACGTTGGTAGTTTTCCACATGATAATAAATTGCAAGAAAAACTTTCCCAAACGTTTCGAGAAATGAATGAACAGAATTTGGAAATTAAAGGGTTGAAAGCTCAGTTACAAGACAGGGACAGAGCGATAGCAGAGTTGCAGAAACTCGTTGCTAAAATGGGTGGGAAAATCGTGGAACCTAGCATTAAGAAACCTGTTGTTAGACAACCCAATGCTTCTAAAGTGAATAGATCCTCTATCTTGGGAAAACCATCTGCTTTATCAAATCCTCGTTTGCAAAACCTGTGTTTGCCCCCAAGATAGATGGAAAGGAAATGTTACCACAAAATCAACCCATAAGGAATGCCATAGCACCAAGCGTTAAGCACAAAAATGTGATTAAACCAGGGATGTATAGAATGACCACTAAGCCCACAAACAAAGTTATTCAATCGCCTCAGACTTCTAGAAACACTAATATTCGTGTGTCTTCTACTACAGGAATAGTCTCCACTACTAGTGTTAGCCGGCCTCAGCTTAAGAGCACTCAAGTGAATGATAAGGTCTGGAAACACAAGAATCAAGGGAAGATGAAGGAAGTAGAAGCACACCCTAGGAATTTGAATGTTTTTAAGAATAAAAAGTATGTAATCGCATGTAATGACGATATGAATGATGTGAATGATTTTAATGCTATGAATGTGAAATTTGTTTGTGTCAAATGTGGCAAGTGTGCTAATGCTAATCATTCTATGTGTGCTATGAATAAAGTCAAAGGCGTAGATACTAGAACTAAGAAGCAAGTTGTGATGCCTATTAGAGCTAGTCAACCCAAACGCAAGATGAACCATTCTGGTGCCACCCTCACTAAGAAAAGTAATGCATCAGACTCCACCACTAAGAACCCTAGAAGCAAAATTAAGGAATTATATGAGTCTGCTAGTAAGTCTTGGAAATGGTGGTTTGCTAATCAATGTCCTCCCGGATATAAATGGATGCCTAAAGTTAGGACAGAAATTGTGACTACGAGTGTTAGTATGCCTTTAAATGTTGCTAAGGACACTAATGATTCTATAATCACAAATACAGTGGTATCCAATTTAGCAAATGCTCCATCGTGTTCTAACTCATCTTCAGGTGATACAAATAATTCTCTTCATACTGGACTCCGGATGCACGAAGCACATGACGGGGAATCTCAAGCTTCAAATTAACTTCGTGGAGAAGTTCCTAGGTACGGTCCGATTCGGAAATGATCAATTTGCACCGATCCTAGGATATGGAGATTTGGTTCAGGGGAATATCACGATTAAAAGGGTATACTACGTCGAAGGGCTCAATCACAATCTTTTCTCGGTTGGTCAATTCTGTGATGCGGATTTGGAGGTTGCTTTCAGAAAGAAGACATGTTTTGTTCGTGATTATGATGGGAATGACTTACTTACCGGTACACGGGGTACTGATCTTTACACAATTTCACTTCAAGACACAACTTCATCAACTCTAATTTGCTTCATGGCTAAAGCTTCAACGACTCAGGCATGGTTATGGCATCAACGTCTTTCTCATCTCAACTTTGATACCATCAACATGCTTTCCAAGAAAGATATTGTGAGAGGCCTTCCAAGTTTGAAATTCATCAAAGACCATCTTTGTTCTTCTTGTGAACTTTGTAAAGCTAAAAGAAGTAGCTTCAAAATAAAGACTACACCAAGCTCAAAAGGACGGTTAGATCTTCTTCATATGGATCTGTGTGGTCCCATGCGTGTTCAGAGTATCAATGGAAAGAAATATATTCTGGTAATTGTCGATGATTACTCAAGGTACACATGGACTCACTTCTTGAGGTCCAAGGATGAAACACCCGATGTTTTCATCAGCTTCCTTAAACTGATACAACGTGGTCTTCAAGCTCAAGTTAAAGTGGTTCGTACTAACAAAGGTACATAATTTTTGAATTCAAAACTGAGAAACTATTTTGAAGCCGAAGGGATTGAACATGAAACATCTATTGCTCGAACACCCGAATATAACGGAGTTGTTGAAAGACGAAACCGTACTTTTGTTGAGGCTCCTCGAACATTATTATCCGCTTCAAAACTTCCACTATACTTTTGGGCCGAAGCCGTGTCAACCGCATGCTACACACAAAACCGTTCCTTAATTATCCCAAGACATGAAAAGACACCATATCACATAATTCATGATCAAAAACCTTCACTCAAACACCTTCATGTTTTTGGATGTACTTGTTACATTATTCGAGATGGTGAAAATTTGGATAAAATGAAAGAGAAAGGTGATGCATGTATTCTTGTGGGATATGCAACTCAGTCTAAGGGGTATAGAGTGTATAACAAGAGAACAAAATTGATTGTCGAGACCATTCACATTCGATTTGATGAATTGCAAGAAATGGCACTTGAACAAAGCAGTTTAAGTCCCGATCCGCAACGACAAACGACTTCCGTTCACAACGCACGGAACTCGGAACTCAAGACCACAACAATGAACCGTCAAGTTCAACGCTAGTTCCAGAAAACGTTCCTAGAGCTGATATGACAGTCGAAACGACAATTGAAGAGTTGGAAATGTTATATGGACCAATGTATGATGAATATTTCACGGGGGAGAAACAAGTTGTATCGAAGTCTTCCGCTGTCACTCATGATAAGAATGATGATACCGATCATAGTCAACAACCGGATACAACTTCATCTACTTCAACACGGGTTGCTGCATATTTACCTCCTCAGAATATCACTTCAACAATCGATCCTACAACATCCACGACTACTGTCATTGCTCCAGAGAACACAAATCAAGCAGACGATGCATTACATGACGAAGACGAATTTATCAACCCATTCGGTACACCGGTACACGAAACTGGAGAGTCTTCTACTCGCCATGTTGATCCGTCAAATATGCATACGTTCTACCAACGACATCCTTCAACACATCATTGGACCCGAGATCATCCTTTGGAGCATGTAATTAGAAACCCTTCACAGCTCGTTCGTATAAGACGACAGCTTCACACCGATGGCGATGTTTGTATGTTCGCACTCGCCATGAGTTCAGCCGAACCGAAAAACATCAAAAAATCCATGGCTGATCATGATTGGATTGAATCGATGACGGATGAACTTCAACAATTTGAAAGACTTAAAGTCTGAGAACTTGTTGACAGACCATACGATGTAACACCATTAAATCTTCGATGGATCTGGAAAAACAAGATGTATGAAGAAAACACGATCATCAAGAATAAATCTAGGCTAGTGGCTAAAGGGTATGGACAGAAAGAGGGTATTGATTTTGAAGAATCATTTGCACCAGTAGCTCGAATAGAAGCGGTCAGGATTTTCCTTGCTTATGCTGCACATAAGGGATTCGTCGTTTATCAAATGGACGTAAAGACGGTGTTTCTTAACGGTCCTTTGAAGGAAGAAGTTTATGTCACGCAGCCGGAAGGATTCGTCAATCCTCATTATCCTGACAAGGTGTATCGTCTCCACAAAGCACTTTATGGACTCAAGCAAGCTCCAAGGGCGTGGTACGACGAGCTCTCGAAATTTCTGGTCTCCAAAGGTTTCTCAAAAGGTTCCATTGATTTAACTTTGTTCACTTATAAATATGGGGATCACATTTTGCTTGTGCAAATTTATGTTGATGACATTATTTTCGGGTCTACAAACCCAAAACTTTCAAAATGGTTTGAAAAAGTAATGCACAGCAGATTTGAAATGTCTATGATGGGCGAACTAAAATTCTTTCTAGGAATTCAAGTTCACCAATCCCCAAGTGGTATATTTATTAACAAAGCTATGTATTGTCAAGAGATAATCACAAAGCATGGTATGACATCATGTGACCCCGTTGGGACACCATTATCAACTACATCCCTAGATGCTGATTTGGAGGGATTACCCATAGATCAAACGAGATATCGTTCCATGATCGGGTCCCTCATGTACTTGACAACAAGCAGACCTGATATTCATCATGCTACATGTTATTGTGCACGATATCAAGCACGACCCACTGAAAAGCACCTCAAGGAGGTTAAACGGATCTTTCGGTACCTTAAGAATACCAATCACATAGGACTCTAGTATCCGAGGGAAACCGGTTTCTTTCTAACGGCCTATTCAGATTCTGATCATGCAGGGTGTCTTGATACACGTAAAAGTACTTCTGGTGGTGCACAATTTATAGGTCAAGACAAGCTTGTGGGATGGTCTTCCAAGAAGCAGGATTGCACGTCACATTCATCAGTTGAAGCGGAGTATGTGTCTTTATCTGCGTGTTGTGCTCAAGTTCTTTGGATGAGAACACAACTCACGGATTATGGCTTCCATTTTGATAAAGTACCTATGTACTGTGACTCAAAGTCGGCCATATCCATCTCCTGCAATCCGGTACAGCATTCCCGCACGAAGCACATTGATGTCAGATATCACTTCATTAAGGAACAAGTTGAAAAGGGTATTGTTGAATTATACTTTGTTGGAACTGATTACCAATTAGCTGACTTGTTTACAAAAGCTCTTTCGAAAGAGAGGTTTGCGTATCTTGTTAGGCAAATTGGTATGAGATGTTTGACTCCAGCAGAACTGGAGATTCTGGCAAAGAAGCCTGCTTGATTCATCTATCAAACATCTATCTTGTAAATATTAATGAAAAAGCAAAATACAAAATTAAAAAATCTTTGATAATCCAAAAGTATTATTCTCGACATGTCTTTCAGAATCGATAATATGGACGTACCTAGAAATGTCGCTCAATAACAACACGGGTGTGTACATAAAGCTCGAATGAAAGTTGTAAATATTTTTCAAAACATGTCATTTCTATATTTTCAAAAGGAAATTGTCTATTTTGGACAATATTTCCAACAATGGGTAGAGCAATCTATCTTGGGTTGATCTTGTCACAAAACATTCAACATTTTAAGCTCAACACAATGGCTTGTAATCACTTTCAGATTGCAACCCGGATCAATATTTACGGGGGAGTGTACGATTTCGTGCTCTTACCCTCAACAAAAGAAGAGAAATCTTCTTACACTTGAGTGGATACGTCAAGACATTCAAAGTCTACGAACTCAAGTTTATGCTTTAGAAAAACCTTTTCGACAAAAAGAATTGATTTTTCAAAAAGCGTTGAACACAATTTTTTCAAGAATTTCTCAATAATATTCAAAAGCTTTCAAAAATTGTGTGTTCAACAACTCCTTTCCTCAATAGTTTAATGTGGATCATATCCTCGAAATGGCAATTCAATTGGATCAATTTTTGAGGGGGAGCTTTCCAAAATTCATGCTAAGTTTGACACATCTTTCTCCCGAAGATTTTCAAGGCTATTTTTCAAAATATATTTTAATCAAATTTGGTATCTCTAATATCAAACGATTTTATATATTAGAGATAGGGGAGAAAATGTGATTAAAATGTGATCTAAAGACTCAAGCACTCATGGTGACGATCAAATACCCATAACATCTTTAATTCACGACGTTATTGGTGTCAAAAGGGTGGATAGGTTAAGTCCTATGATCCAACCAGAACCGGAGGGATCTTCCCAGGGACAATCCAATAGATTATTAGAAGTCCTTAGGAAAGATGAAGTAGAATGTGAACGTAGCTGAATGCCGACTAAGTACTGATGCTAGCACTGGAACAATCACAACAAGGTGCTAGTAATGATGTCTTGGTAAGCATTGAAGGGGTTGAAGAATGAAAAAGAAATGTAAGGATAAAGGGTCTAAAGAAAGAAGCCCTCCATACAAGTTAGGCAGAAACCGGGTCAACTCATCATGAAGACAAACTCATCATGGAACCAGTGATGTGAAGCACAACCCTTTCCTAGCTACTCAGGCTTCTCTCAAAAGAAGTTTGTTTTATTGTCACGGAGATCAACATGACTTCTATTGACTTTCTCACTCCGAGATAGTTGATATTGAATAGGTGGCATCTACTCCAGCCTCCGACCACTAAAATTGCACAAATCGAGTCTAGAGCCAAGAGATCAATCAAATCTCGCTAGGACACACGGATGAAGATCAAGAGAGTCCTACGCTATATCCTTGCGATATTGCTAGAACACTCAGAGTGATACTACTTAGTATTCACAATGATGAGTGGAAATCCTTCCAGTGTTAACATCAAACAACACTTCGGTAGGTTTTATGCAAGATTCTTTATGAATTGACCATATGTAAAACTGAAAAGCAACAGTGGTTTGATTCTGAATTGATTCAAACTCGTTTCAGGTTTCTACGCAATATATTTATGGTCTTGCCAGAACATTCAGAGTGATATTCATTAATATTCACAGTGACGAATGGAAATCCTTCTAACGTCAATATCAAACAGCGCTACGGTAGGTGATTTGTGAGATTCTTATGAATCAAACTTGTGTCAACTGGAAAGAAACATTGGTAAGAATCTTAATGAATCAAACTTGTTCCAGGATTTTGAATTGACGACTTTAATCAAGCGGATATTTATCCAATTGATTCACTCTTTATGTTCGCAGTCTTGCTTTGAGACGGTCGAGTAAAGAGAACGGCTAGTACAGCCACGAAACCCTGTCAATGAGATTCTTAATTGAATCTACCTAATCATAGGTACGGTATTTAATATCATATAACGGTCTTCACTGACCGGAGGTAAAACGCTACCGATTTAGGACGAATGTCAAAGCCATTCAATCCGTGTCTATGTTTTGTCTCGAGAAGGTGGCGTCACGGTGTACTCAGCAAAGTCAAAGGTTCAAAACCACATATTCATGCCCAAAGACTTATTTAACAATCAATAGTGTGAGCATGTGGATAAAGACACAAGATCGAAAGATGGCAATGACAAGTCAAGAATGATTTGAAGATCTCAAGATAAAAGACAAAGTCGAAAGAAAACGACAAAGGCTCAAAGATCACAGCATGAAGGAACAAAACTACTGTTACACGTTCAAGACTCATTTATGACGAAATTTATAAATCTCCACTGGAATCCAAATATCGAAGAGGAATGACCTCACATTGGGGGAGATTGTTAGCCTCAAAATATTGAGTCAAACAAGAATGTTCGGTCATAGGTTTCTATTGTAATATTTATTAGAACGTTGTAATAGGTAGTTAATTAGTCGTGGTTTACGGGCTTGGATTTAAACTTATTAAAGTCCAAAAGTCAAGCCCGACCCAATATATAGTCCATTAAAGCCCGCATGTGGGTGAACTATATATACTACCCTCCTAGCATGTTAGGAGGGTGGGATGGTCATTTGTAACAAATCTTTTCTCTAATATAATATTCACCAAGTTAAATCACCTCTCTCTCTACTTTCTCTTACTACTTTCTCTCTCTAGGAATCCATCTCTTTTCATCTATTTTCTATCATTAATCATCTAAATAATATGGGACAACAACTTACTAAATCACCAGCAAGTCGAGACATGTGTAAGACACGCTTAGAACTAAAGAGCCGAGGCACGTTTTTGACACGCTTCCCTTAAAACAGATTCGTCGTCTATTTCCTAGGGTACAACAACCGAAACAGCAAGTTGTATTGTCGGACTTAACAAAACTGTCTGGAATTTCACCTTTACAGATGTGTACTACATATGTTGGAAATCAATAATAATACTTATTGATTTGATGTGTGAAAAAACTATGGAATTAGGCCTCTATTTATACACAATAGACTCCCTTCCAGTTTACATATCCCACCGATGTGGGTTAAAAAATAAACTACTTTTTTTCTTTAAGCATGGTCCTTAAAGGGTTTTAGTCTCATTCCTTTAGACGACTCACTAACTAACTCTCTGCTTAAGCCTTTCGTAAGCGGATCCGCGATGTTATCCTTTGACTTTACGTAGTCAATCGTGATAACTCTAGTTGAGAGTAGTTGTCACAATTATCACACTCTATGATGAATATGTCTCGGCTTACCATTTTACATTATGATATGAGCTCTGTCAAATTCTATTGACTATCACACTTTATAAACATGGTCATTACCGGTATACGCCATCTTCGTATGTCCTTTACGAATTAGCGTAAACTTTCCTGCATATTCTATAAATTTATCTCAAATAATAAATTCATATTTCATCATAGATTTAGCTATAACTGTCTCTTTGAAATACTTTCAAGATTTCTAAGACGTAGCTTTCCACTTAGCATAAATACATCTGCTTTAGTGGATCTTGATTCTTATATGTAAGAATTTATATTTGCATTACTCTATCACTTGATAGTAGTCACATATCTTCTATAATGCAATATTATTAGTATTATAGTACTCAAGTAATACTTATTCAAATGGTTATCACTTGAATTACTAATATATCCGTTTAACCTGATTATAAGTTCTAAATCAGGTCACACACACGTCATTAGACACATAAGATGTCCGATATTAATTGAGTATTCAAAATAGGCAACACTTTTACCTCTATTTTAAATAGATTTAAAAAGATGTCATTGGACTCTAGCTAGGCCGTAATCCCCCACATTGAACCTCTCACTAATATTGTTTTCTTAATGTTTGACTTCAAAACAAATCCATATGGGTTTAAACCAAACCCAAAACTAACAAAGTTCATGTCAAACCTTGACTCCAACATATCATTAGTGGATTTATTCATCTTGTTATCACTTCTAGTGATAAATATACCATCTCTGTATAAACACAAGAGTACATATTTACTATTGATAACACATACATACATTACTTTTGAATCCACATTCTAATATGATGTGGTCAAAAAGTTTGATGTCATTGTTTGGGAGCTTGCTTTAAATCATATAATGACTTAATTAGCCTACAAACTTTTCTCTCTACTATAGGAACCATGAAACCCTCACATTGGTTCATGTATAGCTCCTTTTCTAAATCCGCGTTTAGAAATATCATTTTCACATCCACATAAGGAACTTCCAAAATTTCTTAATGCGACAATGAAGTACCATCCTAATTGAGGTTATTCATGTAACATGCAAATAAGTATCAAAGGAAGCTAGACCTTCTCGTTGTCTAAATTCTTTGATAACCAATCTTGCTTTGCACATGTCAATGGTGATGCCATCAAATTTCATCTTCTTCTTAAAGATCCATTTATAGCCTAGTGGTTTGGTAAATTCACGAGCTTGTAAGTTTACTTTTGTAAAATAGAATCTATTTCACTTTTAATAGATTCTTTCTATTGATGCCCTTTCAAAGAAGTTACCGCTTCTCAATAAGAAGTAGGCTCATTTTCTACCATAAAAGAAACAAAAACCGAATCCAACCAATCTTTCGTTTCATGCCATTTTGTTTCTTCTATGTTCAACCTCTCATTGGGTCAATCTTTTCTCTCATCTGAGAGATCAATATCATTTCGTTGTCTCTAACCTTGGACAACCTCGTCATCTATTCCAGATGATCTTCCAATTTCCTTCGTAAACAAGGAAATATATTTCCAAAGAAGGAATCATTCCTTAATTCCATTATTGTGTCTATTTTTGATTCATGTACAACGAAACGATAAGCACTTTTATTCATAGTATATCATGTGAACAACTGAACATACAATCCATGGGTTAGGTCCGATCTTTTGAACTATGAGTTTCATATGGATATCTTAGCTAGATATCTCCCCACATTTGTAAGTACTTATAAGATAGTTTTCTTCTCATCCATAGTTCGTAAGAAGTATCTTATTTTATTTACAAGGGATCTTATCTAAAAAATAAGTAGTCGATATAATCGCTTTCCCCCACATGCCATGGATTAAACATGGACTTAAGAACATGGCATTAACCATTTATTCAAAGGCGCGACTCTTATGGAGACACATATTCACCTCCAATGACTTCGAATCACCTTATTATGGATAATAAGTTGGCTTTCAACTTATGTATATAGATCAATCTTGTCTATATCCTTACTCTCAAGTAAGTGTAAATAGAAATATTTTGTACCACATTCAGCCAATATTATGAAGTACACGATATTCTCTACCTTAGTAGGTATCAATTCTAAATCACATAAAATCATGTGAATCATATCAAGGTTTTCGATTATTTTTGTTCAACCAAGAACAAAAAGAACTTGTCAATTTGGCTTCAACGTAAGTTTTGATTTTGTAATCCGTGTCAATACAAAAATGGGTATCTAATTTGGTTTAATTAGAAAACATGTTGTGGAAAATTTAAAACATGTCAAAGTAAGTAATAACATACATTTAAGAATGACCATTAGAAAACATAATCAACTTAATCATTTTAAAGGCATAACCCGTATGCACTTAATTTATGTTATTCGTTAAATCGATTTTTATTTGATTCAAACACAAATGAAATCCAAATTTCATTAAGCAACCATCCAGATTCAAGATTCTTACGAATCTCCGGCACGCACAACGTTGGTTAACTTAGTTTCTTTTCCAGATTTAAATCACATCTTTTTCCTTGATATTAGCAGTTGGAGAGTTGCCGAAACTCGTTCTCTCCATTCTCAACTGCAGTATAAGAGTTAATCAAACTCTTATCACCATATACATGACATGATACAGAAGTGCTAATTCACCATTATCTATGGTTGGATTCACTCATGGCCTTAGTTTTCATGTCATTCTAGCCATTTAACACATAGTTACGACACAAAAGGTTTCTGAATGCTTTAAAGAATCTACCGTACACATAACTCGAGTATCGGTCTCCCATTTACAAGTAAGGGAGCAGATCCTTTTGATGTCACTCGTGACATTCCAAATTAATTGTTAATCTGATGTCTCATAATTAGTTTGAACCTAATTTTTGTTACTATTAACAACATTCTAAATCACATAGTGTTTCTTATCCAAAACGAATTAAATCGAATTTTGTTTCAAACCACTAATGTTTTGTAAGATCCGTTACACAAAACCACTTTAAAGAAAGTCTTTCGACTAAACAATTAAAGAATGTCTCCTATACCATAATCTTTCCAACAAAACCACATATGTTTTCAATCTTCATCATGAAGATCTTAATAGATCAATTTCATATGATCAATTTCTACAATGAAACTCAACAAGGTTTCAAGAATATATATGGTTTATAGTTAAACTCGGCCCAATTTAAAATAAATTACACAAGTTAAACAAAACCACATAGTGTATGTAATATAATATCTGATATTTAATCATAACTCGTACCATTATCAATATCTTGTTTTAAAGAAATTCTTCTTGATTTCATTGAACACGTTCTAAAAATCTAATAAAATAACAACTTGAAATTTATGAGGTCAATGAATACATTCTAATAATCTGATAAAATAGCAACTTATATTTTCGAGATTTGTATCAAAGAAGCTCCACTTGGTTTCAATGAATCTAAATTCATCATGATTTCAATCATGTTGTAATTGTCGCACCAATTGTATTTACAAGATACACTAGGGTTACAATTGTGTAACCACAAGTTAAGAACTATTAAAATAATTTGGTATCTAATAAACTCGGCATGGTTTAAATAAACTTGTACCAAATGACTCAAAGAAACTCAATCGTGGCTTCTGTAAATCTAGGATAAAACTATAACATATGTAATAAACAAACTAAACGATCAGTTTGAACGCAAACTCATCATGGTTTCAAAGCAAACTGATACGATAAACTGTTTTAAAAAACCGTTTATAGATCTGTAACACCAGATATGTTAATTAAAATTATGTTTACTTAAAAACTGATTTCTTAAAGAAACACAATCTTGGTTTCGAGAGAATACAGTTTCTATAAAAATAAGTTAATTAAATTAATATGATTTTAGCAAAAAAGTGTTTAATTCTGTTACACATAATCTGTTTTAAGACTAGAGAAACTATAACACTTTTATTTATAAATCAAATAAATTAAATTAATTAAATTAGCATAAAACAAATAACAGAATATAAATAACAGAAAAATAAATACAGACATAATTATAAACGATAATTAAATAAAACAATAGAATAAAAAAACTTACTAAATCACCAGCAAGTCGAGGCATGTAATACAGAGATTTTGCTAGTTGAAAAATTCGTTTCTCGGTATCTTAACGAATTGATTTCCGGTTCAAAGTACGACTCAATTGTTTTTGGTGAAACAAATATTTTTGGTTGTTTTTAAAATAAATGTGCAAAGATGTAAATGAAAATCTAAGTCTAATTAAAAATAAAATGGCAAGTATTTAAAAGCGTGATGAGAAATTAAAAGGCAATTAATGTAAATAACGCAAACTTAAAACTATCTAAGGCAAACTTAAAACGTAACTAAAACTTAAACTAAGGCAAGGCTAAAATAAATCTAAGGCAATAAAACTTAAAGTGCAACTAAGTAAAAAGGCGGAAAAAGTAAAGCTTGAAAATTAAAAACAGAAACTTAAAAACAGTAACTTAAAAGAACCTGAAAAATAGCTCATCCAGAATAAACCTTCGTTCGGAATAATCACTCATCCGGAATGTCACCTTCGTTCGGAATGATTCTTCTTCACTCGGAATATTTACCAAAACCCTTGATCCGGAATAAATCTTTTATCCAGAATATGTCACTTATCAGGAATAAAGTCTTCATTCGGAAGAATTTGCTTTGATTCGGAATGTTGCTGATCCAGAATGTTGAAGATTCCGGATGAAGACTTTGATTCGGAATAATTAATTATTCCGAATAAAACTCTTTGATCCGGAATATTTCCTTGATCCGGAATGTTGAAGATTCTGGATGAAACTCCTTGATCCGGAATATCTTCCTTGATCCAGAATAAAGCTTTGATCCGGAATATCAAATATTCCGAATGAACCACCTTTTCCACTGATCCGGAATATCTTCCTTGATCCGGAATGTTTCTTCACAAAACCTTGATCCCCTTGATCCAGAATATGTCACTTATTCCGGATGGAAGCCTTTGATTCGGAATATTTTCTTCACAAACCTTCACTCGGAATGTTTTGTGCTAGATCCGGAATGATCCCGGTAACAGAAACAGAAAGCGAAGAACACGGGATACACAAAGCTACACGAATCTAATTAAAACTAAACAAAATCAACCACAAGATTAAATCAAACTAAACAAATAACATCTACTAATCATAAACAAACAATCCAAAACAATCAAACTAACAAAACTAACCAAAATAATCAAAACACACTTAATCAATTCAATAAAAATCAAGAACATGAACATGAACAATAAACATAAAAATTAAAGACTAAAGAAAGGTAGATAGGAGATCAAACAATAAAAATAAAGATTGACAAGAATTAAAAGGAAACTTACTTGAAATTAAATGTATTTAAGGTGCAAGACAATTAAGTAAATGACATGTAATTAAATGTGCAAAAATTAAAGTGGAAGAGCATAGTTTGTCAAACTAGCCAACACAACTAATGAAATGAAATCCTAATCTATTTATAGGGGAGGATTAGGAGGTGCTTAGGAAGCTTCCTCCCCTCTTTCATCTTTTCTTAATTGCACCATTAAGTCCTTAAGTCTTTAATCTTCTTAAATCTTGGACTTTAATGACTTTGTCTCGGGATTTCTTTAAACTCGTCTTGTAATTCTTCAATAATTTAGACTTGAGTTCTTCGGCTTTTAGTAAACTTCCGTCTTTTGACTTTTTCTTTGATAAATCTTCAGAATTGGTCTTGGACTTCCGTTCTTTTTGCACTCTTGACTTCTCGACTTTGTCTTTCGTCTTTTACTTCGATAAAAGCCCGTGAATGCCCGTGTTTTGTCCACTTTTCACCTTTTCGTCCTAAATCATAATAAAAACACAAACCACGCATAATTCCGACATAAATGACATAAAATACACGTTTTGGATCGGTTATTATTGTAATTAAGTGGCAAAAAGGATGGGTGTTTACACGCCTATCAAATCCCCTACACTTGACCATTGCAATGTCCTCATGCAATGCATTAGTTACAAAGCACGATTACACTTTTCATCATAATCAATCCACGTTGGCCTTTATTAAAGAGATAGAAAATTATAAACATTCAAAGTAAAGAAATCCAAAACATACCTTCGGGTTTTGGAAATGTTATGAATGATCATCATCCTCAAGTTTTCACTTTCTCCAAACTAAGCTTAAAAACGAGATCATTGTTATTATAATTTAGCAAACTAACACGAACTCATGTGGGCCAATTATTCACTTAGACTCCCTTATTCCTAGGTGTATCTCTTATATTTTATTGTTGTCTTGAATGATCACGAGGATGCAATTTTGACTTATTTCGATAGTTATTTAGGCCGAAAATAAAGTGAAAGATTTAATCAATAGTTAGCTAAAGGACAAAATCTTTTAAAACTGCTTATCGGGACCTCATAAAGTTCATATCTTGGCATAACTCGCTTCGCGATTTGAGACCTTTCTCGGACCGATATTTGGCAGCGACTTCATACTTCAAACCTTGAGAGACGTTCATGAAATTATGGTCTTCTCTTCATATAGGAATTTCTTCACTTGAACTTTTGAGAGATTCTTAATACTTAGACCACGACTTATTCATTTTTCTCCAATCTTTATTTTGGACTTTGATATACAACGATCCGCCTCCTTTTTGGACTTGGATCTATTTATCCTCATACCTTGTTAGGGCCTTTTAGGATAGACTTCTCCATGATCTTTTGGGGAGTATTTGCTTTTCGTCGTGTGTCTCGATCCTTCATATTTATTTTTGATAAATGATTCTTCACATCACTTGGGATCTTTAGCAACAAAATGTAGCCCTCATGCCTTGTTAGGACCTTTTTGGACTCGCCAATCTTCGCATCCCGCTTCAATAAGTTATGCCTTGGCCATGAACTCTAATCCATACCGAGCAACTTTTAAACGATCTTGGGCTAGAAGCTAAGTAACTTTTCAAATCGTACAACCTTATTTATTGCAGATAAATTTATTAGCAAGCGATGGGCGAATAGGCTTATAATTAACTCACATAAATTCAGGAAAGAATACCAAACTTATAATTGACTCTATCATCTCTCGTTCTCCACACTTTAAAATCTCAAGGAATGAGACTCGTGGATGCTTAGCCTATTAAATCAAAGTTTTGGGTTTTCGAGTCATCTATAAGATCTTGCAAACTCTCTAGGATCAATTATAGGAACTTGCGAAAATTTCTTGTTCTTAACCCGTGAGAGTTAAGACTTTCGCATTTTATAGCTCCCTATATAAAAGCCTAGCAAAACTCGACTTAAACATTTTAAGGATACTAGCTAGAGTAAACTTAGATAAGTAAACTCGGGTTGAGTCAAAAGATTCACAACGTTTGAAAATTAAAACCACTTTATTAGAATTTATTCTAGCAAAGAAGGAAAAATAACTATATAAAGGTAAAAACTAATAGGCCAAAATAGATCAAAAATTTTAAAAAAGGCGAAAAATTGATTTTTCGTTTAAAATGAGGACAAATACAAGGAAAAGGCCACTTAAATTCGATAGAAGTCCCCCTACATTTAATATAAACATTGTCCTCAATGTTTAAGCATGTGGAAGTAAACTCTCCTACACTTAGGAAATTGTGCAGTTTGTTTAAATCTCTCTAGGGAATATACAACTAACGAGATTCCTATGTTAATATTGGAAAATATAAAATAGTGAATCGAAAAGAGTTTAGGATAGAACCGGGAAGAAGGGAACACGGAATCACGGGTCGTCAAAAATCATCAAGAGTGGATCATTGAGCGCTCGAATCCCTGAATATGAGAAGAGAGGAGAGAGAAAACACCAACGGGTCTCCCCCTACACTTATGGTAAAAACAAAGAAAAAGATAGATAGATAATTGGGTTGCCTCCCAAAAAGCGCTTGTTTTTGTTAACCGAGTCACGAGCCTGACTCGTCCCCGAATTAAATGGTCCATGGGGAAGCCTCGAATGTAATACCGGGATCAAAGACCTTGTCCTCGTTCCCGGAGGAATATAACAAAGGAGAGGCAGGAGGATAAGTCTTGAATGGTAGGAAGGTCCTTTCAACATACGAGAAGTATGTGAAATCTTGATCCACGGGAGGTGGGGTGGGTAAAGGAATCACATTGTCATCCTCCAAAGACAATGGATGCTGACCAATTGGCAAAGCCGTAAGGTTATCAATCATAGAATGGTCATTGTCACCTCCCGGGTCAAAGCACTCATCCTCATTTCCCGGAGAGTGAAATTGATACATCACCCGCTTGGGCGTGCATTTAGTGGGATGAGGGGGCAATATAGTAGGAGAAGTAAGAGAAGAATTACCTTCCACCTGTGGTACCTTTCCAGTAGAGTCAGAACTCTCCACCTCTGCGATAGAAGAGGGCATGGCTAACAAAGTATGTTCAGAAATTGCAGGAGAATAAGAGCTATCAATGTCCTCAATCCCTTCGTCAAAGAGAGGATTCACCTGACTAGATATGTAAGCGTCATCAAAATCAAATAAAGGGTTCGAATAAATCTTGAAAGTTTCCTTCAGAACATCTTCATCAGATAGTGACTCGTCATCATTAGAAGTAAAATCATCATCTTGATCAAAAAGAGGATTAGAGAAAGCCAAAGAATCCTCTCCCAAAGTGTTGGTGGAAGGAACATCATCAGAAGAAAGTGCATCATACTCATCGTCACTGTCGGATGTCAACTCAGATTCACTTGGAATTAGGACAAGGTTATTAGCACTAGACTTATTGAATTCGTCAGATTCCTTTGCAGGAATTGTGCTAAGATCCTCATCCCCTAGGATGGGTGAATCCTTAGGTTCCAGGGCCGGCAAGTCGGGAGAAGGAATAGAATTATCATCGTTCCAAGAAATAGGACTCTCATCGTCATCACTATCATAATAATATGGAGGCACAAGAGGAGGAGTATAAGCATTAAGGTTAGATACTTGCTCTTGGTGCTGATCCGCTTGACATTTCTCCATGATCTTGTTGCAAGCTTCTTGAACTTTGTGAAAGTTGTCAAAAATTGTGGCAAGTTGTTCAGGAGGAAGTGCACAAAAGGGTTGATGATTGACGGTGTGACGTGGGGGCTCAAAGTTATACACACTGGGATGATAGCACGGAACTTTCTCAAAGACCTTCGACAGATCACAAGAAGAAGCATCGTGAGGCCCCCCACAAATATAGCACCACGGGTATGGAGAAAAACCCGGTGCATCTTGAGGATAAGGATTGTCATAGACGGGAGAAGGTGAGAAAGTATTGTAAGAGGAGAAGTATGAATTTGTTGAATTGCAAAATGGACAAAATCCAAATTGTGTATCGTCGATATCAAAACCACACCGCTCACAAGTACACCATTGACATGTTTGAAAACCATGCCATGGTCTCCCACACCGTACACAAGACGAATCCATGAAGAATTATAAATAAGAAGGGTAAAGAAAAGAATTAAACATAATAGAGGATAAAGAGGAATATTTTTGGTGCAAAACTTTTGAAAAATAAATGCTTTTTATAAATTTTCAAATGTTTTTGGGATGTTTTGAAAATTTTTGACACGAAAAATAACGTTCACGAGTGAACGGATCCCAAAAAGCAACGCGTCTCTCACAGAAAACCGTTAATCTTCATGAAAAGAGCCGGCAGCGGCGCCATTTTAATACAGAGATTTTGCTAGTTGAAAAATTCGTTTCTCGGTATCTTAACGAATTGATTTCCGGTTCAAAGTACGACTCAATTGTTTTTGGTGAAACAAATATTTTTGGTTGTTTTTAAAATAAATGTGCAAAGACGTAAATGAAAATCTAAGTCTAATTTAAAATAAAATGGCAAGTATTTAAAAGCGTGATGAGAAATTAAAAGGCAATTAATGTAAATAACGCAAACTTAAAACTATCTAAGGCAAACTTAAAACGTAACTAAAACTTAAACTAAGGAAAGGCTAAAATAAATCTAAGGCAATAAAACTTAAAGTGCAACTAAGTAAAAAGGCGGGAAAAGTAAAGCTTGAAAATTAAAAACAGAAACTTAAAAACAGTAACTTAAAAGAACCTAAAAAATAGCTCATCCTGAATAAACCTTCGTTCGGAATAATCACTCATCCGGAATGTCACCTTCTTTCGGAATGATTCTTCTTCACTCGGAATATTTACCAAAACCCTTGATCCGGAATAAATCCTTTATCCGGAATATGTCACTTATCCGGAATAAAGTCTTGATTCGGAAGAATTTGCTTTGATTTGGAATGTTGCTAATCCGGAATGTTGAAGATTCCGGATGAAGACTTTGATTCGGAATAATTAACTATTCCGAATAAAACTCTTTGATCCGGAATATTTCCTTGATCCGGAATGTTGAAGATTCCGGATGAAACTCCTTGATCCGGAATATCTTCCTTGATCCGGAATAAAGCTTTGATCCGTAATATCAAATATTCCGAATGAACCACCTTTTCCACTGATCCGGAATATCTTCCTTGATCCGGAATGTTTCTTCACAAAACCTTGATCCGGAATGTTGAAGCTAATCCGGAATATCCACTTGATCCGGAATATGTCACTTATTCCGGATGGAAGCCTTTGATTCGGAATATTTTCTTCACAAACCTTCACTCGGAATGTTTTGTGCTAGATCCGGAATGATCCTGGGAACAGAAACAGAAAGCGAAGAACACGGGATACACAAAGCTACACGAATCTAATTAAAACTAAACAAAATCAACCACAAGATTAAATCAATCTAAAAAAATAACATCTACTAATCATAAACAAACAATCCAAAACACTCAAACTAACAAAACTAACCAAAGTAATCAAAACCCACTTAATCAATTCAATAAAAATCAAGAACATGAACATGAACAATAAACATAAAAATTAAAGATTAAAGAAAGGTAGATAGGAGATCAAACAATAAAAATAAAGATTGACAAGAATTAAAAGGAAACTTACTTGAAATTAAATGTATTTAAGGTGCAAGACAATTAAGTAAATGACATGTAATTAAATGTGCAAAAATTAAAGTGGAAGAGCATAGTTTGTCAAACTAGCCAACAAAACTAATGAAATGAAATCCTAATCTATTTATAGGGGAGGATTAGGAGGTGCTTATGATGCTTCCTCCCCTCTTTCATCTTTTCTTAATTGCACCATTAAGTCCTTAAGTCTTTAATCTTCTTAAATCTTGGACTTTAATGACTTGTCTCGGGATTTCTTTAAACTCGTCTTGTAATTCTTCAATAATTTAGACTTGAGTTCTCCGGCTTTTAGTAAACTTCCGTCTTTTGACTTTTTCTTTGATAAATCTTCAGAATTGGTCTTGGACTTCCGTTCTTTTTGCACTCTTGACTTCTCGACTTCGTCTTTCGTCTTTTACTTCGATAAAAGCCCGTGAATGCCCGTGTTTTCTCCACTTTTCACCTTTTCGTCCTAAATCACAACAAAAACACAAACCACGCATAATTCTTACATAAATGACATAAAATACACGTTTTGGATCGGTTATTATTGTAATTAAGTGGTAAAAAGGACGGGTGTTTACACACCTATCAGCATGTGTAAGACACGCTTAGAACTAAAGAGCCGAGGTACGTGTTTGGCACGCTTCCCTTAAAACAGATTCGTCGTCTGTTTCGCAGGGTACAATAGCCGAAATAGTAAGTTGTAATGTCGGACTTAACAAAACTGCCTAGAATTTCACCTTTACAGATGTGTACTCCATATGTTGGAAATCAATACTAATACTTATTGATGTGTGAAAAAACTATGGAATTAGGTCTTTATTTATACACAATAGACTCCCTTCCAGTTTACCTATCCCACCGATGTGGGATAAAAATAAACTACTTTTTCTCTTTAAGCATGGTACCAAATGCCTAACTTTGAGACACGATATCTCATTCACATCAGCTTCAATTTGGACACATAAAGGCTCATTGTGAAGCTCTCTTCAAGGAGAACGTGAACCTATAAAATATCACTAATATATATGAAACATACATATACATAATTGTATTCAAAGTTGGTCAAAAGTCATTTTTCCAACAATATTTTCTAACAAAAACAGATGCCCAGTTTGGGACTACGCCTTCTAAAACCGCATCATTTGTGCATCCTAATGCCCATGTTGCTATGCTATGAGCTACCGCATTCCCTTGTCTTTTTACAAACGACCAGTCACAAGTGCTAAATGCGAGCGACTTTGTTAGCCCAATATTTTATATAGTCGAACAAGAATGTAATAGGTCATCTTAGTCGTTAATGGTCTTGTATTGTAATAGGTTAGTCGAGTTAACCTGGCTTGGACTATAAGCTAATACTGTATAAGTTAGGGGCGTAAGCCCAAGTAAAGCCAAGCCTGACCCATGAACAAATCCACCAAAGCCCATGAGGTGTGGCATATAAATACCCTCTTCCATGTGTGGAAGAGGGTGTTGGTTTTCATTTACTTTCTATCTCTAGTTATGATTTAACCATCCAATTCTCTCTACTTTCTCTCTCTACCTTCATCTATTTCTCTCTCTAAATATAATCTATATTGTGTGCTATGGATTGAAGTGGGATTAACATTTGGTATCAAGAGCCTATAGTGGATAGGTGATTGAAGATCCGTGGTTTGTGTTCTTATTGATTTTTGTGCGATATTTGATCCTTAATCCTTGATCCAATTTTTTTTTGTGTTTTTTATGGTTATAAATCACGTTTTGGGTGTGTTTTGTCCGAGAATAAAGCTTTCGTGAGTCTACAGTGTACAACTTTCGGAAGAGGGTTTTGCAAATTCTCCGAAAGTTAATTATTTGGTTTATTACGAAAGTAATTTTCTTTCGAAAGTTCCTCCAAAAGTTAATAGTTCCGAGAGTTCAGAGCTCCGAAGGTTAATAGTTCCGAAAGTTCATAGCTCCGAAAGTTAATACTTCCGAAAGTTCATAGTTCCGAAAGTTCATAGTTCCAAAAGTTCACAGTTCCGAAAGTCCAATTGTTTCGAAAGTTCATAGTCCCGAAAGTTCATAATCCGAAAGTCCAATTGTTCTGAAAGTTCATAGTTCCGAAAGTTCATAGTTCCGAAAGTCCAGTTGTTCCGAAAGTTATTTCTCCAAAAGTTCCGAAACTTCTTCCGAAAGCTGGTTCTTCCAAAAGCTGTTTCTACGAAAGATTTTTTTCTACGAAAGGATTTTCTATGAAAGTTGTTTCTGCGAAAGTTTCTTCTGCGAAAGTTTCTTCTGCGAAAGTTGTTTCTACGAAAGTTGTTTCTGCGAAAGTTCTTTCTTCGAAAGTTGAGTTCTGCGAAAGTTGTTTCTGCGAAAGTTGAGTTCTACGAAAGTTGTTTCTGCGAAAGTTGTTTCTGCGAAAGTTCTTTCTGCGAAGTTGAGTTCTACGAAAGTTGTGTTCTGCGAAAGTTGAGTTATGCGAAAGTTGCTTGTTCTGCGAAAGTCCATTATTCCTCCGAAATTTTGTTTCCTCCGGAAGTTAATTTTTCTCAGTTTATCAGAAAGTGAAAGATTGTGAGCATTATTCGGGTGTTTTTTTGGTCTTGGAGAATTTTTGGTTTCTTGAGAAAACATTTTTAGGGGATTTTAACATTTTCCTTCGACAACAACAATCACAACACATCCACTAAGATCCTAATCAATTCACACACATTTACCATGTCTAACAACAACATCAGCAATGCAACTACCAATCAAATTCGTTTGGAACAAGGTGGAAACGGTAATCCACCTGTGCTCACTGCCGGTTGCTACGTTCAATGGAGATCTCGTTTTCTCATATTTCTCGACAGAAAAGAGAACCAAACTGCTCTTCGTCACTGCCTTGAGAATCCACCTCCAGTTTTTGAATTCAGACCAGTTACCACACAAGCAGAGGATGGTACTTCATCAACTATACGAGCTATGGAGGATTTCGACACATGTTCTGCTGAGAAAAAGAAACTCCTCCAATCTGAAGTTGATGTTGTAAACTTCATACTCACTAGAATTGATAACGATATCTATTCCACAGTTGATGCATGTCCTAGTGCTATGGAAATGTGGAATGCAATTCATCGATTGAAGCAAGGTGAGTCGATCAATGTTCAAGATCTCGAGACTAATCTACTTTGGGAGTTTGGAAAATTCACATCTGAAGATGGGGAATCCATTGACTCATACTACTCGAGATTCTAAAAAATGATGAATGAGCTTGTCAAAAATCAGTGCACCATCTCCAATCATCATGCCAATGTTCAGTTTCTACTTCAACTCAAACCGGAATGGCAAAGGTTTGTGATTTTGGTTAAACAATGGGAAGATATCAAGACTATATCCTATCATAAACTTTATGATATCTTGAAATAACATTAGAATGAAGTGAATGAACTAAGGGCTGAAAAGGCAGAACGGTCTGCTAATCTGTTGCTTTTGTGGCTGCTACTTCAACAAAACCCGTTCCCCGTCAACAACCACCTACTCATTCCTCAAAGTCATCAAGCTCATCCACCAAACCTCTAGCTACTGCTAAACACAAAGCAAAAGCAATTGTCCCCACTCCACCTCCAAAGTATGACACCGAGTCAGATGGAGAGTGTGATGATGAATAAACTTCAAGGGACAAGAAGATTGAGGAACTCATGTCTTTACTCACCACAACTTATAAGAAGATCTACAAACCTACCAACAACAACCTCATATCATCATCCAATGCTAGATATAAGAAAGTTGATCATGCACCTAGGTATGATCATGATGTTTGGAATGATAATCAGAGGATGCCGAATCAAGTTGGGGCTAGAGATACTGTAGGCACTCCAGTTGTGCAGAAGACTGGGATTCAATGCTTCAATTGCAAGGGATTTGGGCACATGGCTAGGGAATGCAAGAAGCCAAAACGGGTTAAGGATTCTGGATATCACAAGGAAAAGATGTTGCTGTGTAATAAATAAGAAGCATGAATTCCCCTTACAGCAGATGAAGTTGTCTGGCATGACGACACTGATGATGAAGCCGATGATCAAGAGTTAGAGGCACATTATGTGTACATGATAAAGATTCAAGAAGTGATTCCAGAGACTGCTGATACTTCTGGACCTATCTTTGATACTGAGCCAATTGAAAAGGTACCATCATATGATAACTATAATGTGTTTGCTAATGAACGACATCATCCTGAGCAACCCGAAAGCATCAATGAAACATATGTAATGGACACGGAGGATAGCAATATCTCTACAGATTCACAGCATATGTGTAATGATGATCGTAATGCTGCTCAGGATACTGACTCGGATGAGGACCGTGATTTGCTTGCGTCTATTATTGATTCTTTAAAACATGAAATTGAGGAAAACAAAGAGGATAATAAACGTTTGAAGCAAGCAAACACATCCTTAGCCGAGGAGATAGACAGGCTTAAAGAGTGTGATTATGTAAAAGAAGCTGATCGACGAGTTGCAATAGCTAATGGTTTGGTATATGAACGTAAGGTGCTCAACGAACAATATTGTTCTGAAGTAACACACGAAATTCATATGTCAAAACAAAAGATATCAGAACTTGAAGAACAACTGCTGCTACATAAACTCCAGATTACTGAGTTAGAGTCAGTTAACAAAGAAAAAACTAAGCTTTATAAAACTCGTGAAGAAAAGGATATTGAAAAAATTCTTGCTTTGGAAAAGAGAGTCGAAACGTTAAACAAAATTGTTTACAAAATGGGTCAGTCTATTCAAACCATGAATATGCTCAATAAAAATATGAAAACGAGTTTTGTCAAGCCTGAATATCTCAAGAAAGTTCAAAGTACCAAGCCTTCTCTTTATGATATCAGTTGTTATGTTGATAATCTTGCTCTTATGCTTTCCCCTGACTGCGACGAAATCATTCGTCATCAAGAAGAAAGTCGATCGAACTTAAGTGATTTAATAAACCTTTCTGATTCTGATCATTATATTAAGTTTGTTCCTCAAAAAGAACTTTCCAAAGAACAAAAGATGTATAATAGTGTTCCACCACTAAGTGATGAACCCCAAAAGAAAGTTTCTTTAAAAAGGAGTTTCAAAAAGCAATCAATTTTGTTAGAAAAACAAATTTCGGATGAAAAACGAAAATGGGATGAGAAAAGTAAAAGTGTTCAGCAATTTGAGTTTATAAAACAAGGAGTTTTAAATTTGTACAAAGGTGTCCTCGATTATGAAAAAGTTTCTAGAGATACCATTTGGAATATTAAACCTAACCCACAAGTAGAAGTCGTCATTCAACAATGTATTGTTCCAACCATCGATGATCTTTCAAATAATGTGGAAATGTTTTATAACGCTCTCACTGAGGAAATGACAACTGATTTAAGATATGTTAAATCTCTTGAAGATGAAGTTGATTTTCTTCAAATTAAATTAAAGACACAAGAACACCAACTGTCTAACGAAATTGATCGACTTTCTAAGGAATACTTTTATGCTGACCATATGAATGCTATACTTGGTGTGTATACCGGTCTTGATCAATATTGTCATGTAGCATGTCTTGTGTCATAAACGAACGAGGAATGTCGCAATCTTGAAGTAGAGCTTTCGAAACAAATTCAGTCATATAACAAACTTTCGAAAAGTTTTTCCCAACTTGAGAAACACTCCATTTCTCATGAAATTGCTTTACAAAAAGGTGAAAAATCTCATAATCATAAAAAGTGTCAAGAAATGGCAGCTTCTTCGGTTCGACAATTAAATGAAAAAGGTTTCGAAATAAATGATTTGAAAGATCAACTTCAAGAAAGGGACATAGCCATCAGTAAGCTACAAAAACTCATTGAGAAATTGAAAGGAAAGTCTGAATTGGGTAAACCATCCGTCGTTCGTCAACCAAATGCGGTTAAATGCCCTAAATCATATATTTTGGGCAAACCCCCACAGACTTTGCCTAAGCTAGGAACTGATAAGAGCAAAAATGTGATAGCACCTAGAATGTATAAGATGAACACTAGGTCCACTCAGACTGGAACATCGCGGTTACCTCCGAATACTAGGAAAACTAATCAATGTGTGTCTTCTTCTATAGGAGTAACTCCCACTACTAGCGTTAGCGGACCACAGCTTAAGAGCACTAGAATTGAAGATAGAGTCATGCCTAACAATAGTGAGAAGAAGATGGAAGTAGAAGACCACTGTAGAAATTTTAAGTTTTCTAAGATAAAATGTCTATAACTGCATGTAAT
Source organism: Glebionis coronaria (assembly GCA_025667525.1). Lineage (NCBI taxonomy): Eukaryota > Viridiplantae > Streptophyta > Magnoliopsida > Asterales > Asteraceae > Glebionis > Glebionis coronaria. The sequence continues at coordinate 513,973 of JANFOE010000648.1, read as the reverse complement.
GACAGTTTGAATGTTAAGACTTCGATTGTTGAATTTGTTTGTGTTAAATGTGGAAAATGTGTTCGTACTTTCAATCATGATGCTTGTGCTTTTAATCATTATGGTGTGAATACTAGAACTAGGAAGCCTATTCTTGTGCCCACTAGTACTAGAAAACCCACAAGAAGCTAGAACCAATCCATTGCTCAACTACTTAAGAAACTAAGTACGTTAGAATCCACTACTCTGCGTAAATAAAACATGTTAAAGAAGCTTTATGAGAACATGAGTAGGACATGTAAACGGGGGTACTCAAGATTTACACCACCTGGCTACAAATGGATCCCTAAGACAACCACTATTCTAATTGGGTCTATGAATGTTAGCTTGCCTTTTGAATCTATAACTAGGCCTACTAATATTTTGGAACCCACTTCTATCAAGGGCTCCCATTTGTCAAACTCTACATTGTATTTTAATTCTTATGCAGCTCGTCGAGATCATTCTCTTCATAATGGACTCTGGGTGCACAAAGCACATGACGGGCAATCTCAAGCTTCTAATTAACTTCGTGGAGAAGTTTCTGGGTACAGTACGGTTTGGAAACGATCAGTTTGCACTGATACTCGGATATGGAGACTTGGTTCAAGGTAATATTACTATTAAACGGGTTTATTACATCGAGGGACTGAATCACAATTTATTTTTGGTTGGTCAATTTTGTGATGCGGATTTGGAAGTGGCTTTTCAAAAAACTACTTGCTATGTTAGAGACTACGATGGGAATGACCTTCTTACAGGTTCTCGTGGTTCTGATCTCTACAAAGTAACTCTTCAAGACATATCTTCATCAAGTCCAATTTGCTTAATGGCGAAAGCTTCATCCTCTCAAGCATGGTTATGGCATCAACGATTGTCACATCTCAACTTTGACACCATCAACTTGCTTTCGAAGAATGATATTACGACCGGTCTTCCTAAGTTAAATTTTGTCAAGGACCATCTTTGTTCTTCTTGTGAGTTGGGGAAAGCAAAATGGATGTTTTTCAAAACAAAGACTACCCCAAGCTCAAAAGGACGATTGGAACTTCTACACATGGATTTATGTGGTCCCATACGTGTAGAGAGTATTAACAGGAAAAAGTATATTCTCGTGATTGTTGATGATTACTCTAGATACACATGGACTTTCTTCTTAAGGTCCAAAGATGAAACACCAAAGGTTCTCAAAAAATTTCTCAAGATGATACAACGCAATCTTCAAGCTCAAGTCTTAACCGTAAGAACGGATAGGGGTACTGAATTTTTGAACAAGACTTTGCAATCTTACTTTCAAGAAGAAGGCATCGAACATCAAACGTCTATTGCTCGAACCCCTAAACAAAACGACATTGTCGAAAGACAGAACCGCACTTTGGTTGAGGCAGCTCTAACAATGCCTTCTGCTTCAAAATTACCACTATTCTTCTGGGCTGAAGCAATTGTAACTGCCGGTTATACTCAAAATCGTTCTCTCGTAATCCCTAGACATGAAATGACACCATACCACATCATCAATGGCAGGAAACCTACAATTAAATTCTTTCACGTATTTGGTTCTTTATGCTACATTCTTAAAGACGGTGAGAATCTCGACAAGATGAAAGAAAAAGGTGATACATGTATTTTTGTGGGGTATGCTACATTGTCGAAAGGATATCGAGTTTACAACAAGAGAACAAAGATTATTATAGAAACCATTCATGTGAACTTTGACGAATTTCCACAAATGGTACTTGATCACAACAGCTCAAGTCCCGCTCCTCAATGTCCAGCAATGGCCCCTACACACAACAGTGTACGTCCCGAGCAAGAACGTCAAGAAAGTACTCTTGTATCAGACTCGACGGATACGACACAAATGAATGAGTTGGTTGATTTATATTATCCAATGTTTGATGAATATTATTATGGAAACAATCAAGTTGTGTCAAAGCCTTTCGCTGTCAATACTGTTGATGCACCCGAACAAAGTCAACAAGACACAACTGCATCTACTTCATCAACCGTTGCTCAAGAGAAAATTCCATTGGATATTCAACAAACTCAAGAAACTGTCATACAACCAACATCACCAACCGTCAATACTGAAGGAGAAAACAACAATCAAGCAGTCGATGCATAATTAGACGAAGAAGAATTTATCAACCCATTCGGTACACCGGTACATAAAGTCGGAGAGTCTTATACTCAACATGTTGATCCGTCCAACATGCATACATTCTACCAACGATATCCATCCACTCACCATTGGACACGTGATCATCCATTGGAGCATGTCATTGGAAATCCTTCACAACCGGTTCGAACACGTAGACAACTCGAAACGATGGCGATGTGTGTATGTATGCACTCACCGTGAGTTCAACTATACCTACAAACATCAAGCAAGCCATGACTGATCATGCGTGGATTGAATCAATGCAAGACGAAATTCATCAGTTTGAACGCCTAAATGTTTGTGAACTTGTTGACAGACCCTATGGAATTTCACTCTTAGATTTCAAATGGATCTAGAAAAACAAACTGGATGAAAAACAAACCATCATCAAAAACAAATTTCGTCTTGTGGTTAAGGGATATCGTCAACAAGAAGGGATAGATTTCGATGAATCATTTGCTCCAGTTGCTCATTTGGAAGCTATCAGGATATTCCTTGCTTATGCTGCACATAAAGGCTTCAGGGTTTATCAGATGGACGTTAAAACTGCTTTTCTCAACGGTCATTTGAAGGAAGAAGTATATGTGAATCAGCCGAAAGGGTTCATTGATCCTCATCATCCTGACAAAGTCTACCGTCTCAAGAAGGCAGTATATGGACTCAAACAAGCACCAAGGGCGTGGTACGATGAATTATCAAACTTCTTGATATCTAAAGGGTTCTCCAAAGGTTCCATTGATCCTACTCTCTTTATTAATAAATATGGGGATGACATATTGCTTATGCAAGTTTATGTTGATGACATCATTTTTGGTTCTACGAACCCAAAACTTTCAAAACGTTTTGAAAAATTAATGCACAACAAATTTGAAATGTCAATGATATGGGAGCTAAAATTCTTTTTAGGCCTCTAGATTCATCAATCCCCATGGGGTATCTTTATTAACCAAGCTAAGTATGTTCAAGAGATACTTAAAAAGCATGGTATGCAATCATGTGCTCGCGTTGGTACACCATTGTCGACCACATCCCTAGACGTTGACTTGTACTCATATCTCGTTGACCAAACGCGATATCGTAGTATGATCGGGTCACTTATGTACCTTATAGCCAACAGGCCTGATATGCATCATGCCACATGCTATTGTGCTCGATATCAAGCCATACCTACTCAAAAACACCTCAAAGAGGTTAAACGGATCTTTCGGTACCTTAAGAATACCATTCACATGGGACTCTGGTATCCGAGGGAAACCGGTTTTCATCTAACAGCTTTTTCTGATTCTGATCACGCAGGTTGCCTTGATAGTCAAAAAAGCACTTCTGGTAGCATACAATTTCTAGGGGAAGACAAGCTTGTGAGCTGGTCGTCAAATAAGCAGGATTGCAATTCGCTCTCATCAGCTGAAGCAGAATGTGTGGCTCTATCCACGTGTTGTGCTCAAGTCCTCTGGATGAGAACTCAACTCACAGATTATGGCTTCCACTTTGATAAAATACCTATGTATTGTGACTCAAAGTCGGCTATAGCCATATCTTGCAATCCGATTCAACACTCCCGTACCAAGCACATCGCAGTCAGATATCACTTCATCAAGGAACAAGTGGAACGTGGTATCGTGTAATTATACTTTGTCAGAACTGAGTACCAGATAGCAGACTTGTTTACTAAAGCTCTATCCCAAAATAGGTTTCAGTATCTCGTTGGCCGTCTTGGTATGAAGCATACGACTCCAGAAGACTTGGAGGTCTTGGAAAATGAAGCTGCTTGATATTCTCCCATAATGACTTCTAAGCGCATCACAGCTTAGGACTCAGACCTCAAATACGGAAAGTTTATCACGGACGATAACTTATCCTTCTCAACGAGAAATTCATATTTCTCGGTCATGAGCTTCTCATAAAAATATTCAAAGTTTTTAAGTTCATGAAAAACGATTTTTAAGTAAATGTCAGCTTAGAACTCGAACTTTAACTTAAGGAAAGTTCATCACGGATGATAACTTATCCCTCACAACAGAAAATTTATTTTTCTCAGTCATGGCTAGTCACAAAACAATAAAAGTTTTGAGCTTATGAAAATCGGACCCGCAAGGGAAGTGTACGCTTCAGTGCGCTTTCCGAAAGCAATAGAAGAGAAGTCTTCTATCATGATCATTTTAAAACTGTTGAACACAATTTTCAAGAATTTCTCAAAAGATTTTTCTAAATCTTTCAAAATTGTGTGTTCAACACTCCCTTCCTCATAATATGATATTTATACATCAAAAATGTCATATGTTATTTCGATCAATTTTTGAAGGGGAGCGTTTTAAAATCAAAGCCTTTAATGTTGTTGGGTACATCTTTGATATTGTCATATTTTATGTATCCAACACATTCCGAAAATGATATAAAATTGTCAAATGTAATTTCTATATCGGAAAAGGCATCTTATCTCCGTACCTCAACATATTTTGTGGTGTCGTTTTTCCAAAATTTTGTCAAATTCTTGTCTCAAGACACATATATATTGTTGAGGGGGAGCGACCCGACTACAAATGTTCCATGATTCATGCGTGCACACATTTTTCTCTCCCGTCGATTTTTAGAAAATTGTCATATTTTAATCAATTGGTATCTCTAATATTATATTTTTATGTTAGAGATAGGGGGAGAAAATGTGATTAAAATGTAATATATCGCAACATGTGATCTTAAAGACTCAAGTGCAATTCTTTCCTTCACATGCTAAACTATTTCGTATATTGATGCATGTGTGTAGGGGGAGCTTTTCGGAAATGTAAAACTTTCAAAGTGTTAAAAGTTTTAATTTTTATCAAGCACTTTGAATGGTTTTCAATGGTTTTATGGTTACGATCTATACCCAAAACAACCTACTATCCACGACGAAACGTTGGAGTCAAAGGTGGTTTAGGATAGGAAACTAAGTCCTATGATCCAACCAGAATCGGAGGGATCTACCCAAGGACATTCCATAGCTAGAAATAGTTGTCCTTAGGAAAGATGGAGTTGAATGAAGCTGAATGCGGACCAATTACTTAAGTTAGCACTGGAACAATCACAACAAGGTGCTAGTGATGACGTATTGGTAAGAATTGAAGGAGTTGAATATTCTATGCAACTTTGGTAGAAACCGGGTTAACACATCTTTTGAAGATAAGTGTCATGGACCTAGTGATGAGATGCACAACCCTTCCTCAGCCATTCAGGTTTCTCTCAAAAGAAACTTGATTCATTGTCACGGAGATCAACACGTATCTATCGAATTTCTCACTCCGAGATAGTTAATATTGAAAAAGTGGCAGTCTGCTCCAGCCTCCGATAACCAAAATGCACTTATCGAGTCTAGAGCAAAAAAGAGATCAATCTATCATCTCATTAGGACACAATCGATTCCTACGCATTATCCTTGTGATATTGCCAGAACATCTGAGTGATACGATTCACAATGAAGATGGAAATCCTGCTTGAGCCAGCATCAAACAAGCTCATGGTAGGTAACTTGTGCGATTCTACACGAATCAAACTTGTGAAAACTGGAAAGCAACTAAGTTTGGATTCTTAATTGATTCAAACTTGATTCCAGGTTTCTTCGCAAAATCCGTTTGATCTTGCCAGAACATTCAGAGTGACACTCATTAATGTTCACAGTGACGAATAGAAATCCTTCCAGTGTCAACATCAAATAGCATTGCGGTAGGTAACTCGCAAAATTCTCTATGAATCAAGCTTGTGACAAAATGGAAAGCAACAATGGTGCGATTCTTATAGAATCAAACTTGTTCCAGGAATTCTAAATTGAAGACTCTAATCAGGTGGATAATTTATCCTTATGATTCACTCTTTACGTTCGCAGTCTGCTTTGAGACGGTCAAGTAAAGAGAACTGGCTACTACCGCCGGGAAACCGTGTCAAGGAGGTTCTTAATCAAACCTACCCAATCACATGTACGGTATCTGATACCGTCTAACGACTTCACCGACCTGAGGTAAAACTCTACTGAGTTAGAATGAAATGTTCAAAGCCATTTTATCCGTGTCTATATATGTTGCTGCATATCAAGAAGGTGGCATAGCTGTGTACTAATCGATGTCGATTCAGAAATCACAAGAGCACAAGATGGCGATAATCAAGATACCTAAGAATGTAAGAATGTAATAGGTCATCTTAGTCACAAGGAGCACAAGATGGAGATCTCAAGCACTCAAAGTCAAATGACAAAGGCTCAAGATAAAGATCACAAAAGCATGAAGGAACAAACCCGTTACAAACAAGATCAAGACCAAGATACAAGACCAAAGAAGGAAGATCACCTCCACAAGAATGTATTCACTCAATCATCTTATGCATTTTAAGATGACGGATACATTGGGGGAGATTGTTAACCCTATATTTTATATGGTCGAACAAGAATGTAATAAGTCATCTTAGTCGTTAATGGTCTTGTATTGTAATAGGTTAGTCGGGTTAACCGGGCTTGGACTATAAGCTAATATTGTATAAGTTAGGGGCGTAAGCCCAAGCAAAGTCAAGCCCAGCCCATGAATAAGTCCACCAAAGCCCATGAGGCGTGGCATATAAATACCCTCTTCCATGTGTGGAAGATGGTGCTGGTTTTCATTTACTTTCTCTCTCTAGTTATGATTTAACCATCCAATTCTCTCAACTTTCTCTCTCTACCTTCATCTATTTCTCTCTCTAAATATAATCTTTATTCTGTGTTATGGATTGAAGTGGGATTAACAGACTTAGATAAAATCTCAAAAAACAAGGTCGCAATTTGTGGAGGTGTTGATTGGTTACGTAGCGCGTGAACCAAAGTTAATGAGTCAGACTCAAAAACAACATTCGAGTAGCCTTTGCATTTAGCTTGTTTGATAGCCCACCAAACAGCTTTTGCTTCAGCTTCTAAGGGCGAGTTTGTGTAGCATTCTGTTCGAGCTCCTGAAAGTAACACTTCTCCGTTGCAGTTACGAGCTACAAAACCCATGCCCACTTTGCCAGACTCCTTTTGCCTAGCTGCGTCACAATTAAACTTAATTTGGGTGACTTGTGGCTTCGTCCATACGTTCCTCGAGTTAGTTTGTCGCGTTTCCACACGGCTTGCAAGTACCTTCTTATTTGCATTAGAGTACTCTGATAATGAACGATTCGCTACAAGTACTCATTTCTTTTAAGAGTACTACGCAATATTATACCATATCGGCCAGACTTTTTCTCCTCCTATCGTCGACCCTAACTCTATTCCACATATCACTTAACCAAACATCGCACACGTTATTACAATCCTAACACTACATGTACAACCTAACCCTCCTCTTCCTACCATGTCGAGTAAACCTAACCTCAACTCACCTTACGACCATACGTTTTCATGTTGGTGTTGATAACAAGAACTCGCGTTAGTTGTTACGCGTCTACCATTTCTCTTATTCTAAAATCCTACACCATAGCCTCTAAACTTAACTGGCGACATGCTATGATATATGAATATAATGTTTTCATAGAAAATAATACTTGGGTTATTGTGACATGACCATTTAACACGAACATTGTTCATTTCATGTGGTTTAAGCAAAACATTTTATAGATGAATCTTTAAGTAGGTATAAAGTTGGTCTTGTAGCTAATGGGAACAACGAACAACTTGGTGTATAATGTGATATGAGACATTTAGCTCGGTTGTTAAATCGACTACTATGCTCATAGTGCTTAGTCGGTTTATCGACATTGGCATGTTCATGAGTTGATGTCAATAGTGCTTTTCAACATGGCACATGATGTAGAGTAAAGCTCACACTTTTAGGAAAAAGCGTGAATCACGGTAAATATTAAGTTTCCACATTTAGGAAAACGCGAAAACCGATAAAATTCAATTTCATTCTCGGAGGAGGTATTGTGTTTATAAGCCAATATTAAATACGTTTTTTAATTAATTACGCTTTTGGAAAAAAAGAAAAGAAAATGAAAGACGGATTACGCTAAAAATGAACTACGGATGAAAACGCGTTACACGCGAATCGAGACGTAAAAATCGACGAAATTTAAATTTTTTTGAAAAATTACAAATAAATCCTAAAAAATATAGATAAGAATTAAAAAAATTAACAAAACTTTGTAAAAACATGTTAATTAATTATTATTAAATTTTAAAGTTTAATTAAAAACCTAAAAATCAGAATAACTAATAAAAAGTCAAAATCAAAATTTCATCAATGTAAACCTAAAATATATTAATCTAAGCCTAAAAATTATTTTTTGAAAAATTAAAATCTATTTTTACTTTTTAAATCATTTTCTAAAAACAGAAAATAAAATAAATAGAAAAAATAGAAAAAAGAGAAAAATCTAAACTTATTTCAGAAAAATCCTAAAACTAATAAGCTTTGAAGGAAAAATAAGAAGAGTGAAAAAAGCCCACAGAATAAGCCTATAATCTTAATATAAGACACGACTTATATTAAAGCTGATGGGTGAAAAAGGGGTTAAATACCATATCTTGCAAATGTATGACAGGAAAAGACACACGAATCACGGGTAAACACGTTTACTCCCCCCACGAGGAGTCGCATGTTCGAGCCCAGACCATGCTTGTCTTTTTTCTTTTGGAACACAAGGCACCCCCAATAGCGTTAGGCTATTGGGGAGTCAAAATAAGCAAAAGTAGGCAGCTATAAGCCAAGAAAAAGCCTTAAAAGCATACAGACAACTCAACTAAGCTAAACAGATTTACCCCTAGTGTCAGATATCGGCACAAAGGTAATACCTTTGTATGATATCTGACAAAATACAGATCAAGTATATCAAGCAGTGACCTCTATTAGCTTTTTGGTAACTTTTTTTTAAACTCTGTTCCCGAGTATAAAAAGGGAAGAAAAGGGACGAAGAGGCAAAAAAGGAAAGAAGTAAAGAGGAGAGAAATAAAAAATAATTTTTTATAATGTGTTCCTGAGTTCGAAAGAAAAGAGAAGAAATAAAAAATGAACTTCACTCTTTTTCACTCCAATTTGGGAAGAAGATTGAGAGAGTAAATTTGGTATTGTTTATTTTCCTTTACTTCCCCCTTCTCTCCTGATAAATCTTAGGAACACAATTTTTTTATTACCACCACAAACCTTTCCCTTTCACTCTAAAATATAAACTCGGGAACAAAGCGTAAGAAATAAGCCTACTACAAGCCATAAAACTTGGAAGCACAAACAAACAGTCCTAAACAAATCTAAAACCTAACAACATACAAGTTCTGATAGCCTAATTCACAAAATTAAACTCACAATCATGACTGTTATGTTTTTGGCAAATAAAGATGCAAGTTTTGTTGAACGCACATTTAGTGTTAGCACTACAAACACATACACCACATATCAGTTAACCATACCAGGACTTTTCTTACTCTAAATCTACCAATTGAGCAAACAGACAACCAAATCCTTTAACAATTGCAGATTTCAACTTCAAATTGCAAACCCACTCTTTTTAAACTGACACCATAAAAATTAAACATAAACCAGCTATTCTAGACTAACCTAGTGTGTTGAACATGCAAAAGTCCAAGAGTGGTCAATCCCTACCCCTGAACCCCACTGTCCCAAACATCCCTTATGGTCACAGAATATCAAAATTAACAAATACAATTTCACAGTTCAACTCTAAATCTCCTCAAATAACCAAGATCATTTATGAAACATGACAATAGCATAGAATTAACAAAAATAATAGCAAAAGAAGCAGTCAAAACATTTTTTCACTTAAGGCACAAAAATAAAAAAAATAGATGAGAGGTCAAACCTCCAAGGTGTACATCCACACCTTGGAATTTTTGAGCTAATGCACAATGTGCAAGCTTCCTTCCTGTTAAACACAAAAACAACAACGAAGTTCAAGTATCAAGATCCTTGATCTTGATACAGTGAGTATAAGCAATAATAACCAACAATTTTTTTTTGGTAAACTTCAAAACCTTCACAACCCTTTTGAAACTTGAAAGTTCCATGATGAAACTTGAAAAAAACACTTGAAACAACTTCAATTCTAAAAATAGATTAAATGAAAGATTTGCATAAACTAAAAGGATTTTGAAAACAAGCTATTTTTTACCAATTCTTCATTTTTTAAAAACGGAATTACAAAACAACAATGTTTCTCAAACACTTACACAAAACAATATGGAACTCAGATTTTTTTATCAAAAATATTAACTTTTCATTTGAATATGAAAAAGGAATTACAATTTTGTCTAAAATCTAGAACAAAAAAACTAAAATACCTAATCCCTTATATACTAGGCCACAAGGTTCTAGAAACAAAACAAAAAATCCAAAAACCCTAATGTAGTGATTTCCTCTTTTGCCCTTTGAGTATAAATCAAGAATATGGTAAAAAAATATGAGCATGTAATCTTCTAGGTCTTGTGAGAGGTTGCCAGATGTTTGATTGCATCCAAGCCATTCAATAAACATTAGGGAAAAAGGAATCGCCCATGGCTGTTGATCTTGTCCCCTCATTGGTTGAAATAAGAAAGGGACGGGACAGGGAGCTCTTGGTGGGGCCCTCTGTTGATGACATGGAGATTCTGATTATATGAATGTCTTAAAAATCTTTAATCATTAGTCTGGATAAGCATGAATGATAACTCCTTGATTTGGTGATTAATCAAAATTAGGGTTTGGGGTTCTTGGTTTAGAGATAAACAGTGGGGTTAGATCCGTTTTGGAGTTTGGGGTTTTTTCTTAATTAATATTATTTCAAAACAATATTAATTAAAAAGGGTTTCGGGTTGGGTTAAGTGTAAATGGGGCCGGATATGGGTAATTTGGGTGGGCTTACGGGTTTTGACTGGGTAATGAGTGGAAATAGGTGTGATGTTGCACACTTTTTCCCTGTAAAATTTGTAAACACTTGGATTTCTTCCAAAACTTGCATAACAGCTGGCTAGGGCTTTTTTACTTTGTAATACAGTTTGACCTAATGACATTTCAGTCCTTGTAACTTGTTAAGACTTTATAAATGGCTATTAATGTCAATTCTTGGAACTTGAAGGGCTAAAATGAATATATCTTGAAATTTTAGGGACCCACATGTAATTATTGTGCATTTATTGTTGATCCCAAACTTAGATCGATTAGCTTTGTGTATACGAGATTAGATCAAGTATAACACGTAGAGAAACCTTTGTTATATGCTTTGTGAATCTAAGTGTTATGCGGAATTTAACACTTAAACAAGAACACAAGATGTAAACAAAACTTTCACTTTGATTATGAATGTCGAACTTGCTTACAATGAAAGATGTTTACGAATGAAAACTTATGAAAACTTGATATTGAACATTAACCTAAAGGCCTTCTTTTATAGACTAAGAAGCCTTGTACAATAAGCTACGTATCAAATATTCTAGGTAAAGATAAACATAGAAAATACATTTTCGTTTCTATCCTTACTAGAAGTATTCTAGAACATAATAAATATAATAAACGTGTAGCTTATATCTTCCATCAGTGCTTGTCTTCAATCTGTCAACGCTTGACTTTAACTTGTCAACGCTTGAGCTGTCAGCGCTTGCTTTGTTCCTGTCAACGCTTGTTTTGTTCTTGTCAGCGCTCAAGTGATCTGGCCTTAATTTATTCCCAACAATCCTCCCCTAAACTTGATATCCACTCTTATGATCAAGTTTCTGAATAAGCATTAAGAACTTGGAGGAGTCTGACAAACCTTCTCATATTGGTAATGAATAAATCTGATCAAATTCTTTGCCACGTCACTTGAATAATCTATCTCCAGCTGAGTGTCCTTTATCTTTTCCAAAACATCCTTGGATATAAAATACTGAGCATCCACAAGTAGATACTCAGCAAACTTTGTAGAACTCAAATGGTATACACCAGCAGCTGAATATAACCTCCATTGAAAACCACTGAGGTCATCTTCAAGATCCTTCCATATTTCAGGATCTTCCTCATTTGTCCCACACATCCTTTTGAATGTGGTCCAAAGTTTTATTCCATTAGCTGAAGTTGGTGCTTCAGCCTCATACTTGGTCTCTAGTAACCTCCAAAGATCCACCAAGTCTTCTCTATCACAACTTGCAAATAAAGATATGAGAGTGGTAAAAGTGTATACCTCCTTGCCAAATCTTCCAATCTTCCAGAATCCACATTCATCCTCATCATAACTCACAATTGGATTCCTGGAATCTAATGGTAACACCTGCACCATATCTGAAGCTTCTAATGGGGAGAGCTTGAGGCTCTTTCTAATAACTGCTTCACTTGGATATAGTGGATTCATATCTTTTGGAAACTCAAGTTTAAATCCCTTCTTCAATGGCCTGGGAACTATCATAGCTTTCTTGATTTCCATTTCTTCTGCAAGTTGCTCCTCTCTTTCATCTGAAAGAAGTCTGAGAGTGTTTGCTTCCTGCACTCTCACCCAAATAGGATAAGCCCTATGTTCCAACTCATCAAATGTCAAAGCCTTCAACTTCTGATGTGTCCATCCAACTTCATGACATCTGAGCAACATAAAGTAGAGCTCTCTTCTATCCCTTTTCAATTCTGAGAGAATATTGCTTGCCTTGTGCTTCAAAATCACCTTACAATCCTTCTGAACTCTAAGAAGAAGCTCCAAACCCCATATTTGATCTGAAATGGTCAAGTCTGGATTATCCATGCAGCTTTCTTCCCAAGAATTGTACATCTGAACCACCTCTGGCATGTCAAAGTCAACCTGCAATTTTAAATCTCTCAACTTTTCCCTGGCAAGCTCATCACCATACTCAAGCCTTTCAGGTTCTATAATCATCACACTTGAGTCTGAGCTAGCTCCATCACTTTCTTCTTCAGAAGTCACAACAAATGGTGACTTTTCCTTTTCATCCTGTTCCATCATTTGTTCAGCCAATCTTCTATCAAATTCAACCTGGGCTGCATCCTTTGGAACAATTTCTTCTACCAATTTACCCTTACCCTTATCTGATGGTGCAATGGTTGGTAAGGTAGATGGTAATACCTGAGTAGAAACTTCCTTGATGATAGATGATGACTGGAATACATCACCTTCATGTGCAGGTCTGTCAACGCCCAAATTTCCTCTATCAGCGCCCAAAATACTTCTATCAACGTCCAAATTTGTATTGTCAACGCTCAAATATTTTCCCTCAGCGCCTTGTGTAACCTCTCTCAACATAGCTGTAAATGATAAATTTAGATTGGTTGGAGAGATTAAGGACGTATCAAAACCTGTTTGTTCCTTCAAAGTTGTAAGGGCTTCAGCAACATCCATTGATTGACCATCTTGGCTGCCCTTATCACTCAGATTTCTTTGATCTTCCTCCCCTTTGGAAGACTCCTCCATACCCTTCCTAGCATGATCACTTTCCAAAACAACAATCCTCTCCCTCAATTGCTTGAGTTCAAGGCCTTGTGAGCTGACAATTTGTACTAAGTCTGCATTTTGCTTTTGCAAGCGAATACAGACTGCCGTCAATTCCAAAAGAGTCATTGGTTCCAGACTGCCCTCTTCTGAAATGGGGATTTGACCTCCCAAGTCAGGTTCATTGGGCATGGATGAGGACTTAATGATGGTAGGACTGCCTTGGCCAGCATCTAAGCCAGAACCAATAGTCCTAGCCTCATCCAGGTCACCAGCCACACTTGTGGTGGTGGTTCTCTCTGCTTCATGGCTAGGACCACCAGAGGAGAACACTCCAGTAGTCCTTTGGCGTTTTATCAACCTATATTCAGGTGGTGTGGAAGATTGTGTGGAAGAATGGGTAGATGTAGGTTGGTTAAGGGGTGTTTGGGATTGTGAAGGTTGGGTGTCAGCGTTGGAAATAGGCACATCAACGCCAACATTGGATGTGTCAGCGTTAAAGTGTTCTTGGTCAAGTTGCATTTGTTCAGGTGAGGGTAAAGGTTCAGGAATAGGTTCAAGTTGTGGTTGAGGGTCAATTTGAGGTTGGGGGTCTGGTTGGGGTTGTGCTGCTGCAATAACAGCAAGCATGGCTGGGGTTAAAGGTAAGTCTCTATGAGGTGGTGAATCCATCTTCATAAAAATAGCTTTCTTTTGTTCAGGGATCTTATAAAAATCATTGTGATCCCTTGAACAATAACCTTGATCATCAAAAGTCATTTGCAGAAGACGGGGATAAGCTAAAGTCATTTTTGTCCCCTTGTTTTTACAAGTCCCTTCAAAAATCATTTTAGAATAGTTATATTTTTGCCCTGTTGCAATGCACACAATAGCACTGGCAATGGATCTATTGATCTCATTGTGTGCAGTACATTTGGGACTCAAACATTGAAGGAGAATGTGGATGAGGTACTTCCAGGCTGGGGGAAATTCCTGCTTATGATACTTATTAAGAGTACCTTCATCAGGAAAAGGATATCCCAAAGCCCTAAGCCCTTGTTCTATTTCATTTATGGGAAGGATGGCTACACCATCAGCATCACCAAGATGCAAGGCCTGGCGTACCAAGGCCTCAGTAACCACCCAAGACCTCCCATGAACAATAGAAGTCAATGTTGTCACTCCATTAACTGTTGAGGAACTGACAGTGTTCCAAAACTGCTTAATGTGTGCGACTGAAATGAGTGGTGCATGAGAAAGAGCATACCTTATTGGGGATGCGTTCAAATACGCCACCATTTGTGTGTATTGAGGAAACAAATCATTATCAGCAACAAGATAAGCAATCATGTTGTGTTGAGACTTGAACCCCAATTCCAATTCTACTGAGTTAAACTTTGGTGCCATTGATGAAAGCTGTTAATTTGAAGTGTAGAAGATGAAGTTGATAAGAGAAAAGTGTTAGACAAGAATTATAGATGCCCTGTTTAAAAATAGGAGCCAAATTTATAGGAGATAAAGAATGCATGTGATTGGCCCAAAAATAGGCAAAGATTTTCAAAAACTAATCATGAAAATATTGAAAAAGTTATAAGTTATCTCATGCATTTAATGAAAGTAACAACTCCTAAAATTACGGCTTGAAAATATGTCAAAAAGTAACAACTGGGTAGGTCCCATTGAGTGTCAACGGTCAAAAATAACCTATCAACGCCCAACGGCTATAATCTTGTCAACGTTCGCCTAAAGCCATGTCAGCGTCCAATTTGGTCACAACAACGCTTGGAAAAAATCTTGTCAGCGTCCAAAAATAAAATTGTTTTAAAAAGTGAAAAATGACCCTAACAAGTAATTTATCCTAGAGAAGATAACCAAAAGCTGATAATTATTATAGGGCGGCAAGCACTGTCCAGTTATGCACACTTGCATAAACAAGATAGACATAACAGTCCTCTAGTGTCCCTTGCTAACCAAAATTCTTAACAACAAAGTTACCTTATAAAATCCTTGTTACTCCCAGGTAAATCCCATATCAAAATCATTCCCAAGTCTCCCAACAGACCACAACCAATTCTAGGCCAAAAATGTCTTGGCAGCATGCAAAGTTGATATACTATGCATGCTACAGTGCCTCATGGTTTAGTAAAACTAACCCATACTCACCTGTGGACACAATCTAGAATTGTGATAAGAGTATCATATGGATACCCAAACATCCTAAAGGTTCCTAAAACCTCCCCTTAAACGTTGATACAAAAAGTTTGCTAAAATCATGCATGAACATAAATTTTTTTTATGTCAAGATAGGAATGAAATATTCCAACCATCATCCATAAATAAAAATTTGTCCAAATGCTTCCCCATTGATCCATAAGCAACTCTGTATCCAATGGTATACTGCTAACACCATCTGCACATTTAGATTGAAAACCACAAAACTAACATTGTTGCTGACAACGCCCCGATAACACACAACAGCGTTGAAGGAAGCTTTGTCAGCGTTAGACAATTATATTGCTGACAACGTTGCAAAAACACTTATCAGTGTTCAAACAACCTTTTTCAGTGTTAGAAAAATATAGTGGAAAATCTAAATCATCAATAAGACCAATAATAATAATGCATCATCCTGTACATACTTTTACAAAAAGAATTCAAAACACATATTAAGTGAGATTAACCATTCCAATACTTGTTACCAAGTATTGAAATCTTCCAGTATCAAAAGGTTTAGTTAATAAATCGGACACATTTTCCTCAGTTTCAACCCTATCTGGTTGTATTAAACCTTTCTCAAAGCAATCTCTTATAAAATGGTGTCTAGTTTCTATGTGTTTAGTTTTAGAATGATGTACAGGATTCTTAATGATGCACAAAGTACTATTATTGTCAACAAATATCTTAGTATGCATGAAATTATACCCATAGTCCAACAGCTGGTTCTGAATCCACAACACTTGTCCACAACATGCTGCTGCAGCCACATACTCTGCTTCAGTTGTAGAATTAGCCACCACTGTTTGTTTCTTGCATTGCCAAGATATTAATCTGCTCCCAAGAAACTGACATCCACCAGTTGTGGATTTCCTATCAAACTTATCACCTCCATAATCACTATCTGAATATGCAATCAGCTCTAAAGGTGAATCCTTTGGGTACCACAAACCAAGACTGGGAAAGCATCTTAGGTACCTAAAGATCCTCTTCACAGCATAAAGGTGACATTATTTGGGAGTCACTTGATGACGTGCACAAGCACACACAACAAACATGATATCAGGTCTGGAAGCAGTAAGATACATCAAGGATCCAATCATGGATCTATAATGCCTGACATCAACATCTTTCCCATCTCCAATCTTTCCCCAAAGGTGTTCTCTATCCATAGGAGTAGTAGCCCTCTTTTCATGTGGAGAAAAGCCAAACTTCTTCAAGATTTCAGCAACATATTTGTCCTGGGAGATGAAGATACCATCTTCTTTCTGCTGAACTTGTAGACCAAGAAAGAAGTTCATCTCCCCCATAGCACTCATCTTGAATTTATCTGTCATAAGCTTGGAGAAATCCTCACTCATCTTTGGATCAGTAGACCCACAAATGATATCATCAACATAGACCTGCACAAGCAAAACATGTTTGCCTTTCTTCTTTGTAAATAGTGTCTGATCTATGGTGCCCCTCTTGAATCCATTGTCCACCAAATAGGTAGACAAAGTACCATACCATGCTCTAGGGGCTTGATGAAGGCCATACATAGCCTTTTTGACTCTATACACTTTATCTGGATGCTCTGGATCCTCAACACCAGGAGGTTGCATGACATAAACTTCCTCAACAATGGTGCCATACAAGAATGCACTTTTTACATCCATTTGATAGACTGTGAAGCCCATGCAAGATGCATAGGCTAGAAAAATCCTAATAGCTTCAATCCTTGCAACTGGTGCAAAGACCTCCTCATAATCTATCCCCTCCTCTTGTGTATAACCTTGAGCCACTAACCTTGCCTTGTTTCTGACCACAATACCTCTTTCATCTCTTTTGTTCCTGAGAACCCATCTTGTCCCTATAGGTCTGACATATCTAGGACAATCAACCAGCTCCCAAACATCCTGAATTACAAATTGGTGAAGCTCATCCTGCATTGCTTCCACCCAACTTGGTTCTTTGAGAGCATCAAATATCTTCTAGGGTTCTTCTTGTGACAGAAAACATGCAAACAAACATGCTTGCACAAGAGGGGTATCAACCTTCTTGTGTATATTGGCAATAAACCCACCAAGACCTTGGTGAGATCTTCTGGTCTGAACTGGAGTCATAATATCACCAATGATCTGAGATGTGGGGTGATTCTTCATTGTGGAAGTGAGAACTCCTCCTTCAAAAAGTCTGGCGTCCTCAACTTCACGCTCCATGTTGCCAATATCTTCTTCATCAGACTCTCTTTGATCAACAGGAATCTCTTCATAAACATTGGAAGGTCCTCCTTGTTCAAAAGTGGAAGAGAAAAGATGTGCAAAGGTGTTGTCAACGCCTGAACCTTGTTTGTCAGTGCTTGGGCTAACAACGCTTGAACTGTTGTTGTCAACGTCTGAGCCATCAACGTCTGAGTTGGTCTTGTCAGCGCTGGATTTACCTTTGTCAGCGCCTGAAGAACCATGCATGTTTGTATCTGGTGGTATTTGGAGACCACCATTATCTTGTCCAGCAGCAGCAGCAGCAGCAAAAGCATCTGTCCAAATGGGAATTGTGACATATTCAAATGTAGGAGATGCCTTTTCTGCTTGTGATCCAACCCTCTCATTAACCTGTGTACCTGAAACATCAACAACTTGTTCTTCCATAACATTTGAAGTTTCCTTCACAATGTCTGGATTAGTGACAGGCATATAATTTAAAGTTCTAGACAAGGGTTCCAAATCAAACAACCAATTAGGACCACTCTCAGGATCACTAGGTTTATTCTCTAAGAACCTAACATGTACTCTTTCAACAATACGTTTGTCCTCTTTAAGATAAACCCTATAACCCTTGTTCTGGACTGAATACCCCATGAAGTAGCCCTCATCACCTTTTGCACTAAATTTCCCTAAGGCATCACTAGTATCTAGTACAACTACATGACAACCAAAAGGTCTGAGAAAACCAATATTAGGTTTTATTCCCCAAAGTAACTCATAAGGTGTTTTGTTCTGAATTTTGTTAACCAATGCTCTATTTTGCACATAGCATGTTGTATTAACAGCTTCAGCCCAAAAGGCTATAGGAAAGTGAGCATCAGCCAACATTGTTCTAGCTGCTTCAATTAGGGTTCTATTCTTCCTTTCAGCAACCCCATTTTGTTGTGGGGTTCTAGCAATACTGAATTGCCTAGTAATTCCTTTCCTGGCACAAAAATCATCTAGCTTCTTATTCCTAAATTCTCCACCATTATCACTCCTAAGCATCTTAACCTCATTGCCAGACCTTTTCTCAATTTGAGTGATAAAATCAATAAGAACATCAGCTGTGTCACTCTTCATAGCTAGAAAGAATGTCCAAGTAAACCTAGAAAAGTCATCAGTGACAACAAAACAATATGACTTGCCATTCAAACTCTCTATATTTGTTGGACCAAAGAGGTCCATGTGAAGCATATGAAGAGGTCTGGAACTAGTATGCACCTGCTTGGACTTGAATGAGACCTTGTGCTGCTTGCCTTTAAGACATGCAACACAAGAGTGGTCATTATGGAAGGCCTTCTCAGGCAAACCATCAACTAAACCAAGCCTCACAAGTCTATTTATATTTTTAAAATTTATGTGCCCTAGTCTCCTGTGCCACAAATTACTTTCATCTACTGAGGCCTTAGCATAAAAACAATACATATTTGCATTCACTTTAATCCCATTTAAATTCACATTATATATGTCCTTATGCCTAGGTGTTCTATACTCAATATATTTCTCATCAGGGATCTTAAAATCCTTGCTTAACACCAAACACTCAGTATCAGTGAAAAGAACCTTATTTTTGTTATCACAAACTTGTGATACACTAAACAGATTATAATCAAGTTCTTTTACTAGGAAGACGTTCTCAAAACGCAGATTATTGGTGAGAAGGGTTCCTTTGCCTGTAATGGTGTCGTAGCTGATGTAGTGATTTTGTCTATACTTTATTTTAGGAAAAACAAAGCAACACAAATAGTGGTAAGAGTGCACGACGATTTAGGAAACCGAGCACTAATGACCCAATGAGGTGAGTTCGTTCTCTCGAGGAGGCACGTGTGTTGTGTGATGAATGATTGATTGATTTGTTTTTGATTATTAACAAGAAGAAAAGAAGAGAAAATGACGAAGACGAAAAAAATAGAAAAATAAGGCGAAAACACTACTAGAAAGTTACGACGTAGAAACGTAAAAAGTGCAAAATTTAAAATTTAAACCTAAAAATTCCTAAAAATTACTAAAAATCCCAAATAATAATCTAAGAGTTTAAAAAAAATCCAAACTTGCCAAAACCTTTTAATTAATTTAATAATGACTTTTTAATGCTAATTAAAGCCCTAAAAATCACTTTTAAATATTAAAAAGCCCTAAACAAGATTTTATAATTTGTAAACCTCAAAAATGACCTAATTAAACTAAAAACTATTTTTAAAAATTTTAAAACCAAATTAAACTATTTTTAAACTCCTAAAAACTATTAAAATCTATTAAATCTTAAATTAAATCTAAAAAGTAAATGAAAAGCCTAAAAATTAATTGGAAAGTGAAAAAGGTCCTATTTTAATATCTAGAATCTAGGAAAAATGAAAAAGAAATAAAAATAAAACTTTTTATTTTTAATAATAAAATAATATTAAAATAATCAAAAAAATTAAAAGTTCTTAAATAAATTCTAAAAAATTCTCAAAAATCCTAAATATTCTAACTAGAAAGAAAATGTAAATTAAAGCTCCTAAAACCTTTTAGTTAATTTTATATTAATTTTTAAAGTTGTCTAAAAACCCTAAAATTAAATAAAATTAAAAATTAAAGTTTTTGAAAACTTTTTTATATGTAAACCTCAAAAATACAAATTAAAACCTAAAAACTTTTTTTTTGTATTTTTTATTACTGTTAACTATTTTTTATTGACTTTCTAAATTTAAAACTAAAAATAATCCTAGAAATTAATTAAATAATGTGAAAAATAAAACTTTTAAACAGAAAAATCCTAAAACCTACAAATGTCCTAGGAAAAATCAATTACGCTAAAAACACTTAATAAATAAGCTAAGAGAAATCAAATAAGCTACAGCTTATTATATTAAGCTAGAAAAGAAAATAGGTTAAATAACGTTTGAAATCAAACGTTTACGTAAAAAGTCATCTAGATTAACGGTAGAGCCCTTTACTCCTGAGCTGCAGGTCGAGGGTTCGAGTCCGTTACGGGTGCACTTTTTATATTTTTTTTTTTTTCTTTTTTTCCAATCCAAACAGTGACCCTTGTGACTTGAAAACACAAACCAACACACCTCTTTAACAAAGATTGAGCCAAATGAAGAACACAAAAGTGACCAGTTCTTTCAAGTTTCTGATGAACAAGTGAACTTTGTTCATTTGTAAAGAGTATGACCAAGAGGGCTTGGTTTGCTTATGAATTGTGAGTGTTTGTGGATGACAAAGGCACCCTTGTGCTCTTTGGAGCACAAGGAGTCAAGACAAGTAGAAAAACAATCAATACACTAAGCACACAAGCCAAAAACTCACAAAATCAGGCTCACAAAGTCATATCAAGTTGCTGATATAAATGTCAAGGTCTGGTGGATGTTCTTGGCAGATTCAAAGCACACAAATGAGTTTCTGAGCCACCAATCTTGTACACTCTCACTCCCAATAGCATACAAACATACTTCAGCCCTATTACACCCTATAATCTAACAAGCAATCAAAATCTAAGCACCAAAATCAACAAAACAGTCACACAAGAGCAGGTTTCTGATTTTAGCTCTTGTTACCAACTTTGATCATGCAAATGTGAATAATAACCTATTAAACTGATCCCAATGAGCACATATCATATGAGGAG
The DNA here is from genome assembly GCA_025667525.1 of Glebionis coronaria. Classification (NCBI taxonomy): domain Eukaryota; kingdom Viridiplantae; phylum Streptophyta; class Magnoliopsida; order Asterales; family Asteraceae; genus Glebionis; species Glebionis coronaria. The sequence continues at coordinate 492,387 of JANFOE010000648.1, read as the reverse complement.
CACCAAAGAAGTGTTTTTAATCTGGTTTTAACACAAATCAAACCAAGAAAACTGAAACAATGTGTAAATCCAAACACCCCTTTAACTTTTGAAAACCAAACTTTTCAAATCAAATCACTTTAAAATCTATTCAAACTGATCCTATTCCTATCTAGCATGCATAATAACTCATAAGAACAAAGATCAAACAGCTATAACAAACAAAGAACACTTAGCATGCAAAATCACCAACACATCACTTTTTTCTGAAATTTTAAAAAGGAAAAGTATTCTTTACCTAAGAACCCCACATCCAGGGTTCTTTGTGGTTGCAATACCACCTCCTACCAACTGGGGTTGGTGCTGAACTTTATCAACAAACAATCAACCAAAATCCTGCAAAATCAAAAAGCAAAACAAATACAAACACAATACGTATTCTGTTTTCTTTTTCTTTCTTAAAAACTTTCACAAATCTTTTTAAAACTTCAAACACGTTTTAAAACAATACCAATATCAGAAAATCACAATTCCTTTTCCACTTTCACTTCCAAGGAATGAGATTCATGAAGATTAAAAAGAAATTTTCAAAATCTTTTTGAAAACCTTAAACACTCAAAGTGTTCTACAATATAAATGGAACTCAGCTTAAGCTTTTAACACCACACACAACTTTTAAAAAACATAAAAAGGAATTACACTTGCATTTCACAAACACCAAACTTTTATTTTCTTAAAAAGGAATTATAAGTGAAAAAGCTTGAAACTGGAACCAAGCTAAATGACTAAACTAAGCTGCCTTTTATAGGCGTACAAGGAAGTTTCTAGTCCCTAAAACCCTAGTATGGAAATGCCAGAAAAGCCCTTGAGTTCTTGGTCTTCAAAATCGGTCAAAAGTAATCCCATGTGATATGCCAGCTTGGAATCTTCAATCTTGGACGTAGGATTGGTATTGGGGACCAAGGAATCGATCTCCCACGTTAAATTGGTCGGGTGTGGGTTTTCAAGGTGAAAGTGATGTAGCAGGGGAAGCTTGGGGAGGGTCCCACAGCCCATGTGGGATGGTTTTGTGAGGTGGGAAAGGATTAGGGGAGGGGTAATTAGCATTCTGCACAAAATTAGGGCAAAGCCCTTTGTTTTATGGGAGATTTAATCTGGGAAGGATTAGGGTTTATGGGTGATGATGGGGAGGTTTTGATTCGTTTTGGGAAATTAACATTTTAAATAAATGTTAAGGAGGGAAAGTGGGTTAAGTGGGAGGTTTGACCAGATTTGACCATCTTAATAAATAAAACGGGTTAAAGGAATTTGGGTATGGACGGGTTGGGTTGGATATGGGTAGGTTATATGGGTTGATGGGTGGGTAGGGCTGAGGTGTCACATCCTGGTTGGGTGGGAAGGTTTGTTTGTTTGGCAGGTTAGGTCCCCAAGCTATTAACTTCTTTCCACTTTGTTTTTAATTCCATCAGCGCCTGATTTTGCCTTTGTCAACTTTTGACAACTTGTCAAAAGTGGCACAAAACCTTTAAAAACTTTATCCAAGGGCTCCTTTTGTATATTCTTCAAACTTGATGGACTGATCTTGTAATATCTTCAAATATTAAGGTCCATACTTGTACAATTGACATTTGGAGGGTTAATTGTGACAAGTTCTTCAAAGATGAGGGACTAATCTTGACAATCTTCAATTCTTCAAGGGTCATTTTGCAAAATTCCAAACTTGGGCCCGGTTCATTGTGCGACTTCGTTTCCCGTGTTCGTTTTTGAATGATTCTTGTGATCTTTTGCCAATTCCTCAATATCCGTACCTAAAAATACACAAGTAACAAACACGAGCATATATTTGGCATATTTTATGATATTTTATGCAATTTAAGGCCGTTTTGGACGATGAGACCATGTGTAAAAGCAGTCTCATCACTCCCCCATACTAAACCATTGCCGTGCCCTCACGCAATGCTAGAATAAAGTATCAAAGCATCTCCAAAATTCAATTTATTCACTTTTATTGAAATGATAAACTAGCTACACTACACTATTGCTACTACTTGTGTTTTAGACATAATGTATGATTTTCATCGCAAAATGGGACGTTTAGGTTCATAGAATAAGAACACGTGAATGCTTCGTTAGAAATAATTTCGTCGTCCTCGATTTTTACCTTAATTCCATGCCAAGCGTGCAACGAGATCATTGTCATTATAAGTTAGTAATGCTAACACTACTCATATGCCCTAATCACGTACTTATTCTCCCATTATTCCTAAGTTGTATCTCTTATATTTTATTATGTCTTAATGATCACGAGGATACATCATTGACTTATGCGATAATAGAGATTTTGGTCTAAAAATAGAGTCCTAACGGTGTAACTAAGACCATCAAATCAATAACCCCTCCTAATAGACGACGATGTTAAAAAATTAAGTTGACAAGAAGAATCGATAAACACGGTTTTATAACGGTTTTGAACATGAGACTTATTACCAAGACTTTTATACGCCCCCTAACGGAAGGACCTTATTATCTTTGGTTTACCTCCATCTTTTATTCAACTTCGCCATGAAGCTTTTATTATGACTTCGGTCTTGCCTTGCCTTTTATTATCCGCCTCATCGGTGGTTTTATTAGCCAAAGACGTATATCCTCACGCTAAAGCGAATTTTGGATCTTTAAAGCTTCGAAGATTAAGGCTTGATTCACTTTCAATTTTGCATAGATTTTAGGCCTTGTGGGGCTTCAAATTGTTTGCTAGATTTAGGTGAGCACTTGAAATCTTATTATTGGGTAAAGCTTTCGATTATTCGGGTTGCCAATACTTCAAAACCGTGACGCTGGCGATACCTTAATGTCTTCCCAATTTAATTACACGGAAGCTACTAGAAAAGACTAGAAACCCAACAATCCTAACTAAACCGCTAAGTCAATATTTATTAAGCAAAAAATATTTACAAGCGAAGGGAGAATAAGCAAACAACGAGAATACATGAGTTTTTGAAAGAATACGAGTACTCTACGTTTAGCATAGTAACTTATAATTAACTCTATCATTTCTCGTCCTCATTTAAGAGACTTAGCCTAATGTGTAGTTAAGGAATCAAAGCTAAGTGCTCTACACGCACGGTCGAGTCAAAAATTACTCTTATTCTCGCCATCGGAAAATCTTCATTCGTGTCTTTAAACACTTATGAAACATGAGAAAAATTTTAAAATTTGGCCATTTTTAGCCTTATTTTGCAAGAAAACGATAACAAAAAGATAAACTTTGGAAAGCGTGAAGGTTTGGCAAGGCAAGTATCTATTCACCCCCCCATACTAAAGTTAAACATTGTCCTCAATGTTTCGAGTCTAGGGGTGCAAACACCCCCATACTAGAGACGTAGTCGAATGCCTAATCTAGTATGGAAAGGGTGTAACCAATAAGTAATAGCCGTTTATGAAGTGTGCTAAAAACCTAAGGTTAGAACATAAAAGGATATATCATATGGATATTGGGAAAGGCCTCCAAAGCAAACGATCGAGTGCTTCCATGAAACGAACACGAGAGGCTCCAATCGTGAAGATGATGATCTAAAAGACACGATGCACAAACAACCACGGAACAAAGGTTGGAAGGGCACAAATACCCTCACATTACACTAATTAGAAAGCAATAATATGTACATGGATAAGCATGGGTCTCCCCCACGAGGCACCTTGTTTTTGATAACCGAGTCAAAAGCTCGACTCGAATCCCCATAAATGTGATCATTTAGGGATAATCATGGTTTGGTCAATTTTTGGTGGGGCTTACATGATAAACAAGGCCCAAAAGTACGTGGAGTACTTTAAAAATCCGATAAACGTATACCGGGGACAAAGATAGCGTCCTCGTTTTCGGATGAAAGACGAGACAACACAACTCCAACACAAATCCCAATGGGATATAAGAAAATAGGAGAGAAGAAATAGAAGGGTGGGACAATGGGTAAGTCAAAACATTGAGCTACTCGAGGTAGACTCGCACCAATCAAATGAAAAGATTTTCCATTTATTGCATCGGTGGAAGACCGAGATTTCCCTATATAAGCAATTCCAGGATCAAATATCTCGTCCTCGGTGGAGAAAGGGGAGGGAACATAAGGGGCTTCCCCCACACTAAGTCCACACAAAGCATCGTCAAAAGGAGAAGACGAGCTTGTAGTACTCAATAAACGCGGTGATGACGGAGTTAGAATTGTAGAAAAATCTTTTAAATTAAATTCAAAATCTTTTCCTTTTTCATCTTTAACACTCTCCTCGTGAAAACCCGATTTGATTATGTCAAAAATATTTGGTGTATCTAAAACAATGTTAGTCACACTAAAAATTCTCACATTTTGAAATCTTTTTGGTTTAGGTGGTGGCAAGTTTTCAAATCTTTTGTCAACAAAGAAAACCTCCCCATCGGGATCAACGTATTCATCATCCGAAGATTCACTCGAGATTGGAATCATAGGCTTAACACTCTTAACCTCCACCGGCGGAGGGGACGGAACTTCATTTTTATCAACAACTCCTAAAACTCTATTTGAAATCTTTTGACAAATGTTTTTGATGGGATTGACATTGTACAAAGATGTGATCGAATAAACATGAGAAAGAGTGGAGTTTTGGGTTGCATTAATGACGAGTTCTTCCTTATTGAAACGAAGAGTGATTTTTCTTGCATGCACATCGATAAGTGCTCTCGAGTTATCCAAAAAAGATCGACCTAAAACTAACGGAACTTTAGGATCGATGGGAATGTCAACAATAATGAAGTCCACGGGATAATAGAATTTCCCAACTTTCACAAAGACGTCCTCGGCAACTCCACAAGCTAGAATCGTAGAATGAGCGATTTAAAAATCTCGAGAGGCATCAAATTAATACTAGCACCAAGATCGGCCAAGGCGTAGCATTCTTCCATGTCTTGGATAGCACATGGGATTAAAAACTTTCCAGGATCACCGACTTTTTGGGGTATGCAGCTTAGAAAAACTGAAGAACAACTAGACGATTTTTGCAATTTCTCTTTGTTATTCAACATACTTTTGAAGTTCGCGGCAAATCGAGGCATCATGACTAAGGCGTCGGCAAAACTTATATTAAAATGCAAGTCACGAAACATTTTCATAAAGAGTTCAAATTGATAATTATTTCGTTCTTGTGCCTTTTCCTTGTCTCGTCTTGATGGGTAGGGTAAAGGTGGTGTGGGTTGGGGCAAATTAGGCATAGGCATCGGCCTTGGAATCTCGGGTTCCATGATGGGTATAGGTTCAACCGTAGGTGTGGTTTAAGCGGTACTTCGTGGGCTTGTAATGTGCTCCTTTTCAACCACAACCTCGGGTTCTTTCTCTTTTTCCTTCTCCATAGAAGTACTTGGACGAGAAGTGGGTTCTTTGAAAGTTTTACCACTACGAGTAGTAATAACCTTCAATTCTCCTTTCGGGTTCACGATGGTATCACTAGGAAGACCACCCGAAGAAGAGGGCTTACACATGATAGCTTCAAACATTTTAGCCATACGGTCTTCAAACTTAGATTGCCTAGCATCCGCTTTTAACAACTCTTGCTTAATCTCATGTTGTCCTTGCTCCATTTTTTGTTGATTTTGTTGGAGTCGTGTGACATTTCCTTCCATTTTATTAGCATGAGTTTTAAGTTCATTAGCAAGTTCGTTTTTTAGCTCGTTTTTCAACTCGGACCTTAAGCTAATCATCTCACGTTGCATGTTGTCAAATTTAGCATCATTAGCCTTAGCATAATCTAAAAATTCTCCTTGCAAATTTTTAGTGTGAGCATTTTGAAAACCTTGAGTAGGAGTTTGAAAATCACGGTTTTGGTTTTGGTTTGAAATTTGCCCATTTACACTTTGATAATTACCTTTGTTATAATTCCTTTGATTTCCTTGGTAATTTCCACCTTGATTGTTGTTTCGATAGTTATTAGCATTTTGATTTTGTGGAGCTTGATTTTGGCGGGAACCTTGACCGATTTGGTTATAAGTTCCCGTGGCTACATAAGCATTCGAAGTGTTACCATCCGCGGTAATGCACTCGGAAAAATCATGAGCTCCACCACATGAAATACAACTCTTAGCAACCGCTTTAACCGAAGCGGTGTTTGAAGCTTCTTGAGCTTTCCAATGAGACATAAGAGTCGAAAACCTATCGAAAAACCGATTCTCCTCATTTGCTTCATCTTGCAAGGCATTAATGGAACAAGATGATGACGAGCCCAAATTGGCAACACTCGGTGTGTTACGAGGGCTATAGACCTTAGACCTATTTTCTATGATTTTCAAAGCCTCATTGGTCGTTTTGCACAAAAAATTACCACCCGCGGCGGCATTTAAATAATCTCGTTCATGTTCATTAAGTCCATTATAAAAAGTGTCAATTTGATGCAATTCGGAAAAATCATGGTGTGGACATTCATGTAACATTTCTTTAAACCTTTCCCAAGCCATTGAAAAACTTTCATTTGGTCTTTGTGTAAAACGTGAAATCTCGTTTTTCAAATGTGTTGTCTTAGATGGTGGAAAAAATTGATTCACAAATTTAGACACGAGATCGGCCCATGTCAAAATCGAATTCGGCGGTTCTTTCTCAAGCCATATCTTGGCGGGTCCATCTAACGAGTAAGGAAACAACATCATCTTAATGGCATCGTGTGGTACATCCTTAAACTTGCTTGTCGCGGTGAGACGATTAAATTGCCTAATGTGATAATGTGGCTTGTCTTTTTCGTGACCGCGAAACTTGTTTGCTTGAAGCACAGACATTAAACCCGTCTTGATCTCAAAGTTCTCCGCAAAGATGGCGGGAATCACAATGGCCTCTCCAAAACCCTCGGTGGGTGCTTGAAGCAACTCCATCATAGTACGATTAGCCATGATAGCTTCTTGTTCTATAATAGGTTCCTCACTTGGAGACTCCTCACTAGAATGAGTGAGTGATTTGTTTCTTCGTTTACGAGCACGTCTAGCTTTAGAGCGAGTTTGCATAAACGTCACGTACAACGAGAAGGCGAGCAAAGAAGATTCTTTTTGGTATTTTGTGTTTTTTTTCAATTTTTTTTGTGGTTTTTGATTGTATTAACCTTTTTTTGGAATTTGGTGAATGTATTAAGTAGACAATGAGTCCACAAATCTCCTCACTAATCAAATCTCTTGATTAAAAAGGCCTCAAGGAATGAAAACGATCACGTGGAGTGAACGCCTTCGATGACTTTAGAACGATGGTGGAACACCAAATCGTTCAAGAGGGTTTAATCAAATGGAAACCAAGAAAATATATATGATATGTAATAATACTTTGGGCGGCAAAACCCTCGATTCACTCTCAAAATCAAATACGCACAAGCAAGCGGAGGAAACGAGGCAGCGCGAAGCACTTAAGAGCCTTTTTCCTTTAGGTCGTGAAATACAACCGCCTTATACCCACCTTATAGTTTGTATTATCAAGATTAAGCTTCACGAAAGTATTTATCTATTTTTGCCTTTTTCTTTGGTTTGAGATTCGAATACAATGATCGAGTGATGAAATCCCGAATCAAGGTTGTGATTGCTCACGTATTTGGAGTACTTGTGTATTTATTGTTCTACGTATACAATATAGTAATAATATTCACACAAAAACCGAAAAACGATAATACGTATTAATAGAGTGCTATTAATACAATTACTATTATGGCTAATATAGAAAACAACAATGGTTCAATCAAAACACAACAGGCCTCCCCGGCAGCGGCGCCAAAAAATGATGTAGGTATTTTACTACCCTTTAGGAAAAGAGCAATAAAATAGGGTAAGCGTGCACGACGATTTAGGAAACCGAGCACTAATGACCCAATGAGGTGAGTTCGTTCTCTCGAGGAGGCACGTGTGTTGTGTGATGAATGATTGATTGATTTGTTTTTGATTATTAACAAGAAGAAAAGAAGAGAAAATGACGAAGACGAAAAAAATAGAAAAATAAGGCGAAAACACTACTAGAAAGTTACGACGTAGAAACGTAAAAAGTGCAAAATTTAAAATTTAAACCTAAAAATTCCTAAAAATTACTAAAAATCCCAAATAATAATCTAAGAGTTTACAAAAAATCCAAACTTGCCAAAACCTTTTAATTAATTTAATAATGACTTTTTAATGCTAATTAAAGCCCTAAAAATCACTTTTAAATATTAAAAAGCCCTAAACAAGATTTTATAATTTGTAAACCTCAAAAATGACCTAATTAAACTAAAAACTATTTTTAAAAATTTTAAAACCAAATTAAACTATTTTTAAACTCCTAAAAACTATTAAAATCTATTAAATCTTAAATTAAATCTAGAAAGTAAATGAAAAGCCTAAAAATTAATTGGAAAGTGAAAAAGGTCCTATTTTAATATCTAGAATCTAGGAAATATGAAAAAGAAATAAAAATAAAACTTTTTATTTTTAATAATAAAATAATATTAAAATAATCAAAAAAAATTAAAAGTTCTTAAATAAATTCTAAAAAATTCTCAAAAATCCTAAATATTCTAACTAGAAAGAAAATGTAAATTAAAGCTCCTAAAACCTTTTAGTTAATTTTATATTAATTTTTAAAGTTGTCTAAAAACCCTAAAATTAAATAAAATTAAAAATTAAAGTTTTTGAAAACTTTTTTATATGTAAACCTCAAAAATACAAATTAAAACCTAAAAACTATTTTTTTTGTATTTTTTTATTACTGTTAACTATTTTTTATTGACTTTCTAAATTTAAAACTAAAAATAATCCTAGAAATTAATTAAATAATGTGAAAAATAAAACTTTTAAACAGAAAAATCCTAAAACCTACAAATGTCCTAGGAAAAATCAATTAAGCTAAAAACACTTAATAAATAAGCTAAGAGAAATCAAATAAGCTACGACTTATTATATTAAGCTAGAAAAGAAAATAGGTTAAATAACGTTTGAAATCAAACGTTTACGTAAAAAGTCATCTAGATTAACGGTAGAGCCCATTACTCCTGAGCTGCAGGTCGAGGGTTCGAGTCCGTTACGGGTGCACTTTTTATAAATTTTTTTTTTTCTTTTTTTCCAATCCAAACAGTGACCCTTGTGACTTGAAAACACAAACCAACACACCTCTTTAACAAAGATTGAGCCAAATGAAGAACACAAAAGTGACCAGTTCTTTCAAGTTTCTGATGAACAAGTGAACTTTGTTCATTTGTAAAGAGTATGACCAAGAGGGCTTGGTTTGCTTATGAATTGTGAGTGTTTGTGGATGACAAAGGCACCCTTGTGCTCTTTGGAGCACAAGGAGTCAAGACAAGTAGAAAAACAATCAATACACTAAGCACACAAGCCAAAAACTCACAAAATCAGGCTCACAAAGTCATATCAAGTTGCTGATATAAATGTCAAGGTCTGGTGGATGTTCTTGGCAGATTCAAAGCACACAAATGAGTTTCTGAGCCACCAATCTTGTACACTCTCACTCCCAATAGCATACAAACATACTTCAGCCCTATTACACCCTATAATCTAACAAGCAATCAAAATCTAAGCACCAAAATCAACAAAACAGTCACACAAGAGCAGGTTTCTGATTTTAGCTCTTGTTACCAACTTTGATCATGCAAATGTGAATAATAACCTATTAAACTGATCCCAATGAGCACATATCATATGAGGAGCACCAAAGAAGTGTTTTTAATCTGGTTTTAACACAAATCAAACCAAGAAAACTGAAACAATGTGTAAATCCAAACACCCCTTTAACTTTTGAAAACCAAACTTTTCAAATCAAATCACTTTAAAATCTATTCAAACTGATCCTATTCCTATCTAGCATGCATAATAACTCATAAGAACAAAGATCAAACAGCTATAACAAACAAAGAACACTTAGCATGCAAAATCACCAACACATCACTTTTTTCTGAAATTTTAAAAAGGAAAAGTATTCTTTACCTAAGAACCCCACATCCAGGGTTCTTTGTGGTTGCAATACCACCTCCTACCAACTGGGGTTGGTGCTGAACTTTATCAACAAACAATCAACCAAAATCCTGCAAAATCAAAAAGCAAAACAAATACAAACACAATACGTATTCTGTTTTCTTTTTCTTTCTTAAAAACTTTCACAAATCTTTTTAAAACTTCAAACACGTTTTAAAACAATACCAATATCAGAAAATCACAATTCCTTTTCCACTTTCACTTCCAAGGAATGAGATTCATGAAGATTAAAAAGAAATTTTCAAAATCTTTTTGAAAACCTTAAACACTCAAAGTGTTCTACAATATAAATGGAACTCAGCTTAAGCTTTTAACACCACACACAACTTTTAAAAAACATAAAAAGGAATTACACTTGCATTTCACAAACACCAAACTTTTATTTTCTTAAAAAGGAATTATAAGTGAAAAAGCTTGAAACTGGAACCAAGCTAAATGACTAAACTAAGCTGCCTTTTATAGGCGTACAAGGAAGTTTCTAGTCCCTAAAACCCTAGTATGGAAATGCCAGAAAAGCCCTTGAGTTCTTGGTCTTCAAAATCGGTCAAAAGTAATCCCATGTGATATGCCAGCTTGGAATCTTCAATCTTGGACGTAGGATTGGTATTGGGGACCAAGGAATCGATCTCCCACGTTAAATTGGTCGGGTGTGGGTTTTCAAGGTGAAAGTGATGTAGCAGGGGAGGCTTGGGGAGGGTCCCACAACCCATGTGGGATGGTTTTGTGAGGTGGGAAAGGATTAGGGGAGGGGTAATTAGCATTCTGCACAAAATTAGGGCAAAGCCCTTTGTTTTATGGGAGATTTAATCTGGGAAGGATTAGGGTTTATGGGTGATGATGGGGAGGTTTTGATTCGTTTTGGGAAATTAACATTTTAAATAAATGTTAAGGAGGGAAAGTGGGTTAAGTGGGAGGTTTGACCAGATTTGACCATCTTAATAAATAAAACGGGTTAAAGGAATTTGGGTATGGACGGGTTGGGTTGGATATGGGTAGGTTATATGGGTTGATGGGTGGGTAGGGCTGAGGTGTCACATCCTGGTTGGGTGGGAAGGTTTGTTTGTTTGGCAGGTTAGGTCCCCAAGCTATTAACTTCTTTCCACTTTGTTTTTAATTCCATCAGCGCCTGATTTTGCCTTTGTCAACTTTTGACAACTTGTCAAAAGTGGCACAAAACCTTTAAAAACTTTATCCAAGGGCTCCTTTTGTATATTCTTCAAACTTGATGGACTGATCTTGTAATATCTTCAAATATTAAGGTCCATACTTGTACAATTGACATTTGGAGGGTCAATTGTGACAAGTTCTTCAAAGATGAGGGACTAATCTTGACAATCTTCAATTCTTCAAGGGTCATTTTGCAAAATTCCAAACTTGGGCCCGGTTCATTGTGCGACTTCGTTTCCCGTGTTCGTTTTTGAATGATTCTTGTGATCTTTTGCCAATTCCTCAATATCCGTACCTAAAAATACACAAGTAACAAACACGAGCATATATTTGGCATATTTTATGATATTTTATGCAATTTAAGGCCGTTTTGGACGATGAGACCATGTATAAAAGCAGTCTCATCAGTAGCTCCCTCCAAAGTATACCTTATCACCATCTTTAATAGGAGTGAAGTTCGTCAGATAGTCTTCCTTTCCTGTCATGTGCCTTGAGCATCCACTATCCCAATATCCATAGTCATTGATCTGTCTTTGAATGCCCTGCACATAAAGAAAACAAATTAGTTTTCTTTGGGAACCCAAGTCTCAGAAGACTTGGGTTCATCTGGTTGTAAAATAAGAACAGACTTAGTTCTCACAACAACCCCATTCTCATCCTTTTTAGGATGAAAAACCCAGTTAACCCCAATAGGTTTTGTAATGACCTTAGAAATGTAATTATATCTATTGCAAGTCATTGAAATTCCATTATTATTAGGGTTTTGATCTTTCTTGGGTCTCCATGTTAAGCTTGAAGAAGCTTTAGACCTCTTACCTTGTGGCTGCAAATATTTAGGTCTGGTCACGTTTCTGTCAGCGTTGGATTTTGTCCTGTCAACGCTGAAATTACCCTTGTTAGCGTTGAACCTAGGGTTTGCTACAAGAACCCATTGCCTATTTGACCAGGTGTTTGTCTTTTGAAAAGGTCTTGGTCCATGAGTGTTAGACCTTCTAGAAAAGAAAGGGGCAGGTCTAATCACTTGTGGACTTTGCTGCACACACGGTTTAGGTCTGACAACGTTTGACTTCCTAACAACGTTGACTTTCTTCCTATCAGCGCTGAAATTGTTTCTATCAGCGCTGGCTTTTGGAGCGTTGACACACTTGTATGCCAAATGTGAAAAGCTACCACAAGTATAACAGGCTTTCTTAGACACACTCTTAGGTCTAGAAGAGAAGAAACCTGTTCCATGATTGTTAACTTGGCTCTTGGGTGACCTATTATTCCTATACATATCTGCATATTTAATGGTAGGTCTTCTAACAGTGTTTGAGCCTAGGTCAACAGCTTTACCAGTAACTGGATGAGTAACCTTAATGGGTGGTGATTCATTGGGACTTTCACATAGCAAACCTCCCTTAACAAATAAAGTAGGGTTAGCTTTCTTCCACTCATTTAGGTCAGTCAGTTTTTGTTGATACTCTTCCACTGGAGTGACAACTCTTGGTGGAGGAATGAATTCCTCTTCTTGGCATTCTGGTATACCAGTCCAAGATAAATCCTTTCTAAGGACACCATAGAAGTCACCAGCTGGTGGTGGAACTAGAGAGTAATCATTCATCCCAATCCCAGTCATGTCCTTAGGATCCCTTTGTTTAGCTACACAGTCTCCTAGGGTTTGGGTGGCTCTATCAAATCTTTGAATCTTGAGGTCAACATTATCCTTATTCTTATTGGCCTCATCTAACTTAGCCTGTAGGTCTCTATTGACCTTTGTCATAATATTTCTAATATCCATACTACCCTCTAGCTCATGTTTTAAGATATTTATCTTATCTTTTAAATCAAATTCCATTTTCTTGTATTCAGAAACGGTTTTCTCAGTTTCAGTAAGAGCTAGTTGGTAATTGGACAATTTACACCTTTCAGTGCTCATATCATCTTTTAGTTTTAACACCTCTTTGTTAAGTCTATCAGTGTTTAACCTACAACCTTTGCTACAAAAAGCATCATCATATACCTCATTATCAGATGAAGAGGAGGAGTGTGCCATGAGAGCATATTCAACATGCTCTTCTTCTTCAATATCAGCAACCAAAGCTTTGTCCTCTTCAGCATTCTTAGCCAGATAGCTCCAATCCCATCATGTACCATCAATTCCTTGAACTGCAACCATGGCTTTGGAATCCTGAGCTTTAACAATCTGACTTGAGGGTTTACCAGCATCAGCTCTTCTAGGAGATCTGAATTCCCTCATGAAGTGTCCCATACGATGACAGTTGTAGCATTCAACTTTGGATTTATCAAATCCAGCAGTGTCTTTAGCATTGAAGGTCATCTTCTTCTTGAACCTTCTATTCCACCTATTTGCTCTTATACTAGCAAGAGCCATGTTCCACTTGATGTCCATCTCTTCCAAGTGCTCATCACTTATCTGCTCAAGGTCCTCATATGTAATCACTGAACCATTGGGCAAAGAAGCAATGTAAGCACACACAGTTCCAAATCCAACCCAGCAGGTTTAACTCTTGGGGAGTCATTCATGAATGTGTCAGCGTCTGAAAAGGAGACGTTGACAGGACTTGTTCCAGCGCTGACAAATGATGATCCAGTTACTGGATGCATAAAAGAGTCCTTCTGATTGAATTGACCTTCACTATGAGAGAAGAAGGCCATGTTGCTGGTGCTAGGTTTGCTTCCATGTGCTGAAAGAGTTTCATCTTCCAATAGTCTTAGTTTGTTGTAGATGTCATCAAACGAGGAGCTCTTGTAAGTATTATTGGCAAGAATAGATCTTGCCTCAATCTTCCATGCCTCACCAAGACTTTTCAGAAAGGTAGCATTGGTGTCAACATCACCAACTTGTGTCCCTATGAAGGACAACTTGCTTGTGATGTCAAGCAATCTGCTTCTCACACTACTCAGCTTCTCATTGGGCTGAGCTTTGAAGACAGCATAATCATGCAGAAGTTGCTTTTTCTTTTCTTCCTTAGTGTCTGCATTGCCACCATATGCAACTTCAAGTGCTTCCCAGAGATCCTTAGCAGATTCATAGCCTCTATATTTGTGCTGGTTTTCTTGTCCCAAAGAGACTTTTAGAATATTTAGGGCTTTCATGTCAACCCTTTTCTTTGCAATATCTTCAGCACCTACAGCTCTACCATCTCCAGGTTTTTCTCTCTTATCTTCATCAGGACATCCTTCAACAGCTGATCTTTGAGTAATGGCATCCTGAATCTTTTAAGCCTTATTGAATGAGTTTCCATATTCAATAATCTCCTAGAGTGTGTAATCATAGATCCCCAGATATTGTTCAAGTTGAACTTCCATAAGTCAAAGTTGGTTGCATCAAGCATGGGAATCCTGATGTTTGGTAAGGGTGAATTGGAGGTGGTTATTGCTTCAGACATGATGTTGTTAGGGTTTTGGTGTTTTTTTAGGGTTTCTGAGAAAATTAGGGTTTTGGTGTTCGTGTATAGTTCTTGTGTTCTTCAAAGATCAAAAGTTCCTCAACAAGCTCTGATACCACTTGTTGATCCCAAACTTAGATCGATTAGCTTTGTGTATACGAGATTAGATCAAGTATAACACGTAGAGAAACCTTTGTTATATGCTTTGTGAATCTAAGTGTTATGCGGAATTTAACACTTAAACAAGAACACAAGATGTAAACAAAACTTTCACTTTGATTATGAATGTCGAACTTGCTTACAATGAAAGATGTTTACGAATGAAAACTTATGAAAACTTGATATTGAACATTAACCTAAAGGCCTTCTTTTATAGACTAAGAAGCCTTGTACAATAAGCTACGTATCAACTATTCTAGGTAAAGATAAACATAGAAAATACATTGTCGTTTCTATCCTTACTAGAAGTATTCTAGAACATAATAAATATAATAAACGTGTAGCTTATATCTTCCATCAGTGCTTGTCTTCAATCTGTCAACGCTTGACTTTAACTTGTCAACGCTTGAGCTGTCAGCGCTTGCTTTGTTCCTGTCAATGCTTGTTTTGTTCTTGTCAGCGCTCAAGTGATCTGGCCTTAATTTATTCCCAACATTTATAAGGGTATAAAATGACAAGTCTTCAAATTTGAGGGACCAATAAACTTCAAGGACTTTCTTGAAAAATCAATGCTCGGGTCCGGTTCTTTGTGCGGCTTTGTTTTTGCTTGTATCTTTGTAATCTTTTGTCTCCTTACGATATCCGAACCTAAAATACAGAATGAACAAATACAATGGTTTTGAAAGGTATTTTATGATATATTTATGCATTTTAAGCCCGTTTTGGACGATGAGACTATGTATAATTGCAGTCTCATCACTCCCCCATACTAAACCATTATCGTGCACTCACACAATGATTGAATAAAGTATCATAGAACTTACAAAATTCATTTTTATATGACATTTCTTGAAATATAAACATAACTAAACTACTACATGTGTTTTTAGACATAATGTATGATTTTCATCACAAGAATGCGACTTTTAGGGTCAAAGAATAAGAACACGTGAATGCCTCATAGAGATAAGTTCGTCGTCCTCGATTTTCACCCAATTCCATGCTAAGCGTGAAACGAGATCAGTTTCATTATAAATTAGTAATGCTAACACTACTCATATGACTTAATCACGTACTTAGACCCCCTTATTCCTAATTGGTATCTCTTATATTTTATTTTTGTCTTGAATGATCATGAAGATACATTTTTTACTTATGAGATAATAGAGACTAAGGTCCAAAAATAGAGTCATAACGGTGTAACCAAAATTATTAAATTAATAATCTTTCCTAAAAGACAACGATGTCAAAAAATTAAGTTAGCAAAAAAGATTCGATAAACACGTTTTTATAACAGATTTGAACATTTGACTTATTGCCATAAATTTTATGACACGCCTCATTATCGGTGGCTTTGAATATCATGGTTTACCTCCATCTTTTTATTCAACTCCGCCATGGAGCTTTTATTATGACTTTGGTCTTGCCTTGTCTTTTATTGAACCTCTCCATGAGGTGTTTATTTTAACGATGACGTATATCCTCACGCTAAGGTGAATTTTGGATCTTTAAAGCTTCGAGTTTAAGACTTTCACTTACAATTTTTGCATAGATTTTTCGGCCTTGTGAGCTTCAAATTTTTGCGTGATTTAGATGAAGAGGTGCTTAAAGATTATTATTGGGGAAACTTTCGATTATTCGATTTGCCAATTCTTCAAATCCGTCACGCTGGCGATTCTTAAATGTTTTCCAAATTAAATTATATGGAAGCTATTGGAATCAGTTAAAAACCAACAATAGAGACTAAGCCGCTAAGTCAATATTTATTAATAATTAAATATATACAAGCGATGAGAGAATAAATAAATAATTAAAACACATGAGTTTTTGAAAGAATACATGTATTCTACGTTTTGCATAGTAACTTATAATTAACGCTATCATTTTCTCGTCCTTATTTAAGAGACTTAGCCTAAAAGTTAAGGAATCGAAGCTAAGTGCTCAACACGCACGGTCGAGTCAAAAATTATTCTTATTCTCTGTAACACCCGCTCCGAGAAGAGATAAATTGCTATTACTATGGTGTCACATCAGGAAAATAACATGTTAATAGGTCTAAAATGAATCTTTATTAAAACTTCATAGTACTCAAAATAATACTTTAGAAATAGAAATCCCCAAAACAACAGGGTCCAAAATGAAAATGCATCAAATCATAAAATGTCTTAGAGGTTTTATTAAACACTCGGGTGACTCTAAATGCACTCATCCAACTCTCAAAGCCCAGGCTCACGCTTAATACCTGTCGCATGGAAAAATAAACGACTGAGCAAAACACCCAGTGAACGGATATAACAAATAGATGCACAAGTGAAGGAAATATAACAGAAGCAATGGAACATAATTAGATGAACAAAAGCTCATAATGAGTACAAAAAGAGTGAAAGAAAAGGTATAGGAATGCCCACGAGCTCATATGACATGTCACATATCATACCAAATCAAATAGTTAGATAGGTGTACATGGCTAGCTACTCCCATATACGAGAAGCGATGTGGGGCATATAGCACATACAACCCACTCACTAAATCATATCCAATATTTTCAAATATCTAGGATGCATCCATACGCCCCCTGTAAAATCTAAAATAGCACATACACTAGCTCATGACTAGCATATGCATTTACAAAATATATATCCAAAATGGCCAATCCAAAAAGGGAACGCCAAGGTCTAATCACACCGCCCCAGATGGTGTCATGTCATTGGTGCATCAATCGACATGGTCATTTTTGAAGCATAGATGGTTTCATATCGTTGGTGCATCAATCGACATGGTCTTTCTTGAAGCATAGTTTGGTTGGCTCGGTTCGATGACTCTCCTGGGTCGTTCGTCGTCTTCTCGGGTCCTTAGTAATGCTGCAAACAAAGTTAAACCGGTTAGCCGTGGACCCGAGGTCGGAGCCCCGGGGTCCACCTCCAATGGTTAGGTTAGTATCCGAATGATATATAGTAAAAGATGTGTAGTTGTAAGAGATACCTGTCGTAGAATGAGACCCCTACCCTTATACTTATAGGACTAGGGTTTCTTGAAGGGTAAGTAAGGTGTATGGGCCTCGGGCCTGTTGCGCCGCGGGCCTGTTAAGCCGGGTCCTTTACCGATTATACGTCGACATGTCCCCAGTCTAGTATGATATGGTTCATGATCATGTCATGCTAGACTCATTCATGTATCAAGCTCACTAAATAACCGCGTACGGCTTGCTGCTAGGAAATCCTCGTGGGTCGTCTGTAACATATGGCTCCACTCATTGTGGGATACCTTTAGCGAAAAGATGAGAGGCTGTGGTTACGAATAGTGAGCGTAGCCACTATATGTCATCATGTCCCCCAGTCTAGTATGCGAGGTTAACACCAAGGTTACTAGACTTTACATCATATCCGCTACCTATAAGCGTATCCACGTCGAAACAAATAGGGAACCCGTATACGTAAGACGAGTGGTTGCGCCATAATTCTTGGTTTCCCGTTATGTGACGTTAAAGACCCCATAAGAAGAAAGCGTGTTCTATAGCCGGGGTAACACTGGCATTGGCAAGGTATCATTCTTATTCATCTCTAATGTGAGGACGATAAGAAGGTTTTGTGAGGGTGGAGGTGGAACCCGTATGGTGCATCGTGTATACTTTGAAGGCGTACTTCTTATACTCACTGATGATGCAGCATAGTGCGAATATTGCATTCGGCTTAAGGCCAACAGAAGACGTACTCTCGTGGCAATTTGATGCGAATATGATATCAAAATTATGGACAACTAAAGACGTACTTTTGTGGCCGGATTATATGAATATTCATATGGCATTGCACAAGGCTTTATAGTAATCAACTTAACACAGGGATCGCGATACCTCTTACGTGATAAGTGTGAATACGGCATCCGACTTTAACACACAATAGGTTAGCAAGACCTCTTTCATGCTAAGTGCGAATACGGAGTTTAACATATAATGTAATACCATTGATTCCGTATGCGGTATCATTTTCACACGTCCATGACGTGCGTGCTCCGGAGAGTCTTGTGCGCCTGCACTGCGTCTTAGATACCAGAGCCATAGGATTAGTATCATTTGATAACGATGGGGTTGCAACCCTCTTACACGAGACGCAGGTTCATGACTTACATGAACCTACGACGGGTACGTGATCCATCCTTTTGCGAACGCGCGATTTGTCTTAGTATCGGGCTTGCAATGCCTCTTACCTACTTAGTGGGGATACATGATCCACAACCGCTGGGGTCGCAACCCTATTACGCGACAAGCGGGTTTCTGACCTGCGACGGATACCTGATCCGAACAATAATATTTACATTAAATAAAGTAGTATTCTACATGCTTCAAAATATAAACGCTAAACTATAATCAAATAAGATCATATCAATGGTATTAGGATACCCCTATAGCCCCCCAAGTTTAATGGTTCTATATTTACTTAGTAGTATTAAACTTATATGTAAAGTATCCGAACAAATTGAACAATTTTTAACATATACCCCTAAGGGACATGGCCCACGTTGCTTACGTATACTAGAAAGATGACGGATCCCACCTTAATATGGTGAATATTTATTATAAAATAAAACACAAGGCGTGTGTGTATTGTATGGATTAAACTACACACATTAATACGGTGAATATGTATAAAATACAGTTTAAAAAATAATGGGCATAAGATGATGTATAACGAATGTAGAAATGCGTAAGTCGTAATCATGACCGAGGTACGGTTGTGCATGGCGAACATTCAGACGGGTACTCCAATAATTCGTTTGAATGCGCGGATCGCCCGGATGAAAGTAAACAAAATAATACGCTTGATCGTGCAGATCGTCGCGACCAAACTAAACAATGTTTCCGGACACGCGGATCGCCGCGACCGACCTAAATAAAATAATATGTTTGGTTACACAGATCGCAACGACCAAACTAAATAATACACCCGGACAGGCGGATCACCGCGACCGAACTAAATAAAATAATATATTTGGTCGCGCAGATCGCAACGACCAAACTAAACAAAATATTATGTTTCATCGCGCGGATTGCAGCGACCAAACTAAATAATACGTCCGGACGGGCCGATCGCCACGACTGAACTAAATAAAATAATATATTTGGTCGCGCAGATCGCAACGACCAAACTAAACAAAATATTATATTTGATCGCGCGGATTGCAGCCACCAAACTAAATAATACGTCCGGTATGGGCGGATCGCCGCGACCGAACTAAATAAAATGATATGTTTGATCGCGCAGATCGCAACAACCAAACTAAATAATACGTCCTAACGGGCTGATCATCACAAAAGAACTAAATAAAATAATATATTTGGTTTGGTCGCGCAGATCGCAACGACCAAAATAAACAAAATATTATGCTTGAATGGGCGGACTATCGTGAAAGGACGCGACTCATAACTCCAGTTTTAAAAAAATATAATATTCCAAAAACGTGCAGATGAGTGCGGCTGGACGACCATGACCGCGGATAAAGAGGCCTGGCCGCGACATATACGGAAAATTAAATAAAAAGATATATATATATATATATATATATATATATATATATATATATATATATATATATATATATATATATATATATATATATATATATATATATATATATATATATATATATATATATATATATATATATATATATATATATATATATATATATATATATATATATATATATATATATATATATATATATATATATATATATATATATATATATATATATATATCTCCTTGCCAATTTTAAAAGATATACGTAATATCTTTTATTAATATAAAAAATATTGATATTATATTTTTTTGAACCTAAAAGATATATGTAATATCTTGTTATCCGTTTATTTTAAATAAGATATGCAGGATATATTTTATAAATTTGAAAGCATCGGAATATTCTTTTGTCAAATTTAAAAGACAATAATATCTTTTTATTCATTTAAATGATATGTGTTATATTTTCTAATAAAATAAATAATATGTCTAAACGTGCGGAGTAACGCGAATCACAACCGTCGTTAAAAAATAAAATATGCCCGATCGTGCGAACGAGCGCGAATGGACATATTTTGACTGCGGATAAAAAACTTAAATATATCCTGATATGCGGAGTATCGCGAACCTAGTCGAATGACCATTAATAAATAAGCAAATATTTGATGACGCGCAGCGCACCCAATATAATTTTTGTATCAAATATTATATCCGTATACATGTACTAAATAGAATGATAGCAAATAGTTCAAATATGACATATATTTTCCCCGCATGCATATAAGTCCTCTATTCATGCATAAGATATTTATTCATATATAATATAAAAAAGACACAAATAGCTCATAATAGTGTTTATAACGAGGGGAAAGATACTTGTTTTTATTCGTAGAATATTTTTTTATTTTTTTAGCATCATAATATAAAGGCTAGATCACGTGTCGATTAAAATCACCACCAACCGTAGTTGTTTCTGAAGCCTTGTCATATTATTGCCAAGTTGGGAGGTACAATACATGTAAAATTACAATTTCTCATCTAGCAGCACATATACTCGATCAAAGAGGTTTAAATGGATAAAAAGATAATACTTTTTGTAAAAAGCATGATATTAACCCCTTTATTATTTATATTAAATATTCTAAGTCATAAAAATGCGATCCCAAAAGAATCTTAACCGAATATTGTTTAAACAAGTTTTTGTATCATCAAATGTGCGAACCATCAGATCTGATTTATATAGAATAAGCGCATGCACATCGGTAGTAGAAAACAACACATAATCATAGACACGTCTTGTATTGTATATGAGATTTTACAGATTTATAAGATCTGATTTATTGTTTCGAATCGTAGTTTATGAAGCAATAGCAAAGTTACACAGTTAATTTTAATTTAGTAAATCAAGTTGTCACATATAACAACATCCATGATAGCGTAAGCGAATACACGCGCATGGAAGAACATATGGAAAAAACAAAGAGTCGAAGGTTTTAAGATTACCGACTTTTGGAACTGATCTTTGCTTTTATTTAGCGCGAGACCACGAAGCTCAGTTTAGTCAGGGTCCCACGGATGGTGCTAATTTGTTGAAGCATAGTTTGGTTGGGTCGGTTCGACGACTCTCCTGGGCCATTCGTCGTCTTCCTGGGCCCCTGAGTAATGTTGCAAACAAAGGTAAACCGGTTAGACGTGGACCCGACGCCGGAGCCCCGGGGTCTACCTCCGACGGTTAAGTTGGTATCGGGATGATATATAGTAAAAGAGGTGTAGTTGTGAGAGATAACCTGTCATAGAATGAGACTCCTACCCTTGTATTTATAGGACTAGGGTTTCTTGAAGGGGAAGTAAGGTGTATGGGCCTCGAGCCTATTGGGTCGCGGGCCTGTTGCGCCGCGGGCCTGTTAGGTCAGGCCCTTTATCGACTATACATCAACAGTCATGGTACCTTCATGACTAGTTACAGAATATGGCTCGGGCATAAGGGTTCAAAATCAAAGGTCATAACAAAGCATATATCATAGTTGGTCCAAAAGAAGCATATGAATCCAAAACAAATCAATGGGCTATAACGAATCAAAGGGATTAGTGAATTATATCAAATCAGATAGTAACCATATGGGGAACATAGCAAAGGCTTAGGTAATGCTAAAAAGGAAAAAGTGCAAAAGGATAAGCGAAGGGTTCTTACTAAGAGAACCGAATATCCGTACCTTATAGCAAAACAGAACAAAGATCCGAAACGATACCTAATCCCACCGGAGCTACAATATACATATAATATCTATTTACATATTGATCATATAACTTAGATTACAAGTTGCCATGATTATGTGATTAACAATCCTAGTTTCCCAATTTCCCAAAACCTAATTTTTTTAGGATTGTTTTTAAAGACCAGAATGTTAGCCATATGATTCGAACTCAAAAAATACATTTAACACCTGATTTGAAAAATAAAATCATAGGGCTAACCATAGGCTTTGGATTTACTTAAGAAGATATTACGAAACTCATTTTATGACCTTTACAAGATGACCCAAAAACCGAACTGCCCAAAACCCTTGTTTTGTATCTTATGTTTCAAAGGTCTAGATCATCATAAGATGCCTAGATCATCATAAGATGCCTAGATCATGTTATAACTTATGTAAAAACTCATATAAAACCATTTTTATACTGATCTAAAAAGATCTAATGAACCAAAAGATTTTATAGCATTAAATCACC
Source organism: Glebionis coronaria (assembly GCA_025667525.1). Lineage (NCBI taxonomy): Eukaryota > Viridiplantae > Streptophyta > Magnoliopsida > Asterales > Asteraceae > Glebionis > Glebionis coronaria. Next base: position 469,441 of record JANFOE010000648.1, on the reverse strand, counting down.
CTAACATGCTTTTAGGGCTTACAAAACTCTAAATAACATGTTTATCATAAAATCAAAAGTACAAAAGCATTAATTGTGACACAAGGATCATATGAATACTTACATAAACTGAATATAATGATATGAAATCACTATATCAAATCAAAACCAAGGATGGAAGAACAAAGGATGAAGAACACTAAAGAATGGCCTAAAATTTCACGGTTTTAAGGTTTTTCTTCAATGGAGTTATGGAGAGAATAGCTTAATGATTTTTGACAACGGAGGATTGTTTAGAGGAGTATAATATCCGCTCATAATATGTATGGAGAGTGGGTTTTGTGTTTTTGGCAATTACTAAACTTAGAGGGAACATGTTTAATGCATTTTTATATAGTTTCCTCTTAAACCTTATTTTGTAATAAAAATAAATATTTTCCCTTTTCTTACATTCATAAAACCAGCCATATATTGCATTAGGACAAGAACAATTTTTTTTTTACCATTTATAAAGATATGCTAAATAATCTTGAAAAACCTTTACACTCTATTCCTTTTATAAAGCTTTAATTAATTTAGCAAGTAAATAACAAATAATCAACAAAATATATCCTTATAATTCTTAATATATTTTTTTCTTTTTAAATACTATATATTATATCCTTTTAATATTATGGGTATTCTTCCCCTCTAAAAATAAATCTCGGCCGCGAAATTGGAGTAATACGATTAAACAATCACGAATACAGAAACTCATGAATCGGATCAAACGAATACGAACCACATATAGCGCACATATAACATTTACGGAAGTCTTCAAATGGATCAAAAATTTAAGCACACAATTTAGGTGTCAGAAAGGAAAGGATCGATAAAAACGAACTCGACTACGTCAGTAGGTCGCAAAATAATTTATTCGGAACGGAAATTTGCAAATGGAAAGAATCACTGAACGCCTCTCCAGAATCAAATCTAATAAATATCACCAGATCGATCGAGAATTTCTTAGAATAGTACCTTATACGCTAGTTGAATCGTCACGCCTTTTGGTAGCATCCGGCTCATCGTCTCTACGTTCTTCATCGTCGCTTCCATCATTCTTCGGAAAAATATCCCATCATACGCTCAGTCAAACCACAAGCAAAACAATATAGTGAATCGAAAACGAAACATAAACACGTATATACGAGAGAAATGATAGTACGAAGAAAACTTCAATGTTCGGGCCATCATAGTTCGGAAGCTATTTTATAAATGTTTGGGAAACGAGGGCACTTTAAATCGTAAACCTAACCACTCGGCTATAACGTAATATAGAGATGGAACATCCTAGTACGAAGCTCCCAACTAGCATGTAAAATTCGGCGGAAACGAATAAGTATCGAACAATAACGATAATATCAAAGTACGCGTGAAAGCCTAATCTACCCAATCCTCACAGCGTAGACGCTCTGATACATAATTGTAACACCCGCTCCGAGAAGAGACAAAGTGCTACTACTATGGTGTCACATCAGAAACATAACATTTTAATAGGTCTAAAATGAAACTTTATTAAAACTTCATAATACTCAAAATAATAGTTTAGAAATTGAAATCCCCAAAACAACAGGGTCCAAAATGAAAATGCATCAAATCATAAAATGTCTTAAAGGTGTTATTAAACACTCGGGTAACTCTAAATTCACTCATCCAACTCTCAACACACAGAATCCCGCTTAATTCCTGTCACCTGGAAAAAACGGTTGAGTAAAACGGCTAGTGAACGGATATAACAAATAGATGCACAAGTGAAGGAAATATAACGAAAGAAATAGAACATAATTAGATGAACAAAAGGTCATAATGAGTAAAAAGAGAGTGAAAGAAAAGGTATAGGAATGCCCACGAGCTCATATAACATGTCACATATCATACCAAATCAAACAGTCAGATAGGTGTACATGAGTAGCTACTCCTATATACCAGAAGCGATGTGGGGCATATAGCACATACCACCCACTCACTAAATCATATCCAAAATTTCCAAATACCTAGGATGCATCCATAGATCCCTTGGAAAATCCAAAATAGCACATACACTAGCTCATGACTAGCATATGCACTTACAAAATATATATCCAAAGTGGCCAATCCAAAAAGGGAACGACAGGGTCTAATCACACCGCCCTAGATGGTGTCATGTCGTTGGTGCATCAATCGACATGGTCATTGTACCTCAATGACTAGTTACAGAATATGGCTTGGGCATAAGAGTTCAAAATCAAAGGTTATAACAAAGCATATATCATAATTGGTCCAAAAGAAGCATATGAATCCATAACAAATCAAAGGGCTATAACGAATCAAAGGGATTATTGAATCATATAAAATCAGAAAGTAACCATATGGGTAACATAAAAAAGGCTTAGGGAATGCTCAAAAGAAAGAAGTACAAAATGATAAGCGAAGGGTTCTTACTAAGAGAAGCGAATATCCGTACCTTATAGCAAAAAAAAACAAAGATCCGAAACGATCCCTAATCTCGTGTCACCGGAGCTACAATATACATATAATTTCAATTTACATACTGATCATATAACTTAGATTACATGTTTCCCTGATTAGGTGATTAAAAACCCTAGTTTCCCATTTTCCCAGAACCTGATTTTTGATGACTGTTTTTAAAGACCAGAACGTTAGCCATATGATCCAAACCCTAAAAATAAATTTAAGACCTGATCTGAAAACTAAGTTAATAGGGCTAACCATTGGCTTTGGATTCACTTAAAAAGCTATCACACCCCACCATGGCTGAATATGGGGCGCGAGTATGGATATCATCACAACAATAGCGTGTCTATAGAGATAACTAAATGAAATAGTAATGTCATAAAAAGGTGACACAATGTCATGACAATATCACAAACAATGCATGCGTCTAGTTAAGTAGGTTACAGGCCTACCTCTTACCAAAGACAAACAATAAACAAACATCAAACATATAGGTGTCTAAAATATACCACTTATTCAAACATTAAATAAATACTAAGAGGAAAGGGATTCCTCCTAATGCAATCCTAACAGCCTCTAGACTCTAGCCACTTCTAACATCATTCTTCATAACTACCTCACCTGAAAATGGCACTAAAATCTGTCAACATAAAGTTGGTGAGAACATAGGTTTAAGTTATCAAAACATCTTAAGAAACCTTGTCAACCGCTGTAAATAAGTTGAAGAAAACAAATTAAAGCAGTGGACCATAATGTGATAATCATGTTACATATAACTACAAACAAAGCACAATTATATCAGTCAAGAACACACAATAAGAACAATGCACCACACTATAACAATCATCCTGTCACACACACAAGAACAATGCACCATACTATCCGGATCTTTCCCACACCACTAGTGGAAGATGAACCATATCCCTGTCGAGATATCTTGCCTCCGAAGAGACGATGCACAAGTACTCAGGACGAATCGTGCCCCACGCTCCACACACATCACAACTGGTCCCATAGACCCCCATACATCTATGTACCAAAGCCAATCACAACCCAAACAAGATTCACATATCAAAAAACATATCAAAGCACATATTAGAACACATAAGCACGCATGTCACACAATAACATATCTATGTCCAAACATTTATAAAAAATATAGTACCAAAATATTTTAAGAACACAACAAGTGTCATCTCTATCCCATACTAGAAGAAAACATTTAAAAACTTAGTGAAAATGGGGCTATGAACTCACCTGATAGCACAGCAAGCTAGCACTCCTGCAAACCTATAAAATCATACACGACACCGTTAGCTCAGTTCTTAACACCCAAGTTAAGTAAGATTAATCTAATCCCCCAATCCCCACTATCTAGTTCTCCCACTACAAGCTATTCTATACGTAAAAATCCAGTTTTTCTCCGGTATGGTTTACTAGTCACTAAACGATCACATGAAGTGAACTTAACACCACACTTGGATCCTACCCTACTGGAGATATGTTTTTATATGATCTAAGAACTCCGAAAACCAATTTTACTTTCTACTTACACATTTAACCATTTCGTTTAGTCTATGCCAAAAGTCGTTTTCACCAGAACTGATTTTCTGTACATGTTAAATGTTTGTCACCAAAAGCCCGACCTAAAAACCATAACTTTTATTGAAAACCTCCAGTACTTTCATATATATTATAAATAGTTCATAAATTAAAAATCTTTGGCTATATCATTCGTATGGTTAGATTTTGACTCAAATTTCCGAAATTTAAATTTATTCCTGAACAGCGCACTGTTTTTGTAAAAATTGTTTGACGACCTTCCCGAACTCCATTTTCTACCAACCTTACATTTTTGAAAAGTAGACTATCGAAATTAATTTAAAAAAAAAGAAACTCGACCAAAGTTGCTACCTACTGCCCGGAACAGTCGACACAAGACAGCCCTAAAAAATCAGACTGTTTTACGCCTTTATGCACTAACCCTCTAAACATCATTAATTACCTTTAAATTATTAAACAAGAGCCATAAAATCATTAATGGATCTTAATTACTATATTTTACAGAATATTAATAAAACCCTAATCATCTCAATGATCGTTAATTAACATTACAATCATGATTAATTAATAAAAACATGAATTATATTAAAGTTAAATTGAACACTTACCTTGAATCAAGAAAAATTAATGGAAACCCTAAATCCTCTTGTAAAACACGTCGACTAAAGAAAAAGAGCTGGAGAAAATAATATGTTGTTTTGAATTTATACTAAAATAATAAGAATCCTAGGCCAATACAAATAATACTTTCCTTTTTTTATTTCTTTCCTTTTTCTTTTTTTTTTCCAGCGTCCTTTATAAATTTTTTACCAAAAATAATATTTTTTTTATTAAATTCGTTTTTTAATAATTATTTCCTTAATTATATTTTTTTATTAATCCCTTAATTAATTAATTACACCTAAACCTTTTAACTAGTCAATTTTACGCGATTACCGTAAAATACGTAAAATATACAGTTTTATGAAAATTATTAAAATATGAAATAAACTTTATAACGAAGTCATAAATGACTTAAAAACATCCCATAAATTATTCCCGTGACTAAATACCTCATCCGCGACCTCTAAACGCTTAACCCTAAATCGTAAGAATACCATCTAATATAATACTTATACGTATACATAAAAACATAAAATAACACCATATTCTATCATAGTTACATCCAAGTGAACTCATGAGCACGAACTATCCTCATCATAACATTATATAGTGTACCACGCAATATACGAACGATGACTAACATCCAATCCAAGGCTCAAATATAAACATATTGCACGTAAACGCACACTAAGCACATAATCAAAGTCAAACAATCAAAAGTTACAAATCCAATAACTAGGGTTGTCACAAAAGCTATTACGAAACTCATTTTATGACCTTTACAAGATGACCTAAAAATCGGACTGCCCAAAACCTTGTTTTGTATTTTATGTTTCAAAGGTCTAGATCATCATAAGATGCCTAGATCATGTTATAACTTATGTAAAAACTCATATAAAACCATTTTTATACTCATCTAAAAATATCTAATGAACCAAAAGATTTTAAAGCATTAAATCACCCATAAAATGCTTTTAGAGTTTACAAAACCCTAAATGACATGTTTATTATAAAATCAAAGTACAAAAGCATTAATTGTGACACAAGGAGCATATGAATACTTACATAAACTGAATATAACGATATGAAATCACTATATCAAATCAAAACCAAGGATGGAATAACAAAGTATGAAGAACATTAAAGAATGGCCTAAAACTTCACGGTTTTAAGGTTTTTCTTCAATGGAGTTATAGAGAGAATAATAATGATTTTTGAAAATGGAGGATTGTTTAGAGGAGTATAATGGGCGTTCATAATATGTATGGAGAGTGGGTTTTATTTTTTTGGCATTTAGTTAACTTAGAGGGAACATGTTTAATGCATTTTTATATAGTTTCCTCTTAAACCTTATTTTGTAATAATAATAAATATTTTCCCTTTTCTTAGATTTATAAAACTAGCCATATATTGCATTAGGATGAGAACAAATATTTTTTTTTACCATTAATAAAGATATGCCAAATAATCTTTAAAAACCTTTACACTCTATTCCTTTTATAAAGCTAATTTAGCAAGTAAATAACAAATAATTAACAAAACATATCCTTATCGTTCTTAATGTATTTTTTTATTTTTAAATAATATATATTACATCGTTTTAATTTCCAAAATTTTATAACATAAGGTTTTATGAATTTAAACTTATTAGTTAATTAAATGCACATTTAAATTCCCAGAAATGAATTGAAATTTTCAGAAATGAAATGAACTTTTCAGAAATGAAATGAAATGAAACTTCAAATTTTCAAAATGAACATAAATGACCAAATATCATATTTTCAAAATGCGGTTTTACATTCTCAACAACGAAAAACCTACATTCGTGTCTTAAACACATATGGAAAACAAGAAATCTTTTAAAATTTGGCCATTTTTAGCCTTATTTGCACCAAAACGATAACAAAAGGATGAAAGTTGGAGAGTGTGAAGGTTTAGCAATGTCAAGTATCTATTCACCCCCATAATAAAGTTAAACATTGTCCTTAATGTTTCGAGTCTAAGGGTGGAACAACCCCATACTAGAGACGAAAGGTAGAATGCTTAATCTAGCATGGAAAAGGTATAAGAATTAATCTAAAGCCATTTATGAAGTGTGCGTAAAGATAACTGTTAGAACACAAAAGGATATTGTTGGGTCCTTTAGAGATAGATCTTTCAACCTGTTTAAGGATGGTGAACAACTTCTATAATCACAAGTTATTCATAGAGAGACTCTAAGAGAAACTAAGTATTTTTGTGGAATACAAACACTAAGAACAAGAAGAAACAAAGACTAATTGAATAACATGATCCTTTCTAAGTATCTATAATATTGCTGATATGAAATGAAATGGTGAAAGGTATATCTAACCCTTCAGCCAGTGGGTTCCTTTTATACTACAAGGAAACCTTAAAACTACATTAACTCAAAACATGTAACAGATAATATGCACATCATTTCCTAAGATATCTCATGCATATCCTAACAAACTACAACTAATAATACGGTTTGACTTTCTAACAGACCAGGAGTAACGTATTATTCCTACCAGGAGTAACTACTCCTGCTACTACTATGACCAGGAGGAACTACATACCTCCTAGTCAGCCTATTACAATTTTAAAATAAATATCCATTACATTATTCCTAACAATCCTCCCCTAAACTTGAATTTGACTTGGTTGAGTTTAAGTTTCTAGATAGATATTCTATGATGAAGAGCACGAGGATTGAAATGGGAAACACAGCAACAACTATCATAATGAATAATACTAGAAGAACCACACAGATAGCTGCTCGAAACATATAGGCTGAACTTCTTTAAAGCTTGAAAACTTCTGCACATGTTGAATCTTCTCGGCAACATGAGCAGATTTGATAATCCTTTAGCAAGTAGCTACTCACTCTTGGGCTAGCTAATCTTTTAGTGGAATCATGACATCACCCTGTGTAACACCCCATTTTGGTAATGGAAATGTCACATGCAATTATGGCGTGTTATCAAAGCATACAAGGAAAAATGTCTAAACATTACTTGACCATAAAAGGAAAATACCGGAATCAAACATCGGTAGTCCAAAAGTAAAGCTCATCACACACAAACATAGTATAATAAAGAAAAAGGACTAAACAATGTCCATAGCAAATGTATCATAAGAAAGGAAATGCATAAAGTAAAGAAGGCTAGAAAGCTTTCAGTCCATATGCACGTACTCTTAGTGTCTACGAGCGTCCCTGAGTACCTGCCGTTTTAGGAACATAGAAAAGGAAAACGGCTGAGCAAATACGCTCAGTGCACGGATGTACAATAAAGCATGAATAGGATAAGCATATAAAATATAATAGAGGAAGGAAACTAAGTCCCGAGTAACCTGGTTAAGTCTTGATAAAACTGGTTTTATAGTTTGAAAAGTCTTATGTTTATCTTGTAAAAACTGGTTGTCATATTTTACCATTAGCCAATATAGGTCATGAAAATCCATCGTGCATTAATACTTGGAGGGGTGACCTCATCATGCAAATTAGAAGGGCTGCCTCTAATTTAATATACAAGTTTTTGGGTAGGAGGGATCAGCTCCTTGTGAAGGATGCAAGGCACACACCACATTCACCATGAAATCCTGACTGAAAACATGTAACTAGGATGCACCCATACGCCCCACATGATAAATATAATATAAATGGCCAAAAGCTGAAGGGACGCCACGAGCAATCACTCCGCCGTGGTGAAGTCATAACATTAGTGCCTCTAATGTTATGGTTATGGTACCTCCATAACTAGGTGAAACTGGTCATGCATGTATATGGCTATAGGTATTTCTTAATTAAAAATAAGCAATCAAACACGTAACTTATACTACGGGAAAACATTTGGCTGCATACGAGGAATCCTAATAAGGAAAGAATGTCCATACTGAAAGGACAGGAATCCGTACCTTATGTCCAGTGAACGAGGAAGATGAACTAAGAGGAATCCTACTTCTGTATCACTAGTGCTACATAAATACATACATGAATAAGTATCTGCTTACTAAATACGCAGCTGGTTTTATGTCATGTCTTAGCTTATTTTATACGTTCTTACCATGTTTTACTGTTTAACGCCTTAAACTGTGTTTATCTTATATTCTGTTTAATCGGATTAAGTATTTCTGGTAATTCATGTATTATTATACTTACTGTATAATAATAAGTAACTTTCCAAAAATAACAGGTTTCCTAAAATAGAAAGTTTCCAAAAATAGAAAGTTTCCAAAAATAGAAAGTTTCCAAAAATAGAAAGTTTCCAAAAATAGAAAGTTTCCAAAAATAGAAAGTAACCAAAAATAGAAAGTAGAAAGTTTCCAAAAATAGAAAGTTTCCAAAAATAGAAAGTTTCCAAAAATAGAAAGTTTCCAAAAATAGAATTACTGCTTAAAATAGATAAGTTTCTAAAAATAGAAAGTTTCCATAAACAGATCAGCTGCCTTAATTAAATAAGTTTCCATAAATAGATTAGCTACCTGAAATAGATAAGTTTCTAAAAAAAGAAGGTTTCTATAAATAGATTAGCTGCCTTATTTAATCAAGTTTCTAAAAATAGAAAGTTTCTATAGTTAGAAATAAGCTGGTTAAATAAGCTAAGTATATAAGCCTAAGTGTTTTCATGATTATTTTCTAAGTCATATGATATAATGTATAGTTTAATAATTATTTCATGTAATTAAATTAAACTATAGGTTAAAATATTTAATTAAATATAACATGTTTTTAATTAAATAAAGTTAAATACTTAGGTTAAAACATGTATTATTATTTATTAATAATATAACCTAAGTCATGTTAATTAATTAATTATAACCATGGTTTTTAAATAATTAATTAATTATAAGTCTAAAATATAAAAATACTTAGGTTAATTAATTTCATTATTATTAATAATTAAAATAACCTAAGTCATGTTATTAAATTAATCATGTCATATTATTAATTTAATTTTAACATAAGATCATAAAAAAATAAAAACTAAACATACACCACCGGATCTAGACTAAAAACCATGAACCGGACATGAAATCGACACCGTACCCCGAACCAAATCGGGGTCCCCTTGTCTTGATGCTGCCGTGGGACCCACACCAACCAACCGGGACCATATGGTCTCGGTGGTGGTCGGATGGCCAAACCAAAACCCTCTCGGGTTCGGTGTAGGCTGCGGCCAAAACAAACACCCCTTAAAACATTACTTTTGATTTTATTTAAACCCAATTCATGTTAGATCTATGATTTAATTAGATTTTATGAAAAACATAACATGTTCTTAATTAATAAAAGATCAAATCAAAAGAAAAAGGTTTAAAAGGATTTACCGAATACGTGGATCTAAAGAACGAAGAACAAACACGAACACCAACAAGAATTCCAAGATCCAAGATCAACAAACACCCCTTTTTGGTGTGTTGAAGGTGGCGGCCAAAAGAGAAAAAGAAGGAGGAGAGGAGGATTTTAGGTTTTCTGTAAAATCTTCTGTAAAACACAAATGAGTAGTGTAAAATTCCTTAACCTCCTTTTAGTAAAAATACAAATGGGCTTGGCCCATTTGTTCCTTGTAGCCGCGGGTAGGGGGCCCCACATGGGGTACCCGTACCTTTTTCTGTGTCTCGATGTTTAGTTATTCGTTCATGATTATTTGTGTTCGCGTTTTATGTGTTATCGTTACGTAATTATCTGATCTAATATATTTATTTACGCTCGTAATAAATATATATACGTAATTAATAATAGTTCGTGTCTTAATTACGTTCATGATTTCATGATCTCATGTTCGTGATTAACTATTGTCAAATAATTATTACGTGCTCGTGCGTAGTAAATACTTATCGTGTTCTAACACGTACGTAATACGTAAAATCCTAACACGTAATCGTAATCATAATATATTAGGAAAGTTTTAATCTAGTACGTACAATCTTAAGGGTACTATTCATGGTAAAAGCATGCGGGTTTTACAACTCTTCCCCCCTAAAAAGAATAATTCGTCCCCGAATTATAGATAAAGTAAACTGGAAAAGAAGAACATACCCGAATTCAAAATATGAAATGAGGGTAAGAAGCCCGGATAGACTCCTCTGTTTCCCAAGTGGCTTCCCGCTCGGTATGATCCCTCCATAGAACTTTGACGAATGGAATCGTCTTCTTTCTCATGACTCGTTCTTGTCTGTCAAGAACTCGTTCGGGTTCTTCTATAAAAGTGAGATCTTCACGTATCTGTTCCAGTGGATACTGAACCATGTGAAGGGGATGATACTGGTACCCTCTGAGTAAGGACACATGAAACACATTGTGCACATGCGAAAGCTGCGGAGGTAACGCCAATCGGTCAGATACTTCACCGACTCGTTCAATGATATCAAACGGTCCGATGAAACGAGGACTGAGCTTCCCTTTAATCCCCAAGCGTCTAACACCACGTGCCGGCGAAACCTTAAGGAAGACGTAATCTCCTACGTTAAAGTGTATGTCCCTACGATGCTTATCGGCGTAACTCTTCTGACGTGACCGTGCTTCCTGAATTTTCTGCTTAGCTACTGTGATCTTCTCATTGGTCATCTCTATGATTTATGGTACTTCAAGTGTTCGCTCGCCAACCTGATCCCAGCAGATTGGGGCGCGACATTTCTGCCATACAACATGTCAAAAGGAGCACACTTGATGCTTGCGTGCCAGCTGTTGTTGTATGCAAACTCCACCAAACAGATGTAATCGTCCCAATCACCCGTCCGTTCCAACGCACATGAACTCAACATATCTTCCAATGTCTGAATGGTTCGCTCCGACTGTCCGTCCGTTTGAGGATGAAAAGCCGTGCTAAGCTTAAGTTGTGTACCCCAAGATTTCTGCAGACTCTTCCAAAAGCGCGAAGTGAATCGAGGATCTCTGTCTTAGACCATGCTGGATGGTGCACCGTGGAGTCTCATGATCTCTCTTCTGTACGTATCTGCGAGTTTACTTACCGGATCTTCCTTGCGGATCGGTAAGAAATGAGCTGATTTGGTAAGTCGATCTACGATAACCCAAATCGCATCGTGCTTCCTCTTGGTAGGCAGAAGACCAGTAACAAAATCCATGGTGATTTTGTCCCACTTCCACTCTAGAATATCTAACGGTTGAAGGAGACCGCCAGATCGCTGATGCTCGATCTTAACCTGCTGGCAGGTAAGACATTTGGAGACGTAAGTGGCCACATCCTGTTTCATACCACTCCACCAAAAGTACTGCTTGATGTCATGGTACATCTTAGTCGAACCAGGATGTATAGAGAATGGGGAGCTATGAGCTTCAGCTAACAAAGCTTCCCGGAGTTCTTGGTCATCAGGAACACAAAGTCTTGTGCCCTGCCATACGATACCATCTGCATCTACTCTGAATTCTGTCTGTTTCTCCAAATTTTGTACTATCGCCCAGATTTCTCCGTCATCCTTCTGAGCTTCCTTGATCTTAGAGAGTAACTCGGGTTCCACTCTAAGATTAGCCCAGTAACCGTGCTGTCCACGTAGCATGATCTCGATGTCAAGTCGCTCCAAGTCTCTTATGATTTCATCTTCAATTTTAATACCGTTGATCATTCCGGACTTCCTGCTAAGAGCATCTGCTACTACATTTGGCTTTCTGGGATGATACTGTAGATTAATGTCATAATCCTTCAACAGCTCTAACCATCTCCTATGCCTAATGTTCAATTCATGCTGAGTGAAGATATACTTCAAGCTCTTGTGGTCCGTGAAAATGTCACATGATTCTCCATATAAGTAGTGCCTCCATATCTTCAATGCAAACACGACTGCGGCAAGTTCCAAGTCATGCGTGGGGTAATTTTCTTCATAAGGCTTAAGCTGCCGTGAAGCGTACGCTATCACTTTCCCATGTTGCATGAGAACACAGCCAAGTCCCTTCCCCGATGCATCGCTGTAGATTTGAAATCCACCCGTACCAGATGGTAGAGTAAGAATAGGTGCAGATACTAGCTTCTGCTTCAGGTCTTCAAAGCTCTTCTCTCGATCTTCAGTCCAGACGAATTTCTCCCCTTTCCGCATCAGTTTGGTCAATGGTAGTGCTAGTCGGGAAAAGTTCTCCACGAACCTACGGTAATAGCCAGCCATGCCTAAGAAACTGCGGACTTCCGTCGCTGATGTCGGCCTTGGCCACTTAGTAATGGCCTCAACCTTCGCTGGATCCATAGTGATTCCTTCTGCTGATACAATGTGACCTAAGAATGCTACCTTGTCTAACCAGAACTCACACTTGGAGAATTTAGCATACAGCTGCTTCTGGCGAAGAATCTGTAGTACTGTACGAAGATGGTCTTCGTGTTCCTCCTTGGACTTTGAGAAAATCAGGATGTCATCGATGAAGACAATGACGAACTTGTCCAGAAATTCATGGAAGATTCGGTTCATCAAGTCCATGAACACTGCTGGAGCATTTGTCAGGCCAAATGGCATAACTACAAACTCGTAGTGGCCATAGCGGGTACGGAAAGCAGTCTTAGCGATGTCCTGTTCCTTGACCCGTAGCTGATGATAGCCTGACCTAAGATCAATCTTGGAGAAGTGTTTGGCCTCTTGGAGTTGGTCAAACAGATCGTCAATACGTGGCAATGGATATCTATTCCGAATGGTAATCTTGTTGAGCTCGCGATAGTCTATGCAAAGACGCATACTGCCGTCCTTCTTCTTAACGAACAAGACCGGTGCGCCCCATGGAGATGCGCTCGGTCGAATAAAACCTCGTTCAAGAAGTTCTTGCAGTTGATCCTTCAGCTCCTTTAGCTCTATGGGAGCCATGTGATAAGGAGCTTTGGAGATTGGTTCAACTCCTGGAATAAGCTCGATACTGAATTCCACTTCAAGTGCAGGTGGTATGCCCGGAAGTTCTGCTGGAAAGACATCTTGGAATTCCGACACTATAGGTTGATCCTGAATTGATGGGGATTCAGCATCCATGTCGTGAACCGTAGCTAGATAACCCTCGCAGCCATGTGACAGTAGTGCACGCGCTTGTAGGGTAGATATGACTTGTACAGACCGTCCGGGTATGAACCCGTTATGAATGTACTCTGGTGCATTAACATCACCGAAGATAACTCGATATGAATGGCAATCTATGGTAGCATGATGCTTGGATAGCCAATCTATGCCCAAAATCATGTCGAAGTCATTCATGTCCAGCGGAAGTGCGTCAACAGGTCGAACTTTATCGTCAAATTCTAGGGGAAGACTCTTGTATACATGAGTGATTAATACAGAGTCCCTCAAAGGCGTGGAAATAGTAAGCCTATTTTCTAGTGGCATGGGGAGCATCCTAATGTTCTTAGCATAAGTAGTAGAAATAACCGAGTGAGTAGCACCCGTATCGAAAAGAACACATGCAGCTTGACCATACATATACAAGATTCTAGTGATGGTACCTGTAGACTTGTTGGCCTGGTCTCGAGATGTCGTGTAGACACGCCTGGTAGTAGGAGGCGGCTTGGTATCAGCATGTCCCAATGTACCCTCCATCTCGCCCTTACGGCAATCCTTCATGATATGGCCAGGAAGACCACACTTGAAGCACACGTCAGTATTACGGCGACATGGCCCTGGGTGCCTACGGTGGCAAGTAGAGCAAAGAGGATGAGTGAATCCTCCAGTAGGTGCTCTGGCTGGCTGGGAACCTGATAAAACATTTTACATAAGACATGATAATTGGGTACAAAGGACAAAGCGGATAATCATAAGATTGAATACCAGTGATAGCTGGACGGCTAGGCTGCGAACCTCTCTGGTTCTGGTCCCTACCGTTTCCATGGTTCCTGGTAGAAGTTTTGCTAAAGTGTCAGAATATGAGTTATAACATGAAATCATAAGGAAATACGTAAGTATTAGGACCTTCTGTTGTTGGAGTGTCCATCGTTGTTACGGTAATTATCATTACCACCACGCCTATCCGTAGCAGAACGGTCGTTAGTCTGACCGTTTCCCTTGGGCTGATGAGGCTGCTGCTGAGTAGCCGGCTGAGACCGGTCCCCAATTTTCTGCCTGGAATATACATTTAGAGAGATGAATAAATTACATAAATGAAAAGTATACGGATTGATCACCGCTTGAATACGAATGTTTACCTCTTGTCGGGTCTTTCAGCTTCCCCGAACTCATCTCTCTCCTGCAGCATCTCCAGCTTACGTGCTGCATCGGCCACTTGTGCTACAATGTTGAACGTAGCACACACCAGATTGTTTGCGACCTATGTGCGAAGAGCCCATCTAAAGTGATGTGCCTGCTCTTCAGGAGTACCTACTGCCGCACCAAGGAACCCAGCTAAGCGAAGAAAGCTCTGCATAAACTCATTGCTATTCTCCCCAGCTCTCTGTCGGATTCCATGGTACTCTCTCTTGAGCTTGTCCTGCTCAGCCTTGGGAAAGAACTGCTCCATCACCCTGTCCTTGAACTGAGCCCAAGTCAAACCAGCAACCCACTCGTCACCACCTTCAGACTGCATCAATGCTAACCACCAATTAAGCACATCGCCTTCGAACCGATAGCATGCCAACCTCGCCTTGTATGAGGGGTCACAACCCATAGCATTGAAAATCTTCTCGATGTGAGCCAACCAGCTTTCAGCATCGTTGGGGCTATCTGTCTTCTCAAAAGCTCGAGGGCGGAGCTTGTTGAATCTCTCCAGCCATACTGCTAATGTCACTGGAGGAGGAGGAGGTGCCTGATTATGCTGCTGATTGTTGGCAGCTTGAACTTCGGCCCTGATGTCATTCCTCAGTTGAGGAAGCAAAGCTTGCATAGCAGCTTGAATTGCAGCATTGAGCTGCTCCTGTTCGCGTGTGAGAACCATTTGACAGTATAACATAAAACATATGATTAAACAGATCAAAACATAAAATCTATATATATACATGAAAAAAATTTATACCAAAATTTCACGAGAAAAATTTTATGCAAGAAAATTTTGTGTATGAATTCATGATGCAGTTTTATGAAAACTTTTGTATGCTCGAGAGTGAACGCCTATGGTTAGTTCACCCAAAACAAAAGACATGGCGAGGGGACACGTATGGGTCAAATTTAAAAGTTTCGATAAAACACATGCGACTAAATAGGGCCAGTCCTGTACCAACCATTACTTAGTCAAAAATTTGCGACAATGACATGTATATGTATACGTAAAAATGATGAATGCATGAAAACAACTGTCAGTTCTAGGAAGACCGTAGGGACTACCCACTAATCACAGGTCATATTTGAGAGCCTACAGGTCGAAGCCTTGGCTCTGATATCATAATTGTAACACCCCATTTTGGTAATGGAAATGTCACATGCAATTATGGCATGTCATCAAAGCATACAAGGAAAAATGTCTAAACATTACTTGACCATAAAAGGAAAATACCGGAATCAAACATCGGTAGTCCAAAAGTAAAACTCATCACACACAAACATAGTATAATAAAGGAAAGGACTAAACAATGTCCATAGCAAATGTATCATAAGAAAGGAAATGCATAAAGTAAAGAAGGCTAGAAAGCTTCCGGTCCATATGCACGTACTCTTAGTGTCTACGAGCGTCCCTGAGAACCTGCCGTTTTGGGAACATAGAAAAGGAAAATGGCTGAGCAAATACGCTCAGTGCACGGATGTACAATAAAGCATGAATAGGATAAGCATATAACATATAACAGCGGAAGGAAACTAAGTCCCGAGTAACCTGGTTAAGTCTTGATAAAACTGGTTTTATAGTTTGAAAAGTCTTATGTTTATCTTGTAAAAACTGGTTGTCATATTTTACCATTAACCAATATAGGTCATGAAAATCCACCGTGCATGAATACATGGAGGGGTGACCTCATCATGTAAATTAGAGGGGCTGCCTCTAATTTAATATACTAGTTTTTGGGTAGGAGGGATCAACTCCTTGTGAAGGATGCAAGACACACACCATATTCACCATGAAATCCTGACTGAAAACATGTAACTAGGATGCACCCATACGCCCCACATGATAAATATAATATAAATGGCCAAAAGCTGAAGGGACGCCACGAGCAATCACTCCGCCGTGGTGAAGTCATAACATCAGTGCCTCTAATGTTATGGTTATGGTACCTCCATAACTAGGTGAAACTGGTCATGCATGTATATGGCTATAGGTATTTCTTAATTAAACATAAGCAATCAAACACGTAACTTATACTACGGGAAAATATTTGGCTGCATACGGGGAATCCTAATAAGGAAAGAATGTCCATACTGAAAGGACGGGAATCTGTACCTTATGTCTAGTGAACGAGGAAGATGAACTGAGAGGATCCTACTTCCGTATCACTAGTGCTACATAAATACATACATGAATAAGTATCTGCTTACTAAATACGTAGCTGGTTTTATGTCATGTCTTAGCTTATTTTATATGTTCTTACCATGTTTTACTGTTTAACGCCTTAAACTGTGTTTATCTTATATTCTGTTTAATCTGATTAAGTATTTCTGGTAATTCATGTATTATTATACTTACTGTGTAATAATAAGTAACTTTCCAAAAATAGCAGGTTTCCTAAAATAGAAAGTTTCCAAATATAGAAAGTGTCCAAAAATAGAAAGTTTCCAAAAATAGAAAGTTTCCAAAAATAGAAAGTTTCCAAAAATAGAAAGTTTCCATAAATAGAAAGTTTCCAAAAATAGAAAGTTTACAAAAATAGAAAGTTTCTAAAAATAAAAAGTTTCCAAAAATAGTAAGTTTCCAAAAATAGAATTACTGCTTAAAATAGATAAGTTTCTAAAAATAGAAAGTTTCCATAAATAGATCAGCTGCCTTATATAAATAAGTTTCTATAAATAGATTAGCTGCCTGAAATAAATAAGTTTCTAAAAATAGAAGGTTTCCATAATAGATTAGCTGCCTTATTTAATTAAGTTTCTAAAAATAGAAAGTTTCTATAATTAGAAATAAGCTGGTTAAATAAGCTAAGTATATAAGCCTAAGTGTTTTCATGATTATTTTTTAAGTCATATGATATAATGTATAGTTTAATAATTATTTCATGTAATTAAATTAAACTATAGGTTAAAATATTTAATTAAAGTATAACATGTTTTTAATTAAATAAAGTTAAATACTTAGGTTAAAACATGTATTATTATTTATTAATAATATAACTTAAGTCATGTTAATTAATTAATTATAACCATGGTTTTTAAATAATTAATTAATTATAAGTCTAAAATATAAAAATACTTAGGTTAATTAATTTCATGATTATTAATAATTAAAATAACCTAAGTCATGTTATTAAATTAATCATGTCATAATATTAATTTAATTTTAACATAAGATCATAAAAAATAAAAACTAAACATACACCATGAACCGGATCTAGACTAAAAACCATGAACCCGACATGAAATCGACACCGTACCCCGAACCAAATCGGGGTACCCCTTGTCTTGATGCTGCCGTGGGACCCACACCAACCAACCGGGACCATATGGTCTCGGTGGTGGTCGGATGGCCAAACCGAAACCCTCTCGGGTTCGGTGCAGGCTGCGGCCAAAACAAACACCCCTTAAAACATTACTTTTGATTTTATTTAAACCCAATTCATGTTAGATCTATGATTTAATTAGGTTTTATGAAAAACATAACATGTTCTTAATTAATAAAAGATCAAATCAAAATAAAAAGGTTTAAAAGGATTTACCGAATACGTGGATCTAAAGAACGAAGTACAAACACGAACACCAACAAGAATTCCAAGATCCAAGATCAACAAACACCCCTTTTTGGTGTGTTGAAGGTGGCGGCCAAAAGAGAAAAAGAAGGAGGAGAGGAGGATTTTAGGTTTTCTGTAAAATCTTCTGTAAAACACAAATGAGTAGTGTAAAATTCCTTAACCTCCTTTTAGTAAAAATACAAATGGGCTTGGCCCATTTATTCCTTGTAGCCGCGTGTAGGGGGCCCCACATGGGGTACCCGTACCTTTTTCCATGTCTTGATGTTTAGTTATTCGTTCATGATTATTTGTGTTCGCGTTTTATGTGTTCTCGTTACGTAATTATCGTGATCTAATATATTTATTTACGCTCGTAATAAATATATATACGTAATTAATAATAGTTCGTGTTTTAATTACGTTCATGATTTCATGATCGCATGTTCGTGATTAACTATTGTCAAATAATTATTACGTGCTCGTGCGTAGTAAATACTTATCGTGTTCTAACACGTACGTAATACGTAAAATCCTAACACGTAATCGTAATCATGCTATATTAGGAAATTTTTAATCTAGTACGTACGATCTTAAGGGTACTATTCATGGTAAAAACATGCGGGTTTTACACCCTGGGAGACCAGTACCCAGTCCAACTCTTGGAACGTGAATCAATGGTGAGTTGGAGTACCCTAATGGTTTTGGGCAAATCATCACAGCCGTCAACAGATTTGATATAGGTTTTTACCAAGAGTCGTACCATCTTGGACTAGAAAACTCTCAGCAATGAAGCATGGGTGAGTTGAAAACCCTATAGCTTTGAGCAATCTATTACAGCTATCAACGGATTTGGAAAAGTCTTTACCATAAACCGTTTGCCTGCAGACTAGCCACTCTTCAGTCTATGACCAAGGTGAGTGAAGACCATCCAAGTTTGGGTAAATTGGCAACCATAAACGGATTTGATAGTCACATCAGAGCCATACCCTCATGGTGAATCAAATCTTTCTTATTTGTTAAACATGGTGAGTTGAGCACCATTTGTTATGTGGAGGCTAACCAACACTAGGATCCAAGTAAAACAACCCAAAAAGAGTTGTATTTTGAATGTACAAAGTTCGAACAAGTATCAAATTTCTAAGGGATTTTATTTTTTATTTTAATTTATTTATTTATTTATTTATCTGTTTTTTTAAAAAAATGAACAAGAGTATGAACTACTGGAAGTTGTACAATCCAATGAAAAGAATACAAAAATGAAAAAGAAAAACAAGAAAATGCATACCAGAATCATACACCAGTAGCTGCATGCTTAGCAGCAACCAGTTGTGCCTGTATGAACTCTACCAAAGTAACTGTCATGGACTGCTCATTCCCAGCAAGAGCATTAGATATCACCAGCCGACTCTATAGCATGCCTTCTATAGTAGAAATGGAGAGATGGTATGTTTGATCAGCATGAAGATATGTTTACCCGAGTCTAACTCTAGAACATGAACAACACATCCAACATACAACTTCCATCGACTAATGGCCCACTGTGCTTGATCCTCCCAAATAGAAGCACTATGAGTACCAGGAGGGCAGTCAATCATGATCTTCAAGTCTCCTCATAAAACCAAGCCGGGGCACGTAGTTGGGGAAACAGGGATAGCATCATCAACTAGCCCATAAAGAAATACAAGATCTTGGCAATCTACCCAATATAAGATGTCATGCAGGCTAGAGAAATACTTATGGGTACCATCACTTGATCAAGTGGGTAAAAGATTCGGGGACAATAGGAGAATGCTGGAGTTCGCAATGAACAATGTAGCCAACACCAAGAGGGAAGTCATCATCACTGACTGAGGCCTCTTTTATAAGATTAGCAGCCTCCCGCCTCTCCAAAGGAATGTTAGGACCTCTGCGACCAAACTTCTTGCCTATCGAGCGACGAGGCTTGACAAGAGAAGCATGAACCTTAACATCTTGAGAATCATCAACTGTTAGGGTAGGTTATGGAAGCGGATTAATCATAGAACTGGAACCAACCTCACTAGAAGCAGACACATTCGTTGGAGGGGCTTGAGAAGTAGCATCCAAAGGAGGAGCCGAAGCAACAACTAGTGGAGCAGAAGGAGATGTAGCAACTCTTGTAGCATCAAGTATGGAAGGGGAAACCATAGGTGTAGGAGCAGGGGAAGTAGAAGCAATAGCTGGTGAAGCTTCAGAAGTGGGAATGGATGCAGACGGAGTAGAAGTCTAAAAAGGTTCCTTTGAGGCTTGTAAATCCTCCTTGGTACGTTTGGCATTAGCAGACACACTTACTTCCTTATTTTTTAACTTCTGCATCTGATCAAACATCTTCCCAAGCACATCATCAAACAACGCCTTAACCCTCTTCAAAATCCACCCAACAGTAAAATGTGCTCCACTTTATTTTTCACATACCTCTGCATGATTTCTTTTTGGCGTGCAGCAGATAAGAGCCTGTTTCTACAAATCTCCCTCAGTTGAACAACAATATCCTCCCGTTGTCGTTGAATCAAGGAAGTAATCCGGTGGGCACAATTAGCTTCATTAACATTCGCACCCAAGACATCCTTGAACTAGGACACAATGGAACTAAGGATGGTGATCACATCAAGCCAATCCCTATCACCCCAATGCATAGCATTATGGCACACTTGCTCCAGCCTTTGTTGATGAAGCTCCTCATTCGCGGATTCTTGTTTTGCCTGAATTCTCTGGGCAACCTCAGCTCCTAGCCTATCCTCCTCTATTTGTCTGCGAGAGGATTTTGGAGTAGGAGTAGGGTCATTAACCATGGGGGCCTTTCCCTTATCATCAGAAGTAGGACCAGCAGGTGTGGACTGTGGCACGTGGGAAAAGGGAGGAGTAGGGACACCAGAAGAACTGGGAGGAATATGAACCTCCTCACTAGGTTTTGCCGCAAATGCTACCCTAGCCAAACTGTGTGTGACAACCCAAACACGAGGTCATTTATTAAATATTATATAATATTATTTTTACGAATAAATTTGAAATTTTGATGAGTTGAATGAAATGACGATTGATGGTTTTATTTAAAACCGACGTTGGAGATCTTATTTTTATCTTTTTACTAATAGCGAGGATTATTAGTGACCACGATATCGACGGATGCCCGAGATTTTATGTTTTATCAATTGTTGTCTCGATGTTCATGTTTTTGACGTTTTTATTTTAAGTTCGTGTTAAGTCGAGTCGAGAGTCGATATTATTATTTTTGAGGTACATTTTAAATTTTTAAAAGTATCTTTAAGAAACCCGAGCCCCGTAAATATTTTGAAAATTTACTAATAGTTATTTCCCGCTTTTTAGCTAACTATATACATTTTTAGCCACAACTATTGCTAAATTGAAACTTTGGTCCCTACCCCACTATATATAAACAACAAACAAACACACACTTCCATTTTATTCATTTCAAAAGTTTGTTCATCCTCTCTTTCTCTCTCTTGAATGCCGAAACCCACACCATCTCCACAAATCCATACAAACTTTAAATTATCTCAAGTTTGAGGTTGAATCCAACAAAACCAAGCTTAGACCCAATCTTATATTTGATCAAGGATCATTCTGGTGTAAGAAATCCTTTCATGCAAGCAACTTTTTTTTTATTGATGTTGGTAGGTAGGAGCTATGATCATGCATGGCATTATTATGATGATCCATGGTGTTCTTGCTAGAAGATCTTGTTAAAACTTCATTTTGATCTTAAGATTTTTATTTTGATTATGATTTTGATGTTATGGTTGATGTATGATGATATTAGGGTATAGTAATGATCATTTTCATGGTTGGTTTTTATCAAAAAGTTGATTTTGTACAAGATTTTTATAGTCATTTTATAACAGTAAGTAAAGTGCAAAATCCGAATTTTTATGTTTTGAAAATGGCTTAACTTATAGCCTAGGGTTGTATATAATTTTCTTAGCTTCTATTTGATATAAGGTAGAGCTTCTAGCTCCAAACGAGCGCGAAGTTATGATGTTTTGAATGATCGTGTACCGGGAGACGAGTATCGGCACTACAAGTAGTTGTTGTCGATATCTGGATCGAATCTCGGGGACTCTAAATGGATGTTTTGAAAAATTTAACCTACTGATAATGAGGTGTTTATTTTACAGGTTTAGTTTACTTTAAAACCCGAGTGTCGGTTTTGTAAACGGAGTCGTTTAAATAAGTTAAAACGGTTGTATGAAAAATTAACGTAAATCTGTCCGGATTTTATAGTTTGAAAATGAGTTGGATAAAGTACTTAAAAAGTAATTTCATTTGATAAACTTGTAAGAGGACTTTCTATATATAGTAAGTTAGTTTATCGAGTCGTTTCATAAACGGTTGACAAGTTTAAAAGGGGTAAATAAGCTAGTACATGTAGTATGTACCGGCGTACTTTGTAAAAAGTGTAAAATGAATAAGTAAATATGTAGTAAAGTATAATGAAGTTATTTATATCGTTTCTCTCGTGTTTATCGTGGCTTTATGAGTTTGAGTTTGATGTTGTTATGTATGATTTATTTTTCGAGTTTATTATTGATGAACGCACCTTATTTGATAGGTTGCGGTTTTTGTGTTTATCGGGCATCAACTATCGTCGAAGATCGTCTTACTACTGCTATTACTCCAGGTGAGTCTATAGCCTCGCTTTTGTAATTGTTTGAATGATTTTAAAACCCGCGAGGGGGATACATGCTATTTGAAAGTAAAATGAACACAAGTCATGAATGATTGTTTGGACCCGAATGTTGCCTTGTTGTCTTTGTTGTTTTCAATTGTATAAGTACCTAATTTGCGAAAGACCCTAAATTAATGAGCCGTTAACTATCTTCTGACTTGATGTTGTGAGTTCGGAATAGCCGCTTATTCTAATAATAGTACTATTGGGCTGACGACCCTATCCGAGACCAGGGCCTTACGCTGAGTAACCCGCTGGGAAGGATAATTTTACGAGAATGAGAATTGGTATCCTTGCAAATGATACCCTAGTAGGGGCAATGGAATTTCATCTAGTCATGCCGGCTTTAGGCGTGGGTGACTAAGTTAAGGGGTCGGTCTCATGAGCTTAATACAATTCAGTAGTTGTTGATATATACGAGAATGCCTGACTAATAGATTGTATGCGCACAATTCTATTAAATGATCTTGATTGATTTTTCTCTTGTGTTCAAATGTTGATTTTCAAAACTTATAGACTCGCACAACCGTTGTGTTGATGATTTTAAGCATGTATTTCAGGTATTGAAGATGATGAATTGCGGAGCTTGCTGGAGAAGGATTGCGGGATTGCTTTTGTGGTGTTTGGTCTAAAACGGAATTCTTTCCCTTTTGTCATAAAAATAATAATGTACGGTCGAGTACCTCGGTAAAAGTGTTTGTGAATTTGATAAAGTCTTTGGGGACCTAAATATTACTCTGATATTTCTAAAATTGTTTTACTTAGGATTAAAAGTTTTAGACAGTGGTTAAATTATATTCTTTTATATTTCAAATTTATCATTTTGAGTTTGTTCAAAATGTCTTGTGTAATAATGTTTGTATTTAGCACCCAAATGTGTATTTCCGCTGCGCATTGTAATTTGGGGGTGTTAAAGATTGGTTATTAGAGCTTTTTAGTTATAGCGAATTAGGTTGATTTTTGAGAAATGTCCTAAACTATAACTTTGGTGTCAAAAATATTTTACAAAAGCAACGCAACTTCTCCGTAAGGATCCGG
Organism: Glebionis coronaria; assembly: GCA_025667525.1. Taxonomy (NCBI): domain Eukaryota; kingdom Viridiplantae; phylum Streptophyta; class Magnoliopsida; order Asterales; family Asteraceae; genus Glebionis; species Glebionis coronaria. The sequence goes on along the minus strand of JANFOE010000648.1, from coordinate 445,339 downwards.
TAAGATTATTGTTTTGTATTGTTTTATAATTGATGTATCCCTTAAAATTGAATTGATTTTAGATTATTTATAAAGTAAATACTATGATGATATTTGATGATGTATTAATGATATATTGATGTTGTTGAAAGTACGTTGAGTACTTGTTATCGTAATTTTCTTTATGTAATGCATATGTATATAATTTTAAATAATGACCTTGTATAATGCCGAGAGTCTGGGACAGTAGACCAGATGTTGAACGATTTTACAACTGATTTCTTGCGACTTATATCGGGTATGAGGAAGTTTGATTAGTTGATGTATGATAGATATGTGGTTGAAATTGGTGTGATTAGAGGGTTGATATGAAAGAAAGGTGGTTTTAAAGGTTGTATTTGGTATGTGGAGATTTGAGTTAGTTAGGACTTGGAAGATGGATGAGATTGCTAGTCTTGGGTCGATTGTGATGAATCTGTGTGTTTGAATTGAATGGTTTAAAGAGAAGTATGCAAGCTTTGAAAGGATGAGTGAGTGGAGCCTTAGGTGAGATTGATTCTGAGTAAAATTTGGAAGCTTAGGAATGTTGAAAGTCGTATTGAGACTTGCATTGTGATTGATCTGTCGTGTATGAGTGAGTATTTGGATTTTGAGAGTGAGCTACCATCAGGTTATGGATTTGACCTTGAGGTGTAAAAAGGGAAATAGACGAGTGTGATGAAGCTGACAACAATGTTAAGGAGGATGAGGATCTGCTGTCTAAGGAACCAATCGCGTGATGAATTTCTTTGTATCTTATTTTTCTTTTGTGATCGAACTTAATTAAACCCTTGTGTTGTAGCATTGTGATGGAACTTAATATCTTTTAAGTTTGTTCGGTAGATGATTGTAGTGACAGACAGTGCCACTATCCTATTGAATCCTCAACGCAATCTGAATTACCCTCATGATCTATGATGTGCCTTTGTTACCTCTTTTGAGTTTTGGTTGATGAACCATTGTAATTTGTGCTGTTCGTGCATGTAGTATTCATGAGACATCCTGATAAAGAATTTCTTCTTTTATCTTGATATGTATACTTATCATGTTTCTTTCCTCCGTGATAATGGAAGAAGGAGTAGGGGAATCATATTTCTGTCATTAGTAGATCGCTACGTGACTATGTTTCTTGAAATATGTTGCCAAAACTAACGACTGCTACTGTTAATAATTTGATCGAGCAAGTTATTGCTAGAGCACTTGAAGTTGACCGTGCTTCCAGGAATTGAAAGATGCTAGGGTTAATTGGTTGTAGATAATGGTACTGCATTTGATGCTGCGGAGAATAATGATGATGCTGCTAAGAATAATGATGATGCTGCTAAGAATAATGATGATGCTGCTGAGAATAATGATGATGCTGCTGAGAATAATGATGATGCTGCTGAGATTAATGATGATGCTGCTGAGAGTAATGACGATGCTGCTAAAGATAATGAGGATGCTGCTGACCCAGATGATAGTATTGCTGCTATTCTGCAAGTTCAAGAGATTGTACTTATGTCAGTTTTCAGAAGTGTGGTTCTGCGCAGTTTTATGGTATTAGTGGTGCATTAAAAATTGCATAGTTGGAATGATAAGATAGAGAGTACTTTGAGATTATTGGATGTTCAGAAATTAATAAGGTGAAATTTGCTGCTGCTATATTTCAGGATGGTACACTAAGATGATGGAATACCAAGTGACTACTTTAGGATTGGTTGTGACTAATAGTAAGGCAGGCCGTGATGAAAGGACTATTGACTGCTAGGTTTTGTCCTAAGAAGGAACTAAGACAGTAGGAATCCGAATTGAGATAATTCGTGCTAAGGAACGATGTTATTACTGCTTACTGGGAAATATTCTGAGTTATATTTGCTATGTCCTGATACTTTTGAGAATGACCGTAAAACAACGAAGCAGTACATTAGGGGATTGTCTAGTGATACCAAGAGTAAGATTATTTCTTCTTAACCCGAATCTTTCGATGAAGCTGTTCAGAGGACGTTTGATTTAATGGGCGTGAAAGTGCAAGTTAGGAAAGATAGCATTGTTGAAATAATAAGAGATAGTGGGAATCTGCTCAGTCTAACCCGAATCAAGGTCAGAATTTTAAGGATTACAGTAATGACAATAACCAAAGACAGAACCGAAATCAGTATTTAAACCATGGAAGGAATGATGGTATTCGTGCTGCCACATTGGCTGGAAGTGACAATATAAATCTCGAGTGTGTTGCTGTACTCTATACCATGTAAATAATTTTACACAATTGCGACTAGAGTTAGGAAAACCTGGTCATAAAGCTGCTAAGTGCAGAACAAGAGGATTAGTCAATGGAATTAGTATCCCTCGAGTAGTGATGTGTTTTAGCCGTGGTGAGAAAGAATACAAACAAAGGAATTGTCCAAGGAAAGGAAATTGACAAGATAGGAATGTTGCCGCTCCGGTTTACGTTTGAGTGATGCTGACAAATCTTAAGGTCTGGATGTTGTAAATGGTATATTCTTACTTGAGATTCTTTATGTCAGTATGTTGTTGGATTTCAGATCGGGTAGAAACTGTAGAAATGTAAAGATTCAATTGTTTTATCAATGGAGAATTAGTAAGATTGACAATTAACTATGATGTGGAGTTAACCGATGGAAAGGTTGCTAGTGTTAGTTTTACACTGAAAGTGTGTTCCTTGAATTTAGGAAATTAGGTGTTTAATATCGACTTGATGCTCAAAGAGTTGGAATCTTTGGATGTGAATTATTGGTATGAATTGGTTAGTGGTGCGAAGTGCTGATGCTTGAGATTGGACTAACCTTCACTATAAATTGATAGATGCTGGCTTAGATTTTGCTGCGAAGCTGAGTGTTGACTGTGATGGGTGATGAGTGAATTTTTCCATTTGGGAAGTTTGTCTTGTTTGGAAACAAGGAAGTATGTGGAAGAGGAATGTGATGTATTCCTAGCTCAGGTAATTAGTGATAGGGTGGTTGAGGAGAAGTTGAGAGATCTGTTAATGATTCGAGTGTATTATGAAGTTTTCTTGAAATTTTGTAGAGTTGTTGCTGCCTCATGAAGTGGAGTTCGTGTCAATTGAGTATTGTAAACAATAGGTGTAGTGCTTCTACGTTTCGTTGTGTAGTGCTTCTGTGTTTTGTTGAGTAGTAATTGTATGCCTTATCATTTGGCACCGTCAGAGTGGAATGAGTTATTCGGTCAACTGCGAGAAATGATGGATAAGAGATGTATTAGATTAAGTTTCGTTACAGTGATGATCGTCTGTGTTGTTTGTCAAGAAGGGTGGATTGTTTCGGATGTGTATTGATTATCGAGAGCTTAACAAATTGACAACCAAGAATCGGTATCCATTACCGAGGATTGATTATTCGTTTGATCCATGCAACTTGTCTGGATCCCGTGTGTACTCAAAGATCGCTTTGAGTCCTGGTTATCATTAACAGAGAGTTAGGAAGGAAGATGTTCCTATAGTTGTTTTTCGTACTTGATGTGGGTACTTTAAGTTTCAAGTGGTGTTTTTGGAATGGACGAACGCGTCTGTCGTATTAATGGACTGGGTGAATCTTGTGTGTAAGATGTGCTAGAATGAGTTAGTCATTGTATCTATTGAAGGTATTCTATTTTATATTATTCCAAGGGGAAAGAAGGAACACAAGTAGCATATAAGGATAATTTTTGGAATGGTTGGAAAAGGAGAAACTGTATGTAATGTTTCCTATGTGTGAATGTTAGTTGAAATATTTGCGTTTTCTAAGGCAATTAATTGACCACATAGGTATTCGTGAAGATCTTGCCAAGATTGAAATGAAAGGATTGGTCGGTACCAACGACGTCGATGGAAATCTGTTAATTCCTTGGTTTAAGCTGGGAATAATCGGAGGTTTATCGAAAGGTTTTCACTGATTGTTAAACCATTGATTAAGCTGACTAAGAAGAATTAGGTGTGTGAGTCCCACTTATACATCTAAATTGTAAGTTTCGAAATCTGATCCTTATCAGATGAGGAAGCTGTATTCTGAACACTGAAGGGTAAGTTGTGTTCTGCACTGATGTTGTCATTTTTGAAAGGATCTGAAGTATCTATAGTTTGTAGTTGCTGTGATGCGTCTCATAAGGGTTATGTAGTTGTGGTGTTTGCTTTGAGATGGTAGAAATATTACTTGTATGGAATCAAGTGTGTGGTGATAAAGGATCATAGAAGTTGCTCCATAATTAATTTCCTGGGATGGTAAAGGAAATGAGTAGAGGATTACCAGTTATATATTTTCAGTAATTGAGTATGTTGGTGATTACGACTGTGAGTGATTATGACTACAGGATTCGCTACCATCAAGGAAAGGCGAATGTGGTAGCTAATGCACTTATCAGGGATAAAAAAGGGAAAATCTTTTAAGATTTGAGTTTTCGTGATGACAAGAAGTGTGGGCTTGATAACATGGATATGAAATTTTAAGTTAGTGGTCTGATTTGAGAAGGATGTCAAGGTAAATGATTTTGACATTTTGTCAACTTATAGAAAGGATTTTGTTATAAGGCCAAGTTAGACGTGGTATATTGAGCACTCCTAACATATCTAAGTTGAGAGAGTGAGACTTAGTGATGAAGGAATCTCACAAGTCAAGTAATCGATACGATTTGGTTTGGATAAAGATGAAAGTTGAGTTGAGTACTCTAACACCCCCAATTTACATTACGCAGCGGAAAATACACAATTGGGTGTTATTTACAAACATCATCTTACAAGTCTTTAAATGACCCAAAAACAGTATATTTAAGAATAAATATAGAAATAATTTAAATCAATGTCTAAAACTTTCAATCCCGATTAAAAACAGTTTAAAAATAAATCAGAGTAGCGTACAGGTTCCCCTAGGATCTTAATCAAACAACAAACCTTTTACCAAAATATTTGACCATTTCCTAAATGTTTATGACAATAGGGAAAGAAATCCTGTTTTAGACCAAGTTACTAGAAAAGCAATCCCGCAATCCTTCTCCAGCAAGCTCCGCAATTCAACAACTTCAAGTACCTGAAATACATGCTTAAAGTCATCAACACAATGGTTGAGCAAGTTTATAGCTTTTACAAAATCATAATTGAACACATATTAAAAATCATCAACACTTGTTTAATAGAATTGTGGCCATACAATCTATCAATCAGGTATAATATATAACAATAGTTATCGAATTGTTTTAAGCTCATGACACCGACCCCTTAACTTAGTCACCCACGCCAAATGCCAGCATGATTAGAAGAATAAATTACCAGTGCCCCTACTAGGGTATTAATTGCAAGAATACCAATTCTCATTCACGTAAAATTATCCTTCTGAGCGGGTTACTCAGCGTAAAGCCCTGGTCTCAGATAGGGTTGTCATCCCAATAGTACTATTATTAGAATAAGCGGCTATTCCCAACTCGCAACATCAAGTCAGAAGATAGTTAACGGCTCATGAATTTAGGGTATTATGCAATTAGGTACTTATACAATTCATTTCATCAAAGGCAACATTGGGTCCAACAATTACTCATGACATGTGTTCATTTTACTTCAAATAGCATGTATCCCCCTCGCGGGTTTTAAAATCATTAAAACAAGTAGAAAGCGAGGCTATAGACTCACCTGAAGTAATAGCAGTAGTATGACGATCTTCGACGATAGTTGATGCCCGGTAAACACAAAAATCTGCAACCTATTAAATAAGGCGCGTTCATCAATAATAACTCGAATAAAATCCATACTTAGTAATATAAAACCAAAATCATAAAGTCAAAATCAATCCAAAATAAAAATAATACAAGTGTCCTTTTTATTCCATTTTATATTTTTACTATTAGTTGACTCTGTCGATAAAAATCTGCCGGTACACACCAAATGTACAAGCTCGTTTACCCCACTTAAACACGTCAAATTTTTATGATACTAATCAGTAACTTCACTTACTATATATAGAAACCCTTGTTAAAAACTCATCAAAAGATTTTACTTTTAAAGTTCCCTGCCCGACTCATCTTTGAACTACAAAAACCGGACAGTTTTACGTCAATAATACTTATAGCCTTTTAACACATTTATTTTTCTCCGTTTATGAAACCGACACTCAACTTTGAAAATAACTCGACATCCTCATACTTAACCTTAAAAATCAGTCCTTGACATATTTAAAAATCCATTTTATAGTCCCCGAGATTCGATCCAAATATCGACAACATATATATATTGTGTCGGTACTCGTCTCCCGGTACACGAAATAATCAAACTAACGTAACTTTCCGCTCGTTTGGAGCTACAAGTCCTACCTTATACCAAAACGAACGTAAAAACATCCTCTACAACAATATCTAACTAGTTCATCTCAAACTCAAACTCATATTTTCAGAAAATTAAATTTAATAATCTGCCTAAAAATACATGTTTAAAAATTACCCAAAATCAATTTTTCACCACATTTTAACCTCATTTTTACCACTATAAGCATTCCTACATAACTAGTTCATATCATAACATCCTAAATCATCCTAGATGATCAAATCATAAAAACCAAATTCAAAAATATCAACATGCAATCAATAAAATGTATACATATGAACATAAACACCTACATACCACAAGAATTTAAGATCAAACAACAAGAATTTCATCCAAAAATGGGTTTTTCAAAAATGTTCATGCATGTGTAAGATTTTCATACCAATGTGTAGGGAATGAAGAAACTAAGATGAGTCTTTGATCAGATTTTATAGATTCAAGCTCAAAATCAAAAAAATGGTGGTGTTTGTGTGGTGTGGGGGTGACGGCAAAGAGAGGAGAGTGAGGGAAGAGAGACAAATTTTTGGTGGAAGTGAATTTTGTATGTGTGTTTGTGTTTTATTTTCCTTTTATATGGGGAAAGTTTAGGGTAGTTTTTGCCAATTGTTATTCTTTTGGACCAAAGTGCAAATACTTTGTTAAAAAGCGGGAAATGACTATTAGTCACTTTTAAAAATATTTACGGGTCTCGGGTTTCATAAAAATGCTTCTCAAAACATAAAACGCACTCAAAATGATATATTATATAGTCCCGACACGACTTAATACGACATTAAAATGAAAACGTCAAAATATTAAACATCGACATGTTTAAAATAAAACGTAAAATTTCTCGGGCATCCGTCGATATCGTCTTCACTAGTAATCCTCGCAACTCGTCAAAACGTAAAAATAAAATTTCAACATCATCCAAACTAATTTACCAATCATCATGAAAATCAACCTCGTTAAAAATTTCAAAAATATACGTAAAAATATAATTAAATAATGACCATGATTTTTGGGTTGTTACATCCTACCCTCCTAAAAGAGAGCGACGTCCCGGCGCTCAACCCGCCTCACACTCGCACTTCCTCACTTCTAGAGTCAACGTGACCTCTTATCCTCAAGAGATACTCACGTCTTTCACACCAGTCCAACCCAATTCTTATGATATCACCATATCCACAACTATTACTACACTTCAACTTTCAATTTCATCCTCTATTATGCTAATATTACTTCATCATTCATACTCCTTCTGCATCACTTTCTCAGTTTCATTCCTGCCCCAATACTCTGATATCTTGACCCCACAATTCAGACAACATACATATACCACGATTCTCTGACAACATATATATACCACAACTATGTATGTTCTCAATTTAGACCTCTTAACTACTGATATGACAATTATTATCGCATAAGGATTCCATCTTCACTAATTTCCATTAGTCCTCATAGTACAATATTAAAATATCATCATCCCAAGTTTCTATTATAAGTTGATGTGATTGATACCAATTTCAATTACCATCGTTCAATCCATTCTTTTCACTCTGTCCCTTGCTTTCCAAAAATACGCGCTATTCCTTCTTAACTCAATTCTTCTCACTTTCTGTAGAAATCTATAATATCTAAAAGTCAATCTCAGTCTCTGGGTTACAAATAATATGTTCAAACCTTATCCAATACTCATACTTTATCACAGCGATTTCCAGTATTCAAAAATTTACTCTGCCTCTATGCCCTGAGGTTACACTCAAACTAAATACAATGAAAATATCCACAATTCTGATCAGTCACTTATATACTTCCCATACTCATTTTCCACCTTCAATATTTCTAACAATCTCTACACTGAATTACTGTACCTTCCATAGTTCATTATTACATCTTCCTCGTATCATATACTGTTTAAATAACTCCATTAGCCTCATACTTTCAAATCTGAAATATATAATGGTCAAATCACTTCCTGATATCGTAATATATTTTATTCCAACCATTCTGTATCAATACTTCAATTTGTAAAATCTCTTCAATACTACATGCGACACTCTCAGCACTCTAAAAATAATTAAATTCTCTTTTTACTCTGAACAATTCATTCACCACTGGTCCTTGCAATCTTAACATACTCTCCGATCTAATAGATGAAAAATTTGATAATCACAATAACCGTTTTTGTTTCACAAAAACATACATTTCAACTTTCTCATTTCTATTACCATTCTATTTCAAAATTTCTAACAATCTGTTGATCTTCTTTGTTTGATATTCCTTTTTCCATTAGTTTACCAATTCAATTTCCAACTTTCTTTCCATTCCATCCATTCTGCTTGTTGCTACTAATATTACAATTATCTCAAAATTCAAGAGTCAATCCTCAATTACTTCGGAAATTTTATAAGTCCTATTTCCTTCTCCTTCTTACTAAATACTCACTAGTTGGTAGTGACAGTCTCCACACTTATCCTTCACAATCTGAAATATACTTCATAATACAGAACTATAACCTATCCCGTTCAAAATTTACCGATTATTATTTCTCCGTCATCATTAAGTAATCTTTAACTCCTCTTCCTTTTGAAATCCCCGAATGGCATTTATACACAAGTCCCTCTTATTCTTATTTTCTTCATACTTGATTTCATACAAGTAATACTTTTCAATCCAAAAACAAATACCATGATGTTAAATCTCATGATCATGTAAACCCCGTTACACTTCTTTATTCAAGTCAACACACTACTATTGCCTTCCTTTCCACTTGATATTATCCAAATATCATCATCGCAGCTCTATAATTCCTTCAGATTCCTCCAATACTAACTATACAGGCAAAGAACTTCAATCTATCCTCAGCGTTCATACACAACTTCCTCAACTACAAAATCAGATCTCACAACCATAACTTAAATATATTCTCCATCTATACATCTACCTCCATTCATATATTTAAGTTCTTCTTTGTCAGCTGTATCCTTAGTTCAACAATCAGTGAAAACCTCCGGATAAACCTCCGATAATACCCAACTTACACAAAGGAATTGACAAGCTTCAGTCGGTTTCGTCGGTATCGACAAAGCCTCAATCATTTCAATCTAGTCAGATTTTCACGATTACTTCAGCCATAGATTGCACATTCTAAAACATCTATAATACTCCAACTAAAATTCTTATCCAAAGAATTTTACACACCATTCCTTTTTAAAAACAGTTTTCCAATTGTTAGAGAATACTTTTCTTTCCTTGAATCATATATTCATCACACTGATCACTCACAATCATTAATGGACACCGATATCTGGTGCTCAGTTTGTTCAACCCCACCGCAACCATCTTATTCACAAAACATCCAGCTCCTTTAATTTCTTTCGTTATTACTTCTCTGATGACTTTCCCTTCCAGTCGAATCAGATTATCCTTATTGTCTCATCTGCCAATCCTTACGATCAAACATATTACCATCCTCAACTTCCTGATAATGCCATATAAATAAGTATATAATCAGATTACATAACTCCTATCACCCAGCTAACACAAAACTTTCTTTTTCCCATGACGACAGTGAATTCTACGATTCCGCAGAATAATCACATAGTATCCTCAAGTACTAACTCATCTTCTCATTCTTTTCCAACTACTACTAGTAAAGCACATAGAAAATTCGACTTATTGTAGTTTCCTACTACATACCTTCTCATTATTGACCAATAAAATCGTCAAATAGAAATTCCACTGATTACTTCCTGAAATCAGTACTCAATGCTCACAACATTCCAATTTAATTCTTTCCATCTTTATTTATCATATCATATGATATTCATCCTTATCCCGGTTAATTTTCTCATAACTCTAGTTCAATTAATTGCGCTATACTTCTTAATTCCATAAGCTAAGAAAATATTTCCTTAATATATATATATATATATATATATATATATATATATATATATATATATATATATATATATATATATATATATATATATATATATATATATATATATATATATATATATATATATATATATATATATATATATATATATATATATATTATTCTTCCATCGATGAATTTCTCATTTCAACCAATCGCAAATTCTTGTTGATTTCTCGTCCTCAGTTCTGCTAAAATCTAACATCTTCAAATCTCAATATATCCTCATTAACGCCTTCAGAATTTAATGCACCATCAATAACACCTTCAGAAGTTCAATAGAATTCTAACTCAATGATTACCAGATAAGAATACACAAATTACTACATCTAAATCTCAAATCTTATCAGCATTTCCAAAATATAGGCTGTAATAGCAGCAACATTCCTTTCATATTGATTTTCCATTATCTAAATAATTCCTTTATTCAATCTCCTTTACCGAAATGAAAACATTTCATTACCACAGAAATACCAATTTTTATACCACATTCCTTGTTATTCCTTTATCAGCTCGACCTCCAGCTAGTCCGTACTTACATCAAGTAAATAGGTGATTACTTAAGTGGTATAAAATACATATGATCTACATATCATACTTCCTTCTGCTTACCCGATTTATAGCAACTGCTTGAATACCATCTCTTCTTATCTTAGACTATTAAATTCCAAGTTTTCCTCCTCTTAGAGGAAATAAATTTCCTATTCCTTTTTGTCATTCGTAACAATACCATTCCTTCACCCTTTCCTGCCACACTTAACTTCAAATCAGGATCAATCTTTAAATTACCATCTCTCTTCGTTTAGTTGAACATTCCCAAATGACTATCAATATATTAAACATCCATCAGTTACTCAAACTTATCCATATAGTTGCACCTTTCCAATTACCATCAATAGTCGTACGACACTCTTTACTGCATCTCTTCTCATTCCTAATAATCCAATACACAGACATCCTTTTAAAACCTTGCAAATTAACAGCAGCATCTCCAACTGGAACAGCAACATCTTCAGTCTCAGCAGCATCTTCAATCTCAGTAGCATCTTCAACTAAAACAGCAGGATTTTCAATCTCAGCAGCATCTGATCTCCTCAACACTATTAGCTTCAAACAATCTAACAACTATTCCCACAATCATATAATCTACCCTAATGGTTGGCAACCTTTGGAGACATATTTCAAGATACTCAGTCACACAGACACAGGAATCCCTGCTAATGACAGAAACATATCTCACTCAACTCTTTCAATTGTTATCACATACGAAAGAGACTTAATGAGTATACACATCGAGATAGAAAGAATAGGATCTTTTCATCAAGATATAACATGAATACTACATACGCCAACAACACAACACTACCTAAATTCCACAATTATCTCAAAATAAAAGAAGATAACAAAGACACATCAAAATACTAAAGGGTAATAGTAGATTTCATCCATAAATCCGAGAAAATCGCAACAAAACCTTGTCGCTAATGTCACTTACCCTTACCATCCTAAACAACAATAATAATAATCCATCAGAATACTACCTCACAACATCTAGATAATCCAAATACAACACAAAAATAAATAAACTGAAATACAACAACAATCCATCACTACATCACTCCATAGGATGTGGTCCATCACTTTCTCCAACTTGGCTCGTTCCTGCTTCATGTTCAATTGGTCCTAACTTGCAGAACCTCCCTTTTGGATCTAAACACGGTGGATCCATAAATCCATACTTCAAAATTCCATCTTGACACGGTGGTTCTATCATATAATGAGTATTAGCATACACCTCACTATCCTGAAACTTCCAATGTGGCTCAAGATACGGCCCAACATGATCTACATATTCACTTAACCTGCGAAGCCTATCTATCTCTTTCTGACACTTCTCAAAATCAGTCCCATAACTTCTCACTTCTGCCCTAACCTCAGTTCTTCTAACCTCACTCTCAGTCAAATAATTATCACTATCAGATTCTACAATATTTTTCTTATCATCCGTATCATCCTCGTAATCTAACCATCCACCTGAAATCTTACGATCACCTACATACTGATTCTGCAAACTCCACTGACCTACAACAAATCCCCCATTCTTGACGTAATATGGTATGTCAGACATTTTCTGAAATCACAGAAAATTCAAAAGTACATAAGGTCATTATTCAAAAATATACATGCAATGCATGGTCATGCAAATGCAAATGAATTACGTACGTAAAATATATATGTATGTGATGCAATGGAATGCAATGCAAATGATAATTATACAATATTCATAAAAATGAAATTATGATGAAATTATGGTGAAAGCACTCCACGTCCTTTCATTAATGCCAATACCTCATTGCAGTATTTACTTAATAAATACTCAAGAATTCACAACAATTATAAGGGATACATCTATAATAACAAAGCATAATTAAAAATAAATAATCTTACCGGAGCCTTGCAGAGAAGTTGCGTTGCTTTTATAAAATACTTTCGACACCAAAGTTATAGTTTAGGACATTTTTCAAAAATCGACCTAATTCGCTATAACTAAAAAGCTCTGGTTACCAATCTCTAACACCCCCAATTTACATTGCGCAACGGAAAATACACAATTGGGTGTTATTTACAAACATCATCTTACAACTCTTTAAATGACCCGAAAACAATATATTTAAGAATAAATATAGAAATAATTTAAATCAATGTCTAAAACTTTCAATCCCGAGTAAAAATAGTTTAAAAATAAATCAGAGTAGCGTACAAGTTCCCCTAGGATCTTAATCAAACAACAAACCTTTTACCAAAATATTTGACCATTTCCTAAGTGTTTATGTCAATAGGGAAAGAAATCCTGTTTTAGACCAAGTTACTAGAAAAGCAATCCCGTAATCCTTCTCCATCAAGCTCCGCAATTCAACAACTTCAAGTACCTGAAATACATGCTTAAAATCATCAACACAAAGGTTGAGCAAGTCTATAGGTTTTACAAAATCATAATTGAACACATCGTAAAAATCATCAACAATTATTTAATAGAATTGTGGCCATACAATCTATCAATCAGGTATAATATATAACAATAGTTATCGAATTGTATTAAGCTCATGACACCGACCCCTTAACTTAGTCACCCACGCCAAATGCCAGCATGACTAGAAGAATAAATTACCAGTGCCCCTACTAGGGTATTAATTGCAAGAATACCAATTCTCATCCACGTAAAATTATCCTTCCCAGTGGGTTACTCAGCGTAAATCCCTGGTCTCAGATAGGGTTGTCAGCCCAATAGTACTATTATTAGAATAAGCGGCTATTCCCAACTCGCAACATCAAGTCAGAAGATAGTTAACGGCTCATGAATTTAGGGTCTTATGCAATTAGGTACTTATACAATTCATTTCATCAAAGGCAACATCGGGTCCAACAATTACTCATGACATGTGTTCATTTTACTTCAAATAGCATGTATCCCACTCGCGGGTTTTAATATCATTAAAACAAGTAGAAAGCGAGGCTATAGACTCACCTGAAGTAATAGCAGTAGTATGACGATCTTCGACGATAGTTGATGCCCGATAAACACAAAAATCCGCAACCTATTAAATAAGGCGCGTTCATCAATAATAACTCGAATAAAATCCATTCTTAGTAATATCAAACCAAAATCATAAATTCAAAATCAATCCAAAATAAAAATAATACAAGTGTCATTTTTATTCCATTTTATATTTTTACTATTAGTTGACTCCGTCGATAAAAATCTGCCGGTACACACCAAATGTACAAGCTCGTTTACCCCACTTAAACACGTCAAATTTTTATGATACTAATCAGTAACTTCACTTACTATATATAGAAAGCCCTGTTAAAAACTCATCAAAAGATTTTACTTTTAAAGTTCCCTGCCTGACTCATCTTTGAACTACAAAAACCGGACAGTTTTACGTCAACAATACTTATAGTCTTTTAACACATTTATTTTTCTCCGTTTATGAAACAGACACTCAACTTTGAAAATAACTCGACATCCTCATACTTAACCTTAAAAATCAGTCCTTGACATATTTAAAAATCCATTTTATAGTCCCCGAGATTCGATCCAAATATCGACAACATATATATATTGTGTCGGTACTCGTCTCCCGGTACACGAAATAATCAAACTAACGTAACTTTCTGCTCGTTTGGAGCTACAAGTCCTACCTTATACCAAAACAAAGGTAAAAACATCCTCTACAACAATATCTAACTAGTTCATCTCAAACTCAAACTCATATTTTCAGAAAATTAAATTTAATAATCTGCCTAAAAATACATGTTTAAAAATTACCCAAAATCAAATTTTCACCATATTTTAACCTCATTTTTACCACTATAAGCATTCCTACATAACTAGTTCATATCATAACATCCTAAATCATCCTAGATGATCAAATCATAAAAACCAATTTCATAAATATCAACATGCAATCAATAAAATGTATACATATGAACATAAACACCTACATACCACAAGAATTTAAGATCAAACAACAAGAATTTCATCCAAAAATGGGTTTTTCAAAAATGTTCATGCATGTGTAAGATTTTCATACCAATGTGTAGGGAATGAAGAAACTATGATGGGTCTTTGATTAGATTTTATAGATTCAAGCTCAAAATCAAAAAAATGATGGTGTTTGTGTGGTGTGGGGGTGACGGCAAAGAGAGGAGAGTGAGGGAAGAGAGAGAAATTTTTGGTGGAAGTGAATTTTATGTGTGTTTGTGTTTTATTTTCTTTTTATATGGGGAAAGTTTAGGGTAGTTTTTGCCAATTGTGATTCTTTTGGACCAAAGTGCAAATACTTTGTTAAAAAGCAGGAAATAACTATTAGTCACTTTTAAAAATATTTACGGGTCTCGGGTTTCATAAAAATGCTTCTCAAAACATAAAACGCACTCAAAATGATATATTATATAGTCCCGGCACGACTTAATACGACATTAAAATGAAAACGTCAAAGTATTAAACATCGACATGTTTAAAATAAAACGTAAAATTTCTCGGGCATCCGTCGATATCGTCTTCACTAGTAATCCTCGCAACTCGTCAAAACGTAAAAATAAAATTTCAACATCATCCAAACTAATTTACCAATCATCATGAAAATCAACCTCGTCAAAAATTTCAAAAATATACGTAAAAATATAATTAAATAATGACCACGATTTTTGGGTTGTTACAAGTACTGTGTGTTATATAGAGACTGATGGACATAGTGAAAGGATTCTTTGAACATCGAACGGTATACTTGTGTGTGTGTGATTGACTTAGGCCTTGTTGGAAATTTTATATGACGATGATTGTCATGCTAGTAATAAGGCTGCGCTATTGATGGTACATAAAGAACTTCAATTTGTGAAGGTTAAAAATAGTGAGTTATGGACATAAGATTAGTTTTTCGGTGTATTGCAGAAATGTAGGTGGAATTGAATGACTGAACTAGAAATAATATTGGCAATATTGATAAGATTGTATGGGTTAAGGACCGTTTATTAGTAACAAGGAGTTATCAGAAGAGTTATGTTGGCAATCGAAGGAAGTCGATGGAGTTTGAAATTGGAAAACGTGGTTATGCATAAGGTATCGTTATGAAGGGTGAAATATGTTTTAGGAACAAGGAAAGAATTCAACTTGAAGATAAGTTGCTATCCATAGAAAGAACTTTGAAGAGTTCTTATGAGGTCGAAACATAGTAAGGATTATATTGTGAAGATACAAGTATTCCAGAAGTGGAATTTGAAATTGTGAAAGAAGCATGAGGATTTCTTTAAGGAAAAGAGTTCTCGTCTGTTCTGGAGGTATGGGATGTGATTATAAGAGGGTCAGAGCGCCGGGATGTCGCTCTCTTTTAGGAGGGTAGGATGTGACAACCCAAACCCGAGGTCATTTATTTAATATTATATAATATTATTTTTGCGAATAACTTTGAAATTTTGATGAGTTGAATGAAATGACGATTGATGGTTTTATTTAAAACCGACGTTGGAGATCTTATTTTTATCTTTTTACTAATAGCGAGGATTATTAGTGACCACGATATCGACGGATGCCCGAGATTTTATGTTTTATCAATTGTTGTCTCGATGTTTATATTTTTGACGTTTTTATTTTAAGTTCGTGTTAAGTCGAGTCGAGAGTCGATATTATTATTTTTGAGGTACGTTTTAAATTTTTAAAAGTATCTTTATGAAACCCGAACCCCGTAAATATTTTGAAAATTTACTAATAGTTATTTCCCGCTTTTAGCTAACTATTTACAGTTTTTAGCCACAACTATTGCTAAATTGCAACTTTGGTCCCTACCCACTATATATAAACAACAAACAAACACACACTTCCATTTTATTCATTTCAAAAATTTGTTCATCCTCTCTTTCTCTCTCTTGAATGCCGAAACCCACATCATCTCCACAAATCCATACAAACTTCAAATTATCTCAAGTTTGAGGTTGAATCCAACAAAACCAAGCTTAGACCCAATCTTATATTTGATCAAGGATCATTTTGTTGTAAGAAATCCTTACATGCATGCAACTTTTTTTTTCTTGATGTTGGTAGGTAGGATCTATGATCATGCATGGCATTATTATGATGATCCATGGTGTTCTTGCTAAAAGATCTTGTTAAAACTTCATTTTGATCTTAAGATTTTTATTTTGATTATGATTTTGATGTTATGGTTGATGTATGATGATATTAGGGTATAGTAATGATCATTTTCATGGTTGGTTTTTATCAAAAAGTTGATTTTGTACAAGATTTTTATAGTCATTTTATAACAGTAAGTAAAGTGCAAAATCCGAATTTTTATGTTTTGAAAATGGCTTAACTTATAGCCTAGGTTGTAGATAATTTTCTTAGCTTCGATTTGATATAAGGTAGAGCTTCTAGCTCTAAACGAGCGTGAAGTTATGATGTTTTGAATGATCGTGTACCGGTAGACGAGTATCGGCACTACAAGTAGTTGTTGTCGATATTTTGATCGAATCTCGGGGACTCTAAATGGATGTTTTGAAAAATGTAACCTACTGATAATGAGGTTTTTATTTTATAGGTTGAGTTTACTTTAAAACCCGAGTGTCGGTTTTGTAAACGGAGTCGTTTAAATAAGTTAAAACGGTTGTATGAAAAATTAACGTAAATCTGTCCGGATTTTATAGTTTGAAAATGAGTTGGATAAAGTAATTTAAAAGTAATTTCATTTGATAAAATTGTAAGAGGACTTTCTATATATAGTAAGTTAGTTTATCGAGTCGTTTCATAAACGGTTGACAAGTTTAAAAGGGGTAAATAAGCTAGTACATGTAGTATGTACCGGCGTACTTTGTAAAAAGTGTAAAATGATTAAGTAAATGTGTAGTAAAGTACAATGAAGTTATTTATATCGTTTTCTCTCGAGTTTATCGTTGCTTTATGAGTTTGAGTTTGATGTTGTTATGTATGATTTATTTTTCGAGTTTATTATTGATGAACGCACCTTATTTGATAGGTTGCGGTTTTTGTGTTTATCGGGCATCAACTATCGTCGAAGATCGTCTTACTACTGCTATTACTCCAGGTGAGTCTACAGCCTCGCTTTTGTAATTGTTTGAATGATTTTAAAACCCGCGAGGGGGATACATGCTATTTGAAAGTAAAATGAACACAAGTCATGATTCATTGTTTGGACCTGAATGTTGCCTTGTTGTCTTTGTTGTTTTGAATTGTATAAGTACTAATTTGCAAAAGACCCTAAATTCATGAGCCGTTAACTATCTTCTGACTTGATGTTGTGAGTTGGAAATAGCCGCTTATTCTAATAATAGTACTATTGGGCTGACGACCCTATCCGAGACCAGGGCCTTACGCTGAGTAACCCGCTGGGAAGGATAATTTTACGAGAATGAGAATTGGTATCCTTGCAAATGATACCCTAATAGGGGCACTGGAATTTCATCTAGTCATGCCGGCTTTAGGCGTGGGTGACTAAGTTAAGGGGTCGGTGTCATGAGCTTAATACAATTCAGTAGTTGTTATATATAGGAGAATGCGCACAATTCTATTAAATGATCTTGATTGATTTTTTTCTTGTGTTCAAATGTTGATTTAGAAAACCTATAGACTCGCTCAACCGTTGTGTTGATGATTTTAAGCATGTATTTCAGGTATTGAAGATGATGAATTGCGGAGCTTGCTGGAGAAGGATTGCGGGATTGCTTTTGTGGTGTTTGGTCTAAAACGGAATTCTTTCCCTTTTGTCATAAAAATAATAATGTACGGTCGAGTACTTCGGTAAAAGTGTTTGTGAATTTGATAAAGTCTTTGGGGGACCTAAATATCACTCTGATATTTCTAAAATTGTTTTACTTGGGATTGAAAGTTTTAGACAGTGGTTAAATTATATTCTTTTATATTTCAAATTTATCATTTTGAGTTTGTTCAAAATGTCTTGTGTAATAATGTTTGTATTTAGCTCCCAAATGTGTATTTCCGCTGCGCATTGTAATTTGGGGGTGTTAAACTGTCAAACCATCCTCTTCCTTGACACTCATATCTTCCTTTGAGTCCGACAAAACCACACGCTTCTTAGATCGCTTGAGCTGCTTCTCCAAGATCTTAACCCTTTCAACCAAAGGAACCACCACATCCCTTGTGTCCTGGCGATGAGTGTTAAATCACTTTCCAAGGTTTGTATCTTTTCATAGTACATGTGAACTAAAGCAAGCAAAAAGTGAGAGTAACTGGTTCCTTAGCCTCCCGAACAAGAGTACTTGGGTGTTGGGAAGAGTCATTGGGACTATAAGTAGAGGCATGGTGAAAAGTTTGAGCCTGGTCTTCCTCCATAAAGGAAGGAGTGGGCTCCTCATGAGAAGAGGGTTCCCCTCTATATGAGTTAGATACTTGATAAGGTGAGACATGGGTAGGACTAGCTTGCGGTGAGTCAAGGAAAGGAGAGACATGAGGAGCAGCAGGAGCTACAAAAGGGGACACATTCGGGGAATGATGCTCCTCAAGGACTACCTCATCCATACGATCCTCAAGAACCTCCTCATCTATAGGATCATCTACCAAAGGACGTTCCTCCTGGGCTGCTTCAGCCGGACGAACCTTATTGGGATCCTCAATTCCTACCCCTTGCATGGCATGCAATAAAGGCATTTCATACCTTATGTAGGCAAGCTTCATGTTAGAATAAACCTTGGAGGTTAACCTAATGGGAACATACTCCTTAGGGCCATGAGGAACACATACTAGGATTTGTTGCAAAAACTAGGGATACATAAGAAACTTTTTCTTAAGGCCACTAAGGTTGCCAATCATCCCATCCAGAATATACCTAGAAAAATTGAACCTCGGCCCTGGGAAAGACATATAAGACCATTAGCAAGAGGAGTAGGAAATTGATCCTAACTCCCAGCCTTAGGGCTCAAATAGTGGATTAAGAAGTGTATTAAAAGCTTCCATTGAGGGGAAAACTTATTCTTAATAAAAGTAAACCTCCCCTCATGGTCATACCGAGTAGCAGCTGTCCCATCTAGAACCTCATTGTCAGGGAGCGATAAGATCCCATCCTCATCCTGGTATTTCTTCTGACCTTATTTTCGTGTTTGTTTGTGATGTGATTATCTAGGATTCTCAAATTTTCGAAGCCTCTCGTGTTCGTTTTATTCAGCATCACTCGAGCTTCGATCCATTGCTTCATTTTTGGAATCCTGATATATGATGATATACTTTTTTTTGCTAACGTTTATCTTTATGTATAATTCATAAACGGCTTTAAATTTTCGTTATAACCTTTTCATGCTAGGATTTTGCATTCGACTCTTCATCTCTACTATGGGGGTATTATACCCTTAAACTTGAAACATTGAGGAAAATGCCCGGTTTTAGTATGAGGGTAAATAGATACTTTCTTTTGTTCGTATTCTCACGTGCTCCATTTTTCTTAGTTTTGTTTTGAATAAATAGAAAAAATGGCCAAATTTTAAAATTTTCCGTATTTTTCTTAAGTGTTTTTGACATGAATGTAGGTTTTTCGATTTAGAGAATAAGATTAATTTTTTACTTGACCAGGCGTGTTGAGCCCTTAGCTTCGTTCCTTACCTATATTAGGCTAAGTCTTAATTTGAGGACAAAAATGATCGAGTCGATTATAAATTAATATGATAAACGTAGAAAATTTGGAGTTCTTTCAAAAATCCATGTGTTTTAGTTGTGTGCTTTTTCTCCCATAATATTGTCTCCAGTGTATATAAATAAATTGTTAATAAATAGAGTTTTAGCAGTTTGATTATGATTTAATGATTTTTTTACCGATTCTCGTTGTTTCCAATTGGGAAGACATTAAAGGTTTGCCAGCGTTATAAATTTGAAATATTGGCACCCCTAATAATAAATCTTTCCAATAACTTTTTAAGTCATTCACCAAAAATAGCAAAAATTACAAGTTCATAAGGCTAAAAAATGATGCGAAATCTAAGTGAATGGCTTAAAAACCCTCAAACCTATCAATAAATCCAAAATGCCTATCTAGAATGAGGATCTTTCTCCTTTGGATAATCAAAATCACTGATGAGGTGAATAATAAAAGGCAAGGCAAGACTGGAGCTAATAAAAACACCATGGCGATGGTTAATAATAAGTCGAGGTAATCCATGATAATGAAACCCGCCACGACGTGGGGGATAATGTAACACCCCCATTTTTACCTTATAGCATCGGAATCTAATTTAGGGTATTACTTCATAGAACACAAGTCATAATGATAGAAAACAACTTAAAAGAGTGATTAAATCAACTTTCTTTAAATATCATTTAAAAATTAGAGTTTTACAATATGAGGTTTCCAAAATCTATATCAATAATTTCAAGCTAGTGCCTTTTCATGCCATCCTTATGCTGCTCCATGCTTTCAGTCACAATTTCCTGAAATATATGCATAAAAGTGAACACAAAGGTTGAGTGAATTCATAGGTTTTAATAACAGCTTTGAATACATGTCTACCACTTTGAGCTACGTTACTATTCGCTCACATAAAACAATATTTTATTGCACTAAGCTTAGAACATCAAAACTAATGAGAATTCACCAAAGTGACCATCATGACAGATTGTCATGACAAGTAATCTGCGGGTAAAGATTACCCACTAGTTCTAATACAGTGTGCCCGATTACGTACACAAGCGGGTAACACAAACAGGATTCGTTACTTCCAATAGACCTATTCACCATATTAGCGCACACTAAATAGCGTTAATGACTTATGAAATTTGGGTAGAAAGTAACAGTTAGGGCACTCGTGCAATAACATATTTCAGTAAAAGCATACAGTTCAAATAACACATGTATTCCAGTTATAGCATATATCCCCCTCACGGGTTTTCAGATCATTTAGAAAACATTTAAAAGTGAGGCTATGAACTCATCTGGCATCCATAGAGTCTGAGCTACATCAGATATTTTTCATTCACAAAAAAGCAGCTTGGTCTCACATACAACAACTTCTCACACAAACCTGGATGAACACATTATAGTTTCAAGTCTTCGATCTTGAGTTCAATACTTTTATGTTTTAATTATGTATTATTTGGTTTATAAACTGTGGTAATTATAGCATCATAATTCGGTCCATCATACTCAGAAGCCATTCTATAAACGTTTGAGGAGCGAGGGCACTTTAAATCGTAAACCCAACTACTAAGTCAGAACGTAACATCTCGATGGAACATCTTTATACAAAGATCCCTACTAACATGATACATTTAATAATTTCTTCAAGTGATACATATATTATTCATAATTTACATAATTAAATTTTCCACCCTTATAATTTATATGTTTCAAAAATGACAATTTAGGCCCCTAGGCTTGTTAAAATTCCATAACAACCTCAAACTTGTACCAAATGATCTAGGAACTTTAAAAAAAGTTTATCAAGACATTTCTAATCATAATAACATTAGTTTTCCAGATCTATAGCTTTTGAAATGGATTTTAAATCATTATTTCATGTAAATTACAAAACTATGATTTTATTACATCTTTAGCTTATATCTTCCATTTTAGCTTATTATATGGTCTAAGGTATGACAACCCATAAAATTTGCAAGTCTAATATATGCTATGTTTGAATAAGGGTGGAAAAGCCACTAGAAATTTTTGGTTTGTGTGTATTACTTGGTAGAATGAACTGCTTCTCACACCATAATAACCACACATTCCTATAATGACAAAAGATACAAGTCTAAACTATAAAAGAGATCTAATAAGTTCAATATTAATAAGAACATTTCAAATATAACCATGATGCACTAAATTCCCTTAGAAACCCTAGAATTCCTATAAATGAATTATAAAATCAATAATGGTAAAACATGAATGGAAAACACTTATGAATAAGTCAATATGGAACATAAACAATGTGACAAATCTAACATTTTCAGGTAGTTAAATATTTTCTCGTATAATATTTTGAAACTTATTTTTATGTTGGTTGACGAACTCACAATTTACGGATTTAAATTTGGGCTTACGTGCATAATTTGGCTCTTTTACGACTAAACCGGAAACCTTAGGATTACGTATTTACGTTTTTGAACTCCGTTTTTGATGAGACAATTTTTATTGGATTCGTTTTGTGACGGTGATTCATAATTTATAAAAACGTTTTTCGTAAAACGACCCGAGGGCACGCAAATCGAGAAAACTAGAATCGAGAAATACCCGTAAACTAGTGAGATGGGACAAAACACTTTGCCCCATCCCACTAGCTTACATGGGACGGCCAAAAACACCTCACCACCATTAGGTGGCACAAACTTAACTTGTTTATAACAAGTGTAAGCTTTAGCTTACACTTTAAGCTAAGCCTTCCACCACTTAACAAAACCATCAAATAGTTTTCACTTAACCATTTCTTACATGCAATTTACTCTCAAAACTCTCTCAAACTTCATCTATGTGCCGTCCCATATCAAGCCACAAACACCATTTTTGATCTCTTCTAACTACAAACCACATGTTTACTAGTCCTATTAAGGTGTTTCCTTGAAACCTTGATCATTTGGTGGCCATATAACCAACTTTGGAGGTGATTTGCTTGTGTCCTAGGGCTGATTTTCCAACATATGATCTTGCTATTTGATGGTCTTGGAGATACTTGTTGTATTCATCAAGTTCTTTCCTTCCTAAAACAAGAAATCCACTTGGATTGGTAAAGAAGATCATCCTCTACATTTTTCTCTTATTATTTTGTAAAGAACAAATGTATTTTCTTTCATTTTGTATATGTATATGATGTATATATGATGATAAAAATGTTGTGTGGGGATCAAGTGTTGATAAACATGCTTAAAAATGATGATAACCATAAGAAATGAAGCTAAAATCATGTCTAATTAGTTGGTTGTATAAAAACAGTAGATAACTAAATGAAGAACTGATAAAAATGCATGGTTTGATCTATTTACAGTAAAGTAGATCATGTTATACACATGTGAGAGTTGGCC
Source organism: Glebionis coronaria (assembly GCA_025667525.1). Classification (NCBI taxonomy): domain Eukaryota; kingdom Viridiplantae; phylum Streptophyta; class Magnoliopsida; order Asterales; family Asteraceae; genus Glebionis; species Glebionis coronaria. Next base: position 421,558 of record JANFOE010000648.1, on the reverse strand, counting down.
ATGCAATGGAATCAAAATAATGAGTGAGATATGATCAAAACAAGTTAGGTGGTACAATCTGAATAAGCAGTTTTGTAGGGACTGTTAAGGCAACTTAAACTTAAAATGGGCAGTAGCTATAACTAAGTTATATTTAGCACATATCATGAAGAAGTTTTCATTTAAAAATGAGCTTCTAAGTCATTGTAGAACTCTGGATATGATAAAAATGGTGAATGTGAAGTTAAAAATCAGATTTTGGAAATAATGTTTATTATTATTATATAAGCACTCACTTTATAATTTATAAAATGTAAAGTATAAACCCACTAACTTATAAAACTTAATTATATAAATGTATAAAAGGTTAATTAAATGGGTAAATTATATAAATGGTGGTAAAAGTAATATTTATAAGTAATAAAAACTATAAACTTGATTTTTACGACTTTTTCGGCTATCGCCGTGAAATTAACGTTTTTCATCAAATAAAACTTAGACGACCAAACCCGTCTAATGTAAAGTTTATAAAAGATATATACTGATGTATAAGTAACTAAGACAAGTAAAAACCGATAAAACCCGAACTATAAGAATTACGGACATTTACGAGCTAACTAAACCTATTAGACTAATAATTGGACTTAATAAGATAAATACTTGTAAAAGAATTATTTGGGCTTAACCCAATAGGGCCCAACATGAAAAGTATATATACTGATCATATAAGTATATAATGGGTAAAAACAAGTAAAAGAACTTATAAAAGACTTAATGAACTTAAAATAGGTAGAATCGGTAAAACTAGTGAACTAGTAAGACGATACTAAAACGTAAACGCTAAAATGAGTAAATGAGGATTTAAAAACCCACTTGATCATCATCATATGTACAATAATCATATATATGTATATTGTTATTTTGATAAAAGTCATTGGACCGAGTCTAAGACCGATTATTATTTATATAGGTTTCCGTGACCGAAGCACGCCCGTAGCCGATAATCCGCCTTTCATTAACAACGTGAGTTCATAGCCTCGCACTCTTTTAAATGTTTTATAAAATGATTTGTAAACCCGCGAGGGAGATAACATGCTAGATTTTTATAAATAGAACACAAGTAGTCCCGATTGTATGCTAAATGAGATGGACCCGAATGATGCTATGACCCTATATTCGAGACTAAAAGGATTATTAGTAGTTAGGTTATGTCACTTAAAGTCCCATTAGCATGAATTGTGAACTACCGGGTTTTGGTAGACGCTTATGCATTTGATAGTACTATTTGGGGACAATCACCCCAGTTCGCGCCTTGACGGTTGATCCCCGTCGTACCACATTGATTGGTAAGCGAATTTATGTATGAGAAGATTCCATAGCGTGATTTTTGTGACGACACGCTAACTTAGATGGGAAAATTGTTTGTCGGGTTCGCGGCCCGCTGTTTTCACAGTAAGGTAACAATGTCATGCGGCTAATAATAATCCTACAACCTATACAATATACAACGTATGCTATAAGACATAAATAAAAACGATAACGACGCTATTAACGATGAATATATTACCTATCATGGTAATATAGAGACTGCGGTCTCATGGACGGTTTCAGACGTATGCTTGATTTATATATTGCCTGACTAGCAATATGTGGACTTACTTCCGATATTATACTTGTGTTCTGATTTTAAATGAATGTAAATGATTGTTTTATATAACGGTTTTCATTAAACTCTATGAATTCACTCGGCATTCGCTGATATGATTTTTGCATGTTTTCTATCTCAGGTGCTTGAAGGTAATCCGGATGGAGATCGACTCTGATGGCCCACACTTAATATTAAAAATGTTCATTCGATCTGTGTTTTGAAAACTTAATGACCTGTATAATTTGGGACCTGTTGTACACTTTTGAAACTTTTTATCGAATGAATGTTTGTTAAACCTTGTACAACCATTTTTATGTGTTGTCTATGATTGGAGTTATTGTGCTATCCCGTAACACTCTGAAAGACCCTTCCGCTGTACCGATACGAAAAATGAGAGTGTTACAGTTTGGTACCAGAGCTCTCGTTGTAGAGAACAAAAGATTTTAAAAAACCAAGGTTTTGAGCAAAACTTTTCAAAATCTTTTGACAATGAACATTTGAGAAAATATTTGAAAAATCTTTTGACTATAACGGTGCCAGAGATCTCCGACGTTACCAACAAGCCTTATTGAGAAGATATATATTTTGATATATATAATTTAATTTATATATATGTATATATCGTGATTTCATTATGTAATTGTTTAACTAGTATGTTATCCTAATACGAGATAAATATATATAAATGCAGATTGTCATGGCTGACCCTAATATTCCTGTAGAAAACCATGCTATTCCCGAACCTAATATAGAAGATGATCCTTATTTAGACTTAGTAGATTTTGATATTGATGACGAGGAGGAACCATTTGAGGATCCCGAGCCCGAGTTAGGACTAGGAGATCAGATTGCCCCTCAAGTTGACTTAGTAGAGAATGAGATTGAGAATGTGGGTAATGAGGACGTAGAGATTGAGAATGCTGATATTGAGAATGAGAATGAGATTGGGTTAGATGAGTTAGAGGATGAGATTGACGACGAGGATGTCGAGGAGGATGTAGGTATAGATGTTGAGGTTGATGACGATGAGTAAGCTGAGCTTATATATCCGTATGATGTTCCAGAGGGCGAGCCTTTGCCCCCACCAGTTTGTTTGTCTGATTCCGAGGATGAGTTACCTAGGGATGAAATGTCTGAATCGTCAGAATCTGATTCTGAATCAGAGGAGGATGAGGATGACGATGCACCTGACGGTACCGATGGTATTGCTGCTCGTAGACGTGAGATAGGAGAGTCGTCTAGTGCTCGAGAGGCTACTCATATTGATGGTCTTGCACCATGGGCCTTGAGACGTGATCTAGATGCTTCCCGTGTTAAGAGTTGTGTGACAGAGGTTGGATTGAGTGTTGTTCAGACTCAGGTTGCTTATTTGGAGTCGAAGGCAAAGGTTGGCGAGAAAGAGCGGGAGTTGCTTAGTTTGGATTTGAGTGATGTAGAACGTGGTTTGAATGAGGCTTTTAGGAGATTATCGGTATTGGAAAGCCGTGAGTATGTGGATATGAAGAGAAAGGTGAATTCTTTGGAGATTCAGTTGAGTGTGGCTCGTGCGATGCGTGAGAAAGCCGAAAAGGAGTTGAATATATCCGTGGGTTGGAACAGTAGATTTTATGCTGACATGGTTGAAAGAGGAGTAATCCGTAAGCGCCCAGCTGAAGATGAGTCTAGTGATCGTCCGACGAAGATCCAAAAGACGATGGATGATGGACCATCTGGCGGTTCTCAGTAGACCAGTCTGTATTTAGTAGTGACTTTTATATCTTTTGTGTTTGTAGCTTTGACTGAACCGACTTATTAGTAATAGACTTGGCACGAATTTTGAGTGTATATAGTGTTAGAACTTTGATATGGATGTACTAAGACAATACTTTTGTTTCAGATCGAATGAAATATGTATCTTGTCTTGAATTCCATATTGTGCCTTATTTGTATCTTGATTATGAATTCGATCCAGATTATATGAATCCTTTGTTGGATGAATGCTTAATACTTTGAAATTGTGGAATTTTAGAACTATGCCGCCCAAGAAGGTTGTGACTGAGGATGATGTACGTAGGATTATTACGGAGCAAGTTACCGCATCTATGACTGAATTTATGGCAAATGCTAGAAATGAAGCTGGCGGTAGTGGAGCTGGCGGTAGTGGAGCTGGCGGTAGTGGAGCTGGCGGTAGTGGAATTGGCGGTACTAATGTGAATGTGAATGCTAATAATGTGAATGCTAATGCTGGAGGAAATGTAGGAGGACTTGGAACGAATGCACCTGAAATTGGTGGTTGTACTTATGTGACGTTCATGAAGTGTGAACCTCTACCTTTTAATGGAACTGAAGGTGCTGTAGGATTAAGCCAGTGGATTGAGAAGATTGAATCGGTGTTTAGGATTAGTAAGTGTAAGGAGGAAGATAAGGTGACTTTTGCTATGGCTACTCTTAAAGGTCGTGCGTTGACTTGGTGGAACGGGAGAATTGCTTTCATGGGTCTTGATGCTGCTAATGCTACTCCTTGGGCTGAAATCAAGAAGTGGATGACTTTGGAGTTTTGTCCTCGTAGTGTGATCATTAGGTTAGAACAAGAGTTGATTCATCTGAGAATGAAGGTTGTGGACATTGATAGTTACACGAATCGATTCCATGAGTTGGCCTTGCTATGTCCTCGATTGGTTGAACCCGAAGAGATCCGAATTGAGCAATATGTGAAAGGGTTGACCAGGAATATCCGGGGGGACGTGACATCATCGAAACCACTGACCATTGATGATGCTGTTCGAATGGCTTACCAACTCATTGGACAGATAATTCAGGATAAGGAAGATGAAGCCCGTGTAGGTGAGAAAAGAAAGGGAGACGGTGAGCGTGTAGATAGAGGTGATTATAGGAAGAATTTCAATCGCCGTCAGAACAAGAGAAAGGGGAATGCAAATGCTATTACCAACAATGCACCGCGCAACGATGATAGATGTCCTAAGTGTGGCAACAAGAGGCATCCTGGCGACTGCTGGAAGTGCCGAAATTGCGGAAAGCTTGGACACAAGGTTGAAAGGTGTAAGAAGGGAACGATTTGCTTCAACTGTAATGAAGAAGGTCATAGGAAATCGGAATGCCCCAAGTTGAAAGCGATTGTACCTGGAAGAAACCCCCAGGGTGGTATCTACCAACTTGGAACAATTGAGGTGAAGAAAGAGGATCCGAATGTCGTTACCGGTACGTTTTTACTCAACAATCATTATGCTGTTGCTTTATTCGATTCGGGTGCCGATAGGAGCTTTGTATCCACTAAATTTAGTGCCCTTATTGATATTGAACCTGTTGAGATAAGTACCAGTTAGGAGGTGGAATTGGCTGATGGTAAATTAGTGAAAACTAATAAGCTATTAGAAGGATGCTCTCTAAATCTCTTGAACCATTCCTTTCCGATTGATTTGATGTTGATAGAATTAGGTAGTTTCGATATTATTATTGGTATGGATTGGTTGTCGTTGAATAATGCTACTATTTTATGTGGAGAGAAGAAGGTTAAGATTCCTCTTAGGAATAGGACGTTAGTAATTGATGGTAGTCGAGGTGAATCCCGTTTGAAAATCGTTTCATGTATTAAAGTCCAAAAGTACATCAGGAACGGTTGTGAGTTATTCTTAGCTCAAATGACCGGGAATGAGTCTAGGGAGAAACGATTGGAAGATGTACCTATTATTTGTGAATTTCCTGAGGTATTTCCTAAAGATTTACCGGGACTTCTACCGATAAGGCATGTAGAGTTTCGAATCGATTTAATTCCTGGTGCTGCACCGGTGGCACGTGCGCCTTACCGATTAGCCCCTTCTGAATTAAAGGAGTTATCTGAGCAACTTAAGGAGTTGTCCGATAAAGGTTTTATTCGACCGAGCTCGTCGCCTTGGGGAGCTCCAGTCTTGTTCGTTAAGAAGAAGGATGGATCTTTTCGTATGTGCATTGATTATAGGGAACTGAATAAGTTGACAATTAAGAATCGATATCCTTTACCTAGGATTGATGATTTGTTTGATCAACTGCAAGGATCTAGTGTGTATTCTAAGATAGATTTGCGGTCAGGATATCACCAACTTCGCGTCCGTGAAGAAGATATTCCTATAACTGCATTTAGAACTCGTTATGGACACTATGAATTTCAAGTAATGCCATTTGGGTTAACTAACGCACCTGCGGTTTTCATGGATTTAATGAATCGAGTGTGCAAGCCCTACTTGGATAAATTTGTGATTGTGTTTATTGACGATATTCTAATCTATTCTAAGAATGAAGATGAGCATAGAGAACATTTGAGGATTGTTTTGAAGTTGTTGAAGGATGAAAGGTTGTATGCTAAGTTTTCGAAGTGTGATTTCTGGTTGGATTCTGTGCAATTTCTTGGTCATGTGATTAACAGAGATGGAATTCATGTTGATCCTGCAAAGGTTGAAGCTATTAAGAATTGGTCTGCACCGACAACACCAACGGAAGTGCGACAGTTCTTAGGATTAGCTGGCTATTATAGGCGATTCATTAAAGAATTTTCTTTGATAGCTAAACCCTTGACTAAGCTTACTCAGAAGAATAAACCTTTCGTTTGGGGAAGTGATGAAGATGGAGCATTTCAGACATTGAAGCAAAAATTATGTAGTGCGCCAATCTTATCATTACCCGAAGGGAGTGAAGATTTTGTAGTGTATTGTGATGCATCTCTTAGAGGTTATGGAGCTGTTTTGATGCAGAGAGAGAAAGTGATAGCTTATGCTTCTAGGCAATTGAGGAAGAATGAGGAGAATTATACTACTCATGATCTTGAGTTAGGAGCTGTGGTCTTTGCTCTTAGGTTGTGGAGACATTATCTGTATGGCACCAAGTGTACGGTATTCACCGATCACAAAAGCCTACAGTATATTCTCGACCAGAAAGAGTTGAACATGAGGCAACGAAGATGGATAGAGTTGTTAAGTGATTATGATTGTGATATAAAGTATCACCCAGGAAAAGCCAACGTTGTTGCTGATGCGTTGAGTAAGAAAGATAGAGAGCCTATCAGGGTGCGTTCTCTAGTCTTGACCGTGCACAATAATTTGCCTGAGCAAATTAGAAATGCGCAAATAGAAGCTTGTAAGAAGGAGAATTTTGTTAATGAAGGGTTCCGAGGAGAAGGAGATCCTTTAGAGGTTAGAGCTGATGGAGTGAAATGTTTAAGAGGTCGTATGTGGATACCTAAGTTTGGAGGCTTAAGAGATTTGATTATGTTAGAATCCCATAAATCTAAGTATTCCATTCATCCGGGATCTGATAAGATGTACCATGATTTGAAGAAGTTGTACTGGTGGCCGAATATGAAAGCTGACATAGCTATGTATGTTCTTCAATGCTTGACTTATGCTAGAGTTAAAGCTGAACATCAAAAGCCATCAGGACTACTTCAACAACCAAAAATTCCTGAATGGAAGTGGGAGCGAATTACAATGGACTTTATCACCAAGCTTCCTAGAACATCATCTGGAAACAATTCGATTTGGGTTATTGTCGATAGACTGACCAAATCAGCACACTTCATTCCGGTTAAGGAGTAGTTCTCACTGGAGAAGCTGACTCGAATATACCTTGATAATGTCGTATGCAAGCATGGAGTGCCTGTATCGATCATTTCAGATCGAGATCCTAGATTCGCATCGAATTTTTGGAAATCTCTCCAAAGATCTTTGGGAACGAATCTCGACATGAGCACTGCTTATCACCCCCAGACTGATGGGCAGAGTGAAAGGACGATACAAACACTTGAAGATATGTTGAGAGCTTGTGTGTTAGACTTTGGTAAGAATTGGGATAAACATTTGTCGTTAGCAGAGTTTTCGTATAACAATAGTTACCATTCTAGTATTAAGGCTGCACCGTTTGAAGCTTTGTATGGTAGGAAGTGTAGATCTCCTGTATGTTGGAGTGAAGTTGGGGATACCCAGCTCACGGGACCGGAATTGATCCGGGAGACTACGGAGATGATAGTTCAGATTAAGAAGAGGTTGTTGACTGCCCGTAGTAGACAGAAAAGTTACGCGGATGTGCGGCAGAAGCCAATGGAGTTTGAAGTGGGTGACCGAGTAATGTTGAAAGTATCGCCATGGAAAGGCGTTATAAGATTTGGAAAACGAGGAAAATTGAATCCCCGTTATATTGGACCCTTTAAGATTATATCTAGAGTAGGTCCGGTGGCTTACAAACTAGAGTTACCCCCATAACTTCATGGTGTTCACAACACATTCCATGTATCTAATCTGAAGAAATGTCTAGTAGTGAGTGATGAGAAAATTCCGTTAGGTAAGGTTCGAATAGATGGGAAGTTGCATTTTATCGAAGAGCCCGTAGAAGTTATGGACCGTGAGGTAAAGCAACTGAAACAAAGTCGGATACCTATTGTCAAGATCCGATGGAATTCAAAGCATGGGCCGGAGTATACTTGGGAACGAGAGGATGAAATGTGGAAGAAATATCCGCACCTCTTCGATTTCAATAAGAAACGGACATCCAAATGAAATGGATCACGAGGACGTTGATCCCTTTAAGGAGGAAAAGCTGTGACAAATCTAACATTTTCAGGTAGTTAAATATTTTCTCGTATAATATTTTGAAACTTATTTTTATGTTGGTTGACGAACTCACAATTTACGGATTTAAATTTGGGCTTACGTGCATAATTTGGCGTCTTTTACGACTAAACCGGAAACCTTGGGATTACGTATTTACGTTTTTGAACTCCGTTTTTGATGAGACAATTTTTATTGGATTCGTTTTGTGACGGTGATTCATAATTTATAAAAACGTTTTTCGTAAAACGACCCGAGGGCACGCAAATCGAGAAAACTAGAATCGAGAAATACCCGTAAACTAGTGAGATGGGACAAAACACTTTGCCCCATCCCACTAGCTTACATGGGACGGCCAAAAACACCTCACCACCATTAGGTGGCACAAACTTAACTTGTTTATAACAAGTGTAAGCTTTAGCTTACACTTTAAGCTAAGCCTTCCACCACTTAACAAAACCATCAAATGGTTTTCACTTAACCATTTCTTACATGCAATTTACTCTCAAAACTCTCTCAAACTTCATCTATGTGCCGTCCCATATCAAGCCACAAACACCATTTTTGATCTCTTCTAACTATAAACCACATGTTTACTAGTCCTATTAAGGTGTTTCCTTGAAACCTTGATCATTTGGTGGCCATATAACCAACTTTGGAGGTGATTTGCTTGTGTCCTAGGGCTGATTTTCCAACATATGATCTTGCTATTTGATGGTCTTGGAGATACTTGTTGTATTCATCAAGTTCTTGCCTTCCTAAAACAAGAAATCCACTTGGATTGGTAAAGAAGATCATCCTCTACATTTTTCTCTTATTATTTTGTAAAGAACAAATGTATTTTCTTTCATTTTGTATATGTATATGATGTATATATGATGATAAAAATGTTGTGTGGGGATCAAGTGTTGATAAACATGCTTAAAAATGATGATAACCATAAGAAATGAAGCTAAAATCATGTCTAATTAGTTGGCTGTATAAAAACAGTAGATAACTAAATGAAGAACTGATAAAAATGCATGGTTTGATCTATTTACAGTAAAATAGATGATGTTATACACATGTGAGAGTTGGCCATGCAATGGAATCAAAATAATGAGTGAGATATGATCAAAACAAGTTAGGTGGTACAATCTGAATAAGCAGTTTTGTAGGGACTGTTAAGGCAACTTAAACTTAAAATGGGCAGTAGCTATAACTAAGTTATATTTAGCACATATCATGAAGAAGTTGTCATTTAAAAGTGAGCTTCTAAGTCATTGTAGAACTCTAGATATGATAAAAATGGTGAATGTGAAGTTAAAAATCAGATTTTGGAAATAATGTTTATTATTATTATATAAGCACTCACTTTATAATTTATAAAATGTAAAGTATAAACCCACTAACTTATAAAACTTAATTATATAAATGTATAAAAGGTTAATTAAATGGGTAAATTATATAAATGGTGGTAAAAGTAATATTTATAAGTAATAAAAACTATAAACTTGATTTTTACGACTTTTTCGGCTATCACCGTGAAATTAACGTTTTTCATCAAATAAAACTTAGACGACCAAACCCGTCTAATGTAAAGTTTATAAAAGATATATACTGATGTATAAGTAACTAAGACAAGTAAAAACCGATAAAACCCGAACTATAAGAATTACGGACATTTACGAGCTAACTAAACCTATTAGACTAATAATTGGACTTAATAAGATAAATACTTGTAAAAGAATTATTTGGGCTTAACCCAATAGGGCCCAACATGAAAAGTATATATACTGATCATATAAGTATATAATGGGTAAAAACAAGTAAAAGAACTTATAAAAGACTTAATGAACTTAAAATAGGTAGAATCGGTAAAACTAGTGAACTAGTAAGACGATACTAAAACGTAAACGCTAAAATGAGTAAATGAGGATTTATAAACCCACTTGATCATCATCATATGTACAATAATCATATATATGTATATTGTTATTTTGATAAAAGTCATTGGACTGAGTCTAAGACCGATTATTATTTATATAGGTTTCCGTGACCGAAGCACGCCCGTAGCCGATAATCCGCCTTTCATTAACAACGTGAGTTCATAGCCTCGCACTCTTTTAAATGTTTTATAAAATGATTTGTAAACCCGCGAGGGAGATAACATGCTAGATTTTTATAAATAGAACACAAGTAGTCCCGATTGTATGCTAAATGAGATGGACCCGAATGATGCTATGACCCTATATTCGAGACTAAAAGGATTATTAGTAGTTAGGTTATGTCACTTAAAGTCCCATTAGCATGAATTGTGAACTACCGGGTTTTGGTAGACGCTTATGCATTTGATAGTACTATTTGGGGACGATCACCCCAGTTCGCGCCTTGACGGTTGATCCCCGTCGTACCACATTGATTGGTAAGCGAATTTATGTATGAGAAGATTCCATAGCGTGATTTTTGTGACGACACGCTAACTTAGATGGGCAAATTGTTTGTCGGGTTCGCGGCCCGCTGTTTTCACAGTAAGGTAACAATGTCATGCGGCTAATAATAATCCTACAACCTATACAATATACAACGTATGCTATAAGACATAAATAAAAAACGATAACGACGCTATTAACGATGAATATATTACCTATCATGGTAATATAGAGACTGCGGTCTCATGGACGGTTTCAGACGTATGCTTGATTTATATATTGCCTGACTAGCAATATGTGGACTTACTTCCGATATTATACTTGTGTTCTGATTTTAAATGAATGTAAATGATTGTTTTATATAACGGTTTTCATTAAACTCTATGAATTCACTCGGCATTCGCTGATATGATTTTTGCATGTTTTCTATCTCAGGTGCTTGAAGGTAATCCGGATGGAGATCGACTCTGATGGCCCACACTTAATATTAAAAATGTTCATTCGATCTGTGTTTTGAAAACTTAATGACCTGTATAATTTGGGACCTGTTGTACACTTTTGAAACTTTTTATCGAATGAATGTTTGTTAAACCTTGTACAACTATTTTTATGTGTTGTCTATGATTGGAGTTATTGTGCTATCCCGTAACACTCTGAAAGACCCTTCCGCTGTACCGATACGAAAAATGAGAGTGTTACAAACAAGTTATAAAGTACACCCTAAAGATATAATAATACCTAAGAATGACAAGAACAAACCATGCAAAGCTAAGTACAAGTAAGTGTACATAATTGTCTAGATCACCACCTAGAAACTTTGATAAATAATGTTTCAAGCAATGTAACTACATAAAATCCATGTACTATTATAAAAAAACAATGTATTAATTACAAACTATCATATGAAGGAAAGTTAATTGATCCCAAATTACTAATATTTACTAATCCAAGGCTAATTACAAGTTAAAACCTAGTAACCAAGATAAGGATATAAAATCCATTATACATTGAATTAGTGTCTAATATTTTAACACAAATTATAAAACTCAACTACATATCATATTAAGATTATACATTCATTTCAAGTCAAGTTACAAGTTGGTAAAGCATATGGTACAAGTTATCAAAGCATAGGATCTTAAGCTCCCTTAATCAACCCTAGAATATGATCAATCTATATAAACCCTCAAACTAAGGATGTAAAACCCATAGAAGACATAAAAATATCATATAAATCCCTAGAATAAGCATACATAAGGATATAAACCCTAATTATCCAAATTAGAAAATCATTAGGATTAATGACCTAAAAACGCTAATATTAAGAAATCTACATGGAATCACTACCTAGTTCTTTTTGGACGAGTCTATAAACATTTATAGGACTTTATTAAGGTCATAAGATTATATTAAGAAAATGTACAAGTACCCTAATTCACAAGGTACAAGATTTCAATGCATGACTTGTAAATTAGGTCAAAATAGGTATTTCCACTCTTTAGACAAGTTTACCTAGACTAAACCCTTAAACCAAGTTTAAAAACTCAATGGACACTTAAAACCCATTGTATAATACCTATATTAAGTTTACATCAGTAGTCAATTGAAGGATAAAGATTTTTACTAAGATTTAACCCTAGATCATTAGAAAACCCTAATCTACAAATGTATACTTCCCATTTTCACATCAAACCTTTGTTAAACTTCAAAACAAGGCCCCAAATCTCTTCAATAGAATGTCTAAACCCTAATTAATCCCTAATCATTCACTAATAACTTTTCCAAGTTCTTAATCACCAAAAACACAAACCGTAAGTTACAAGCCCTAGAAATAAAATCAGGTTTTGTAAATTCCCTCCAAAACACATTTTCAAACCATTTCCCTCCATTCCAAGTTTGAAAACCTGATATTTATCAATCCTAAGATATATTAGGAGTGTGAAAAGTAGGTGGATCACCTCGTTGCTTGCTACATCACCATTCTTATCTATATGTTGCCGTGACACATTTTGAACCACAAGGAAGGATTAGGAATAAGATATAAGCTATAAACTTGTGTAGACCTTCACTAGCTTCCCTTAGCCAGTAATCTATCCATCTTACACGTCCTAAGCCTTAACTTGGAGCCTAAGTGTTGAAAACACTATAAATACGGGTGAACTCTCATTGTTAGAACTTGCACCCCGTTTCCTTTGTATCTCATACCCATTCTTCATATCCACCTCTATATACGTCTTAGGACATCCCACAAGACCAAAAACCAGGTCTAGAAGGTAGCCATTGAAGCTCTTGAAGTTTTGATTGCAAGTTGTGTTCATAAGAAGCCATAAGGAGCCATTTTGGAGCTACCTAGGTAAATCTATGTTAAAAAAGCTTTGATCTTGTTATAATGTTTATTTAGACTTTTTATAATGCAAAACTTATGTTAGAAATATAATCTAGAAGAAACTAAGTCATTTCATCATTTAAAATGAAAGTTATACGTTAAAGATGTCTTAAAACCCTAGTTTTATAATTTACATAAAATAATAAGAAAAAACCCATTTAAAAAGCTATAATTCTGAATAAATGTTTTTATTATGATTATAAATGTGTTCATAAACTTTATCTTCAAATCCTAGATCATTTGGAACATTTTTTAGCTTGTTATGTGATTTTTACAAGTTCAGGGACTAAAACTGTCAATTTTAAAACTATTTAACATTTTGGGAAAAAAGTGTCATTTTATGAAATTATAAGCTATAATATTAAATGTTGGAAAGTTTGAGGGCCCAAGTTTAATATTGAAGGTTTAAATTGCAATTTATGAAACTATATACTTTAGGGGTTAAAAGTGTAATTATACCAAAGTGTAACCAAAGGACTATTTTTGCCAACTTTGAAACTAAAGAAGATTAATCATGAATATGTGGAAATAATGAAAGCATCGTTTTAGTAGGGAACTTTGTACAAAGATGTTCCATCTCGATATTACGTTCTGACTAAGTGGTTGGGTTTACGATTTAAAGTTCCCTCGCTCCTCAAACGTTTATAGAATGGCTTCTGAGTATGATGGCCCGAACAATGGTGCTAGAGTTACAATCAAATAATAATTAGAGAAAATAACCAAATATTTAAAGAGATTGATCAAAAGATTAAAAACTTAATACCATACCAATTATGTTAAAATAGGTTGGTGTGAGACCACGTTCTTGTTCGTTAGCTCAAGTTGATCTGTGTGACATAAACCTAACAAGATTACTAGACATAAGGTGAGTTCATAGCCTCACTAAAGTGTACTACTTTCAAATGATTTCAAAACCCGTGAGGGGGATATATGCTAAAAATGGAATACAAGTGTTTTTGGTATGCTTTCCAGATATGATTCATTGACACTATGTTTACTGCTGCCTATGAAAGTCCCTTTTTAATTGTGAACCGCTAATCATTTCTCGGAATGAGCACTAATATCGTAAATAGTACTATTGGATAATGACATCTACTATCTGGGCAAGTCGCACTTGCTAGCACCTTAGTGGTTAAACATGCATACTTTATTTTGCTAATAAGGATTGTTTGGAAGACTTCCTCATAAGGGCAAACTGTTGGTTTCTATGTCTAGTTGCGGTACCATGAGCCTAGTGTAATTAAATCATCATTTTATTCAAACTTACAAGCAAATAACAACGTAGCTCAGGAAAAAGGATCTTGTATTCAAACTGATTTTAAAACCTATGAATTCACTCAACCTTTGTGTTGACTTTAAGCATATATTTCAGGTATTGTAATTGATAGCATGGAGCACCATACTAATGACGTTGAGAGATATAATCTTGGAAGATTTTTTCATTCAAACCTATTTTCTAGATCTCGGGAACCTGTCATGTACAGCGTATGTACAATTGTTTTATTGAAAATCTTTGATTTCGAATGATAAATTTATAAAAAATAAATGAAGTTTATTTAAACACTCTTTTGAGCTGTTTTCTATCACTTTGCTTTCATATCATGAAGTAATACCCCTAAAAATATTATTCCATTGCGTCAAGATAAAAATGGGAGTGTTACAGAGTGGTACTAGAGCTATAGTTATAGAGAACTAAGAGATTTAAAAATCTTAACTATAACTGATTTTCTTAAATAAAATTTCTAAGTGAAGCCTCCGCATCAAAAATCATGCTGCTGCAAAAAGTTGTAAGTGGCATTTAAGATTTCTAGTTATGTAAACAATATAGTGCTAGCTACTGATAGACGTAATTTTTTTTCTTTTTACCGACGTCGTCAGAATTATGTCTTCCTATTCTCATCCTTTCGTTATATCTGATTCGGAACCAGAAAATCTTTACCTTTTGGATTTTCCAGAACCTTTAGTACTAGCCCTTTCTGCCAATAATAATCACCTTAACCCTTTTTCACCAGAAAATAATCCCCAACCAAATTATGAAAATATACCTATTCCGCAGTACCAAACTCCTTAATCCCAAGCTTCTAATAATAT
The DNA here is from genome assembly GCA_025667525.1 of Glebionis coronaria. NCBI lineage: Eukaryota > Viridiplantae > Streptophyta > Magnoliopsida > Asterales > Asteraceae > Glebionis > Glebionis coronaria. The sequence continues at coordinate 406,471 of JANFOE010000648.1, read as the reverse complement.
CCCAAATAACCAAACCATGTTTGTAGAACAAATGGAGAATATGATCAACTATTTCAATGACGTGCCACCCAACCGTATTGAGGATTTAGAATATGAAGTCGAAAGTCGAAGGTGTGAACAAGAAATGATGCAAGAGGAAATAGATAAATTAGAGAATAATTTTGTAAGAGTAAGCAATGAGAATTTTGAGTTACGTAATAGGCAAAGGATAAATGAAGAGGAAATCACCTTAGCAAGAGTAAGAATGACAGCAATCGAAAAACTTGTCGAGGATATTCAAGTTCGACACTAAGACAACATCAAAGCTCTCTTTGCAGAAATCAAGGATCCTGAGAAAAAGAAATAGAACAACTTATAAATATTTCAGCTTCCCAAAAATCCTTGTAAATATTTTAGCTATAAGTCTTTACTTTTATGTACAAAGAAGCTTATCTGTTCATCAGTAAAGCAGATTGTTAATAAACAAAAGTTTCTTTTTCATCTTTCCTTTATTTGCATATTATCCTAGAAAAGAGAAATACTTGAAAAGTATAAGTCTTTAAAAGAATTATAGCAAAAGAGAGATATTATCTTAAACTAAAAAGGACTTCTCAAGTCTATTTGGTTAAAAAGATTATCAATCTAAATAAAGGATAAATAACCTAAGAAACCAAGGACAAGTTGCTATTTGTGTGAGCCCTATAAACATATTCCCTAAAAAAATTTATGTTTCTAAATTTTTGGAAAATTTATGCTCGTAAAGCGTTGTATGTATACACACATGAAAAATTCTTAAATAGACAAGTATATCTAAATATCAAAAAGATTTCTAAATTCAGAATGACACATTTAAGGACATCAGTATCTTCTACCCTAACTCCCGAAAGACTTCAGCGAATAACTAACGGTGAAGTAGCTACAGCCTTGAAAATACCAATGTTCAAAATAGTAAGGAATTCTAATCCAACGGAAGACTATATAACTAGCCAGTTATATAAATTCCAAGGAAATGAAGATGTTATTGGTATTACCCGCTGGATTAAGAAGACAAAAACAATTTTCTCCCAAAAAGATTGCGTTGAGGATCGCAAAGTAAAGCTTGCTATTAATACCCTAACCAATGAAGCATTTTCAAGATGGAATTACTATACTCAACTTGTTGGTTTAGACGAAGCCTATAAAACGAAATGGTTAGATTTTAAGTGCCTCCTAATAACCCGATATTATCCTTCAATAGAAATCGAGAAAGTGAAAAATGAATTTTGCAACCTAGTAACACGAGGAATTGATCTCAAAGCCTATTTGAGAAAATTTCAAGAGTTAGCAGAATTGTATCCTATCACTGATTCACAAAGGATGATGAAGGCTTTTATCAAAGGATTTCCCCAATGATTAAGAAGGATGTTTACTATTTCTAAACCCCATAGTTTAGAAGAAGCCATTAATATCTCCCAGAAATTAATGGATCATGTAATCAAGCACAATCCTGTGCAAGAACCCAACACCCTTAAATGTAAATTTATCAAAGAAGAAGAAGAATCTGTTGAAACTAAACCCAATCACCTAAAATTTACATGTGATCCCTATTTTCCCTACCTATTTTACCCAAATACTAACCTAGTTAACCATTCCCAAACAATAACATACGACGACTATGCTAGACATGTTCCTCAATGTATGAATTGTCTATTGCATCACACTGGAAACTACACAACAAAGTGCCAGAATTGCTTCAAAATAGGTCATCAAACACGATACTGTTCGAGCAAGGGTAATTTTTAGACTTTTCTAAGATTTCCGTGCTTTGTAAATGAATAAGTGTGTTAAACATATGTGAATATTAATAATAAAAATCTATGAAGTTTTTGATTTCATTTTCTAAGTGTTATTTTACTTCACTATCTGGCAGAATAACTCATTTGTGTTACATGTACTTAGGATTATATGTGTTTGATTTTCTTTAGACTAAATATTCAACTTATGTCTTAACGGAATTTCAAAATCTGAATTACAAAATGTTTAACCTAAGTTTTTCTTATGAAAAATAGGTAAGAACAAGTAATGAGTAACTTATTTCAGAATTTCATAAGATATGGCATGACACCATCTGGATCATTGTCAATTGTATTTCATAAAGGATATGAAAACTTTAACAAGGTTATTCCCAAAATAATCCGTTGACATAAAGTGATGATATCTTCAATATGGAATACATTAAGAAAGAACATTTCCCTCTATACCAATAGGTTTAAGTGAGAGAACTATCCAGATATTGGAATTTCATACTCCAAGTATGCATTGCATTATCTGGAATTACACCTATCCTATGAAGGTATTATAGTAATAGAGCATTCATAGTGAAATAAGAAATAACTGTTAACTGTTTACCGGATTAAAATGATGATTTGTGAAATATCTTTTCCAAGAATAATCACAGATATTTTCTCAAGAAGGATGAGAAACTACACCATGTAAAACAGTATTAACATTGGTGAAATGCTTTCCTTATTTGATTTTAAGAGATGGAATAATCAATCCCTGATTTTTAGGCAAACTATGACTTATTAACTTGAGTTTTACCCAAAGAAACTCATAAATAATCACATTCCCTTCTTATTTAGAGAACTAAAGAGAATTTACCTGATTAATTGGTACAGTTTACACTTATTCTTGTAATATTTATAAGGTTTCATTACAACCTAAATGGTCAAAATATCATAAGTGATTATGCTTCATGATACCTATAATAGAAGAGAATGATTAAAGAAAAGAAATAACAACATTAAGAACTTTATTCATTGATATATGAACAGAATGTTAAGCAGAACACAAGAACTACATCTGCCTTTTTGATACACTATGATTATAATCTCGGGACGAGATTTCTTTAAGGGGAAGAGGCTATGACAACCCATAAAATTTGCAAGTGTAATATATGCTATGTTTGAATAGGAGTGGAAAAGCCACTAGAAATTTTTGTTGTTTGTGTATTACATGGTAGAATGAACTACTTCTCACACCATAATAACCACACATTCCTATAATGATGAAAGACAAAAGTCTAAACTATAAAATAGATCTTATAATTTCAATATTAATAAGAACATCTCAAATATAACCATGATGCCCTAAATTCCCTTAGAAACACTAGAATTCCTATAAATGAAGTGTAAAATCAAGAATGGTAAAACATGAATGGAGAACACTTATGAATAAGTCATTATAGAACATAAACAAGTTATAAAGTATACTCTAAAGATATAATAATTCCTAAGAATGGCAAGAACAAACCATGCAAAGCTAAATACAAGCAATTATACATAATAGTCTTGATCACCACCTAGAAACTTTGATAAATAATGTTTCAAGCAATGTAACTACAGTACTATTATCAAAAACAATGTATTAATTACAATCTATGATATAAAGGAAAGCTAACTGATCCTAAATTACTAATATTCACAAATCCAAGGCTAATTACAAGTTAAAAATAAGTAACCAAGCTTAGCATATAAAATCCATTATACATTAAATTAGAGTCTAATATCTTACCACAAATTATAAAACACAACTACATATCATATTAATATTATACATTCATTTCAAGTTAAGTTACAAGTTGGTAAAGCATAAGGTACAAGTTATCAAAGCATAGGATCTTAAGCTCCCGTAATCAACCCTAGAATATGATCAATCTATATAATCCCTCAAACTAAGGATGTAAAACCCATAGAAGACATAAACATATCATATAAGCCCTAGAATAATCATACATAAGTATATAAACCGTAATTACCTAAATTAGAAAATCATTAGGATTAATGACCTAAAAACGCTAATATTAAGAAATCTACAGGGAATGACAACCTAGTTCTTTTTGGAAAAGTCTATAAATATTAATAGGACTTTATTAAGCTTATTATATTATATTAAGACAATATAAAAGTACCCTAATGCACAAGGTACAAGATTTCAATGCATGACTTGTAAATTAGGTCAAAATAGGTATTTTCACTCTTTAGACATGTTTACATAAACTAAACTCTTAAACCAAGTGTAAGAACTCACTGGAAACTTAAAAACCAATGTATAAGACCTATATTAAGTTTATATGAGTATTCAATTGAAGGATAAATCCTTTTACTAACATTTAACCCTAGATTATTAGAAAACCCTAATCTACAAATGTATACTTCCCATTTTCACATCAAACCTTTGTTAAACTTCAAACCAAGGACCTAAATCTCTTAAATAGAATTTCTAAACCCTAATTAAGCCCTAATCATTCACTAGTCACTTTACCAAGTCCTGAATCACAAAAAACACAAACCATAAGTTACAAGCCCTAGAAATAAAACCCAGTTTTGTAAATTCCCTCCAAAACTCATTTTAAAACAATTTCCCTCCATTCCAAGTTTGAAAACCTGATACTTATCAATCCTAAGATATTTTAGGAGTGTTACAAATAGGTGGATCACCTCCTTGCTTGCTACACATCACCATTCTTATCTATATATTACCGTGACACATTTTGAACCACAAGGAAGGATTACGACTAAGCTATAACCTATAAACTTGTGTAAACCTTCACTAGCTTCCCTTAGTCAGTAAGCTATCCATCTTACACGTCCTAAGCCTTAAATTGGAGCCTAAGTGTTGAAAACACTATAAATAGGGGCAAACTCCCATTGTTAGAACTTTCACCCCCTTTCCTTTGTATCTCATACCCATTCTTCATATCCACCTCTATATACATCTTAGTACATCCCACAAGACCAAAAACAGGTCTAGAAGGTAGCCGTTGAAGCTCTTGAAGCTTTGATAGCAAGTTGTGTTCATAAGAAGCCATAAGGAGCCATTTTGGAGCTACCTAGGTAAATCTATGTTAACCAAGGCTTTGATCTTGTTATAATGTTTGTTTAGACTTTTTATAATACCAAAATTATGTTAGAAAGATAATCCAAAAGAAACTAAGTCATTTCATCATTTTAATTGAAAGTTATAAGTTAAAGATGTCTTAAAATCCTAGTTTTATAATTTACATAAAATAATAAACAAAACCCATTTCAAAAGATATAATTCTGAATAAATGTTTTTATTATGATTATAAATGTTTTCATAAGCTTTTTCTTCAAACCCTAGATCATTTGGATCATTTTTGAGCTTGTTATATGATTTTTACAAGTTCAGGGACTAAAACTGTCAATTTTGAAACTATTTAACATTTTGGGCAAAAAGTGTCATTTTATGAAACTATAATATATAAGAATAAATGTTGGTTAGTTTGAGGCCCTATGGTTAAATATTGAAGGCTTAAATTGTAATTTATGAAACTATATACTTTAGGGGTTAAAAGTGTAATTATGCCAAAGTGTAACCAAAAGTACTATTTTTGCCAACTTTGAAACTAAAGAAGATTAATCATGAATATTTGGAAATAATGAAAGTATCATGTTAGTAGGGAACTCTGTACAAAGATGTTCCATCTCGATATTACATTCTGACTGAGTGGTTGGGTTTACGATTTAATGTGCCCTCGTCCTCAAACATTTATAGAATGGCTTCTGAGTATGATGGCCAAACAATGGTGCTAGAGTTACAATAAAATAATAATTAAAGAAAATTGTTGGGAATAAAATGAAGCTAAGACACTTAGACGCTGACAAGAGGAAATTGGACGTTGATAGGAAGAAATCAAGCGTTGTCAAGTCAAGCGTTGACAAGAAGAAGTCAAGCATTGATAAGAAGAAGTCAAGTACTGATAGGATACTTAGTCTACACGTTTTATGTTTCTAGTAAAGATATGTTCGACAATGTATTTCTTATGTTTATCTTTACCTAAAATAGCTGATACGTACACTCTTGTACAAGGTTCCTTAATCTATAAAAGGAGGCCTTTAGGTTTAGTTGAATATGTGTTTTACACTTTCATTGTACGCAAGTTCGATTAATCAATCAAAGTGAAAGTTTGGTTATTCTGTTTGTGTGTTCTTGTTTAAGTATTAATTCCGCATAACACTTAGATTGTTTTATATACAACAAAGTTTCTCTAAGTGTTTAACTTGATTCATTCTCGTTTACACAAGCTAAATCGATCTAAGTTTGGGATCAACAAGTGGTATCAGATCTTGTTAAGGAACTTTGATCTAAAGAACACAAAACCCTAAAAACCCTAACTCACCAAAAACCCTAATTTTTCAAGAAACCCTAAAAACCAGACAACATGTCTACTCCAGAGTTGACCTCCTCCTCAAGCCATAACCTAAAAATCCCTATGCTAGACCCTGACAACTTTGAGCTATGGAAGTTCAATTTTGAGCAGTACCTTCAAATCCATGACCACACCCAATGGGAAAATATTGAATTTGGAAACACATTCGATTAGGCTGCCAAGATTCAAGCTGCTATTACTCTAAGATCAACTCCAGGCTCAAGTGAGGAGGATCGAAAAGAAAAATCTACATATGAGAGAGCTGTCTCAACTAAGGACATTTCAAAGAGAAGGAATGACATGAAAACTCTAATTCTCAAACTTTCTTTGGGACCAGCCAATCAACACAAATATAGAGGTTTTGAGTCTCCAAAAGAGCTTTGGGCAACCCTTCAAGTCACTGATGGTGGTAATGATGATACTGCCTCAGAAAAAAAGAAGCAACTCTTGCATGAGTATGTTGTGTTCAAAACTCATCCCAATGAAAAGCTAAGTGGGGGGTGAGAAGCAGACTTCTTGACATCACAAGCAAATTTTCATTCATGGGAACAGTGCATGATGATGCTGATATCATCACCACTTTCCTTAAAAGTCTTGGTGATGCATGGAAGATTGAAGCAAGGTCTATGATTGCTAATCATGCTCACAAAAGTTACACATTTGATGACGTCTACAATAAACTGAGGATTGTAGAGAGTGAAATCCTTTTGGATCACGGAAGCAAATCTACCAATGGAAATATGGCCTTCTTCTCACATAGTTAAGGTCAATTTGATCAAAGGGAGTCATACATGCACCCCGTTACTGGATCACATTGTTTCAACGTTGGATAAAGCTTTGTCAGCGCCCCACATTCAGACGCTGACACATACAATGTTGACTCGCCAAGAGTTAAGCCTGCTGGTATTGATCTAGATACAATGTGTGCATACATTGATTCATTGCCTAATGGTTCAGTGATTACATATGAGGACCTTGAGCAAATTAGTGATGAGCATTAGGAGGAGATGGACATAAAGTGGAATATGGCACTTGCAAGCATATGGGCCAATAGATGGAATACGAGATTCAGGAAGAAGATGACCTTTAATGCTAAGGACACTGCTGGGTTTGATAAATCCAAGGTTGAGTGTTACAATTGTCATAGAATGGGTCACTTTATGAGAGAATGCAGATCTCCAAGAAGATCTTATGCTGGAAAGCCTTCAAGCCAAATCATCAAGGTTGAAGATACAAAGGCTATGGTTGCCATGCAAGAGATTGATGGTATTGGCTGGGACTGGAGCTTTTTGGCCAAAGATGAGGAAGAGAACAAAGCCTTGGTTGTAGAAAAGGAGGAAGAGGAGCATGTTCACTATGCTCTCATGGCACATTCTTCATCTTCGTCAAACAATGAGGTATATGATGATGCATTTTGTAGTAAAGGTTGTCGCTTAAACACTGAAAAACTTAACAAAGCAATTTTAAAGTTAAAATCAGATGTTTTTGATGAAAAATGCAAGTTATCTAGCTATCAACTTGCACTTGTTTAAACTGAAAAGACTGTGGCTGAATATAAGAAAATGGAGCTTGATCTAAAAGATCAAATCAATGTTTTGACTCATGACCTCAATGCTAGTATTGAGGTAAAGGACATATTGGAGAGATCCAATGGTGTTATACAAGCTAAGTTAGAAGAGGCCATAAAAAACAAAGATAATGTAGATCTTAAAATTAAAAGATTTGATAAAGCTTCTCAAACCCTAGAAAAATATGTTAGTGAACAAAGAGATTCTAGGGATATGACTGGGATTGGGATGAAAGAGTATGCTAGTGTTCCACCACCCGCTGAGAACTTCTATGGTGTCCTTAGAAAGGATTTATCTTGGACTGGTATTCCAGAACTCCAAGAAGAGGAATTTATTCCTCCACCAAGAAAGCCAATCCTACTTTGTTTGTTAAAGGTGGCATGCTTAGTGATAGCCTAAATGAGTCTACACCCATAAAAGTGACCAACCCTACTAATGAAAAGACTACTGACCTTGGCATAAACGTTGATAGAAAACCTAGTATTAAATATGCAGAAATGTATAGAATACCTAGGTCACCAAAAAGTCAAGTTAGTTATAATGGGACAGGTTTCTTTTCATCTAGACCTAGAGTTATGTATAGAAAAGCCTGTTATACTTGTGGGAGTTTTTCACATTTGGCTTATAAGTGTGTCAATGCTTCAAATGTCAACGCTAATAGAAAGTCAACCATGGTCAAACCCAAACCTTTTGTCCAGCAAAGTCCACAAGTCATTAGACCAGCTCTATTCTTTACTAAAGGGTCTAATACCTATTGACAAAGACCTTTTGAAAAGACAAATACATGGTCTAACAGACAATGGGTTCCTGTAGCAAACCCTAGTTTTGGCGCTGACAAAAGCAATCGCAGCATTGTCAAGAACAATTTTAACGCTGACAGGAATGTTTCCAACACTGTTAGACCAAGTAATAACAAATGCTTGCAACCAAAGGGAAAGGGGTCTAAATCTTCTTCTAGCTTGACATGGAGACCCAAACAAGACCAAAACCCTAATTCAGATGGAATTTCTATGACCTGTAACAGATTTCATTTTATTTCAAAGGTCATAACTAAACCAATTGGGGTTAACTAGGTGTTTAATCCAAAAAGGGATGAACAAGGGGTTGTTATAAGGACTAAATCCGTTCTTGTTGAACAACCAAATGAATCCAAGTCTTCTCAGGCTTGGGTTCCCAAAGAAAACTAATTTTTTTTCTTTATGTGTAGGGCAATCAAAAGCAGGTTAATGATCATGGATATTGGGATAGTGGATGCTCTAGGCACATGACGGGGAAGGAAGATTATTTGACAAACTTTACCCCCATTAAAGATGGTGGCAAAGTGTACTTTGGAGGAGGATATGGAACTATTACTGGCAAAGGCACTCTTATCACCAACAATTTGCGTTTTGAAAACGTATTTCTGGTAAAAGAACTTGATTATAATCTGTTTAGTGTATTACAAGTTTGTGATAACAAAAATAAGGTTCTTTTCACTGATACTGAATGCTTGGTGTTAAGCAAAGATTTTAAATTACCTAATGAGAAATTCATTGATTATAGAACACCTAGGCATAAGGACATTTATGATGTGAATCTTAATAGAATTAGGATGAATAATAATCTGTCATGTCTATATGCTAATTCAGTTGATGAGAGTAATCTTTGGCACAGAAGGTTAGGGCACATAAATTTTAAGAACATAAATAGACTTGTGAGACATGGTTTAGTTGATGGTTTGTGTCACACCCCACCATGGCGGAATATGGGGCACGACGTATGGATATCATCACAACAATAGCGTGTCTATAGAGTTAACTAAATGATATAAGAAATGTCATAAAAATGGTGACACAAATGTCGTGACAATATCTCAATAATGCAGGAGTCTAAGTAAGTAGGTAACAGTCCTACCTCTTACCCAAGACAAACAAATAACACAAACAAAACAAACATATAGGTAAACTAAGAAGGAACGGGGATCTCCTTCTATATGCAATCCTAAGGCATCCAAGTCTAGCCACTTCTATCCTCAAGCTTAAACACATTCACACCTGAAAGGGACACTAAAACACGTCAACATAAAGTTGGTGAGAGTCATAGGTTTAGACTCCAACGCTAAATCAATTACAAGTTGTGAATAACAACCATCAACACAATAACATATGGACAATGTGCTACAATTATGTATTAACAACTAGCATTCAAGATCAATCATTCCAAACCCAAAATCCAAGGCTCCTACCTTGCCAAACAACATGGTACCATAGATGATCACACTATGTACCTATCCCAAGGCCACTACCTTGTCAAACCACAAGGCCACTACCTTGTCAAACCACAAGGCCGCTACCTTGTCAAACCACAAGGCCACTACCTTTTCAAACTACAATAACTGAGACGACACGTGTCCCCCGATCCAAATCATACACAATCAAAAATCACATAGCAGTTAATCACATAATGTACACACAAGTCCATCTCAAATCACAAACATATTCACAGCATCAATTTAGAAAATAACTCAACACAGTGTCTCTTCCATCCCATCTGGAAGTCAAAATCAATAATAAACATGGGACTATGAAACTCACCTGATAGCTTCTTCACAAGTCCTCGCACTAGCAACAAGCTAACAAACCAAAAACACGAAATCAATACACGAACCAATCACTAAGATGGCTCATCAACCTATGATGGACATCTAGTCTATTCTCGTATAATTATCTCATTATTAAGCTCCAATCACCCCATTACCCTTCCTTAACAAGTCCCTAACTTGGTTAAGTTTAATAGCTATCCCGTTCATAATTTTACACAAAACAGTCCCAGTTTTAGGTCTCAAAACTTTAAGTCAAACGTCCACTTAAATATATTCATGGTTTCTGTAAAATGAATATTCACACTTTTATACATGTTAGTTAAAACCTCCCACTTGCCCTACCCTTAAAGCTACTGTTAAGGCCCCGATATATGTGTATATATTGCTACCTATCCAGAATTCACTGATTTTAAACGTATGAAAAGTTCATTACCATTAGAGGGTCTTACCCTAAACCACAATCTTAGCCCAAGTGAAGATACTCACTAAAACATATAAACCATCTCTCATGTTCGTGAGAAGATCCCAATGCAACCCTAAGTACCCCAAACTACCCAAAACTTAAAAAGAAAACAGGCTGAATTCAAAACTGTTTTGACCTCCGACTGTTGTAACCTGGTTTTGACCCACTTCCCTACCTCCAATTTAGTTCTAGTTTCTTGCATTGGAAAGCCACTTCAAATACCTTTTCAGGGCTAGTTTGATCTCATATTGAATGTTCCTAGAACTCCAGATATGATCAAAACAATAGACTCAAAATTCTGCCCAGTTTTTAAAAACGGGTTTTACAAAATCAACCTCATTAATTAACCCTAATCCCTCTAATTACAAGCCCTAATTTATTTAATCATTAAAATATGATTAATATACTGTTTTTAATTAAACCCTAATCTAATCCATCATATGATCATAGAAACATTAAAAACATTTAATATGAAAAGGGTTAAGAAGGTTTTACCTTTGAATTAATAGAAGATAAAGAAAACCTAATTTTTGAAGAACCCTAATTGGCCTCCATTGATGAATTTCGGCTAGGAGATGTTATGGAGGTTAAAACCTGATTATTATGGTTATGAGTTAGGTTTGGTTAAGTCCTAAAGGCCCCCTAATCCCATTACAAGTCCATTGGGCCTGTTTTGGGCTTTTCCCTTCTTTCTTTCTTCTTTGGTGCGTCTAAACCGACCCAAACACCCCTAAATTCGTTTTTTTTTTAATTTTCATTATTTAATATTATGTTATTAATATTACTTTAATTTTCCTTAATTTATTTCAGCTCCTAAAGCTTCCAAAACCACAAAACCGTAAAACTAGTCAAATTTACGCGTTTTACCGTAAAAGACGTAAAATATACACTTTTAAAAAAAAATCTCAATTTTTGAAATAAACTTTATAACTAAGTCCTAAATGACTTAAAACCATCCCAAAAAATATTCATATGACTAATTACCTCATCCGCGACCTCTAAATGCTAAACCGTAAATGTAAAAATACGATTTTCTATAATACATATACGTATACATAGAACCACCAAATAACACCATCTCACTTCATAGTCACTACCATGTGAACTCATGAACATGAAATCATCACACATCGTTTCATTCACAAGGTACCCCGTACTGGAAACGATATCCAAACCACAATCTATACACACCAATAATCACATAAACACGTAAAGACACGCAACTAGCACAAAATAAAACTAAGTGACGAACCTCAAAACCAGGTTTGTCACATCACTCCCTCCTAATATAAATATCGTCCCGAGATTTACTCCTTAGGAACAAACACACAGACAACAAATCACACGAGGATACTTGTTCTAAAAGAACTCCTCTCATTTCCACGTGAAATTTAGTTCAAGTTTCAAAATACCACATATACAAACCAAAAACAATTAAAATCATTACCAAACTCTTGACCTCACAGTAAATAAATCTCCTAGATGACTCTTTGATAAAATAAAGACTCTCATTAACACAAGTCACGAATAACCGTACATGCAAAATGCATTCTCAAATAACCTTTACCAATCTCAATACATGAAATGTATCATGTATACAACTCATTTTCCCTAGGAAATTCTATGCTCATAAGCTAATGGTCCGATCTTTCTAAAGATTATAAATGGACCTACAAAACTCTACATCAACTCTTCCATTTTACCAAAACATACCACCCGTTACTATGGGTGAAAATCCCTACATAACTTTGTCACTAACTCTAGTGGTTTCCTCCTTTTCTACATAGCATCCCTTGTTGCTCTCATCCTTTCCACAACCATCATTACCACATTAGTAGCCTCTTTTACCAATTCTAGTCCACAATAGGGACAACTCACCATATCCTTTCATATAGTGCCTCAAATGGCATTTATCGACTTCGAGTATGATAACTATCATTATATGAAAACTCAGCCATCGCTAACGAGTTTCCTAACTACCTCTAAATAAATCAGTATAGGTCAGTGCCATTTCTTTTTCCACACTACGACAGTATTAGCCTGCTTGTGCTTTATTCTACTCATTAAGCTCTACCAAAGTTTTACCTTCGGTTCCTATCTCGAACTATTTCATTCATGCTTCGCTTCTATACACACTTCCTTCTTCTTCTTCAACTCCTACCATACATCACGATGTGATGCTTCCCATCGTTTCTTACCTTGCCATAATCCTTCATAAGGCATTCCATACATATTAGGCTAACTTTTACGCAGAACCCTCTATTCCATCACATCTGTACGCAATCCTTCCAACTTCTCAACTATCTGACTTCTCCTTCCTCTTGAAATATATGATGAATTAGTCAGTCTATCGACTATCACCCAACTCCCATCGTACTTAATCCTCCACCGCATTATGTATCCCTTCCACCAACTTCGTCCTTACATCGCCCTTTCTAAGCTGCTCCTATCTATGTAGGAATTATAGTCTATGTCCCTTTTCTCCTTATGATTGTCCAAGCCACGCAACATACATGTTGACGCGTTCTCTGCTTTAGACAACTCAACTCGTGTAACCTACATCCTTCATCCAAACCACCCTAATACGTCATCCATATAGTTCAAGTTCATCTCAGCTTCACTTCATTCTTCTTATTCCATGTCTCATCAACCATGCTTGCCTTTCCCAGATGGTACTTGGCCTTGCCATTTTCTTTCATCAATTAACTCCACCCATCACCTTTGCCAAATGTTCAATCAAGATGATTGAATATGTGTTGGAGACGTTCACGATCCGTATAGATCATTCTCCACGTCTCGTACACCAAATGCCTCTAGCATTCTAGGCAGATATAACAGTCCAGCTCCACTAACTAAGTCTATCTAGTTCTTCCATATCTTCAGTTCCTGCAACATATAAGAAATCGCCTTTCTTGTCGTTCTCGTACACATCCAAATCCTTGTTCCGCGTATCGTCATGCTTCGCGAATTCATCCAGTCCTTCCGATAATGCCAAGATCGGCTCATTATCCAGTCCACCTCTTCAGCCTCCAAAATACTTCCTCGTCCTTCTTCACTCCGTCCCTTGCTGGTTCCATGATATGCCATCATTTCTAACTACTCATCATGGTAGACTTAATACTAAAACTCACACTTGAAAATCTTACGTATAATTCCACTCCAAAACCAACACATACTTCGCCTCACTCTCCTTCTTAGACTTTGAGTAGATCAAGATGTCGTCGATACTCCCGATGACAACTCATTTACATACGTTCATGCACACTCGCTTCATTGACTCCATGAAATCCGCTGGTGCTTTGGCGAAGCCAAATGCATAACCGTAAACCCAAAGCGTTCATACAACATCCTTAGCAGTTTCAACTATGTCCTCCTTGCACCCTCTCTTAGCGGCAATACGAATAAATTCCTACCTCGTTCTACTTGCAAAATTCTACACGCATCTTAAAAGACCGGTACTTCCTCTCATCGGACCACTCAACCTCTTTCCACATCCAATCTACTACTAAGCAACCCAACTTTTATCCGGCATTCCTTGCAATTTCTAACAGCTCTTGTTTTTAAATGACTCCATCAACGATTTGCCTTGGAAAGGCACTAACTACAACTCCTCTCACTTCTCCTACTTGCTCTATTTATGGTTCTACCTCACAATAAAAGGAAAACCTACTAAATTTCAGGAAATTTTCGGAAAACTTACATGCCCTACGATCAATCATAAATACCTTTGAGGTACTGTATCCCCTTCCAACACTCTCTATGGCGCGTTACTTGTGCTAGTATCCCACAAAACTCTATTCATCTCCTTGGTACTCCTAAGAGACCTCATGACCTCATTAGTTCGTCTACGAACTTCCTTCCTCCCCACTAAGGGTATTCCAACCGTTCTCTCATGGTCACCTACTTAAGCGTGTAGGCGCGACCAAGTCTTTCATATGACTACCTCAACGCACCTAAACAATATGAAACCAAAACTACATCCTGAATCCACCAGATACGATCAACGAATCAAACCCACGGATAACTAACGACATTTCACGTGCACCAATTAAAACAAATCAAAAGCCACGAGACTCAAAAGAAAACTCAACCCAGAACATGTATCAATTCAAAATGACCCATGACAACGAAAAATAATCCGAGAAACACCCAATGGCAACCAAAACATATTACGCCTCGCAACATATTATTTAAACCGTGCAAAAGACCGACCTTTCCAAAAGAATATACTCTAATTTATTATTATTTTCTTTTACCTCCCCACATCTATGTGACTCAAACCATCTACAAACAATGTGACAACCGTGGTTTTGAGGTTCGTCACTTGGTCTTACTTTTAGGTTATTTTATGTGTGACTACTTGATTTTTTGTGCTTACGTGTTTATGTTGTGTGAACGAGGTTGGTGTGATTATCGTTTATGAGTATAGAGTACTCATAAGTAAATCGAGGTACGGTTAATTCATGATCATGAGATCAAAATTAGTGACTATGAAATGAAATGGTGGTATTTTGGTGGTTACGTATACGTATAAGTATTATAGTAATAGTGTTTTTTAGGATTTACGGTTTAGCATTTAGAGGTCTCGGATAAGGTAATTAGCCATATGAATATTTTTCGGGATGGTTTTAAGTCATTTAGGACATAGTTATAAAGTTTATTTAAAAATTTGAGATTTTTTTAAAAGTGTATATTTTACGTCTTTTACGATAAAACGCGTAAAATTGACCAGTTTTACGGTTTTGAGGTTTTGGAGGCTTTAGGAGCTGAAATAAATTAAGGAAAATTAAGGTAATATTATTATTACATATATTAATAATAAAAATAAATAAAAAACGAATTTTAGGGGTGTTAGGTCGGTTTGGGAAAAAAAAGAAAAAGAGGAAAAAAAAGGAAACAAGTGTTATAATTGGACTAGGATTCTTGTGTACACTATATAATGTTTTACTAAACAAAAAATAAAAACATAAATCCCTGGAGCTAATAAAATTCGTGGGTTTCACTAAAAAAAAGTTAGGGTTCTTCATAATTTTGGGGGTTTTTCATCTTTCATTAATCATAAGGTAAAACCTTCAAATCTTTTTTTAATTAAATTGTTTTTATGTTTATTTAATCATTCTTATGATGGATTAGGGTTAGGGTTTATATAAAATCTGTAATTAATGATGTTATAATCATATTATGATGATCATATAATCTAGGGCTTGTATTAGATGGGGTTATGGGTAATTAATTAGTTCAATTTGTTTAAAACCTGTTTTTAAAAACTGGGCAGATTTTGAGTCAATTGTTTTGATCATATCGGGAGTTCTATAAACTCTTATTTTACGATTCAAGTACCCCTGGAAAGCTATTTGAAGTGGCTTTCCAATGCAAGAAACGAGAACTAAATTGGAGGTCGGGAAGTGGGTCAAAAACAGGTTACAACAGTCGGAGGTCAAAACAGTTTTGAATTCAGCCTGTTTTCTTTTTAAGTTTTGGGTTGTTTGGGGCACTTAGGGTTGCATTGGGATCTTCTCACGAACGTGAGAGATGTTTTATATATTGTAGTTAGTATCTGCACTTGGGCTAAGGTGGTGGTTTAGGGTAAGACCCCTTAATGGTAACAAACATTTAGTACGTTTAAAATCAGGAAATCTGGAATGACAAAAGTAGATATATATATATCGGGGCCTTAACAGTAGCTTTAAGGTTAGGTCAAGTGGGAGGTGTTAGCCAACATATGTAAGGGTATGAATATTCCTTTTACAGAAACCATGGGTAGGTTTAAGTGGGCGTTTGATCTAAAGTTTTGAGACCTAAAACTGGGACTGTTTTGGGTAAAATACGAACGGGTTAGTTATTAAACTTAACCAAGTTAAGGACTTGTTAAGGAAGGGTAATGGGGTAATTAGAGCTTATTAATGAGGTATATATGTGAGAATAGGCTAGATGTCCATCATAGGTTAATGAGCCATCTTAGTGATTGGTTCGTTTATTGATTTCGTGTTTTTGGTTTGTTAGCTTGTTGCTAGTGCAAAGACGTGTGAAGGAGCTATCAGGTGAGTGTTCATAGTCCCATGTTTATTTTTGTTTTTGACTTACAGATGGGATGGAAGAGACACTGTGTTGAGTTGTTTCTAAATTGTTGATGTGAATGTTTTATGGTTGTGATGGACTTGTGTGTACACTTATGTGATTAACTGCTATGCGATTTTTGATATGTTATTGTGGTTTGACAAGGTAGTGGCCTTGTGGTTTGACAAGGTAGTGGCCTTGTGGTTTGCCAAGGTAGTGGCCTTGGATTAGGTACATAGGGCGATCATCTAAGGTACCATGATGTTGTTTGGCAAGGTAGGAGCCTTGGATTTGTTTGGTATGATTGGTCTTGATTGATAGTTGTTAACACATAATTGTAACACATTGTCCATATGTTCTTTTGTTGAGGATTATTATTCACAGCTTGTGACTGATTTAGCGTTGGAGTCTAAACCTATTACTCTCACCAACTTTATGTTGACGTGTTTTAGTGTCTCTTTCAGGTGATACTATGGTTAAGCATGAGAAAATAAGTGGCTAGGATGGGAGAAGCATAGGATTGCATATTGAAGGAGAATCCTCGTTTCCTTCTTAGTTTTTATTTGATTGTTCTTTTAATATGTGATACTGAGGCACACATATGTTTGTAGGTATGTTATTTGTTGTCTTGGGTAAGAATTAGGACTGTTACTTACTTACCTAGACCCCTTGCATTTGTTGAGATATTGTCATGACCTTCGTGTCACCATTTTTATGACATTTCTTATTTCATATAGTTGTCTCTATAGACACGCCATGTTGTGATGATATCCATACGTCGCGCCCCATGTTCCGCCATGGTGGGGTGTGACAGAATGGTATCAGAGACCAATGGTTATAGAGAATTAGGTTGCCTAGTCGCGTAGCCTAGTCTATAGCTTAAGGGTCCATGCATATAGGCGTCATAGGAGTATGTGTGTATTTTATAATAATTGATGTGTTTGGATGTTATTTTGCGATGTTGTTAAGTTAGGAACTAATATGGTTCATACTTGACCACATAATATTTTCCTTTCGGGTTTTGACTAGTGCGGGTTTAACTACCATCGTCCACGCTAGTCATCTTTGTACTTTGCTAGAAAATGTATAATTATTTGTTTTAAATTTTCCGACTCTTATGGACGGCATGCCTTAATATCATTTATGTTTTTGTTTGGATTATGTCTACGCTAGTTTAGCTAGACCATGGATTTGTGATGTTTCAAGTTTTGACTATGTTATTTTAATAAATAGAGTTTTGGATTTTATTTTGTGTGTTTATGTGCTTGTGAGTTGTTGGATTATGAGTTATGT
The DNA here is from genome assembly GCA_025667525.1 of Glebionis coronaria. NCBI lineage: Eukaryota > Viridiplantae > Streptophyta > Magnoliopsida > Asterales > Asteraceae > Glebionis > Glebionis coronaria. The sequence continues at coordinate 388,319 of JANFOE010000648.1, read as the reverse complement.
GTAGTATTAATTTCTTATAAGTGTCATCATAGGAGGGAGTACATTGGTGAAAGGGAACATGTATAATTATGGAGGCCTACATAATTATATATGTGCCACAACACCACTATACTTTCAAGTATGATTGCATGAAAGAGAATTGATACATGCTTGTATAGCATATGTTGGTAGTATGTATGATTATGATTAGGCGTATGTATGGTGGTAAGAATACTATATGGAGTATTCTGGTAGTTGTTAACGGGTGTCATGTTTTTACTATCAGCATGGTGAACACGCGAAATGGTGCTGGTGGAAGTGGTGGTGATGGAAATCCTGACTTGGCTACTTTGATTGCTGCTCAAATGGCCAACATAATACCAACCATTGTTCAGCAGGTGACTAACAACCTGAACAACAATAATAACAACAATGGTCAAGGAGGAGGTGGAAACAATGGTTGTAGCTATAAGGCACTCACTTCTTGTGGTGCAAGTGAGTATGATGGGAAGGGCGGCGCGGTAGTACTTACCCAATGGATTGAGAAGATGGAGAATGTAATTCAGATGAGTGGATGCTTACCAAATCAAATGGTCATGTACGTAACTGGTTCACTGGTAGGGAAGGCTTTAACTTGGTGGAACACCCAAGTTCAAGAAAGGGGAAGAGTTGCTTCAAATGCTATGGCTTGGGCCGATTTTAAAGCTCTTATGACTACGGAGTTTTGTCCAAGCAATGAGATGGAGAAGCTGGAAAATGAGTTTTGGGGACATGCTATGGTTGGAGCGGCTCATGCAGATTACACAGATCGCTTCCATGAATTGGCAAAGCTGGTTCCCCATTTGGTTACCCCTGAGGCGAACAAGATTAAGCGGTACATTGCTGGATTACCTCCTCAGATCAGGGGAATGATTAAGGCTACTCAGCCTAACACAAGACAACAGGCCATACTAACGGCAGGAATACTTACTGAGGAGGCGGTATCTAGTGGAACTTTGGTCAAGGCGGGAGATAAAAGAAAGGAGCCAGAAGCCGCGAAGTCGCCTGACACCAACTGGAAGAATTCTAAGAAGGCGAAAAATGGAAGAAATTTTGCCATGAGGGTACCTCAAGGTTCTGGAAATCCGAACAACAACAATGCTGCCTGTCGAACCTGCTATAGGTTCCATCCAAGAGGTACACCATGCCAGACATGCTACAATTGCCAGAAACCGGGACACTTTGCTAGAAAATGTGACACACCTAACAGAAACGCAACAACAATCCAGTCTGTAAGGACGCATGTCACCGGGGGAAATTGTTTTGAGTGTGGACAACCCGGGCATTTCCAGAGGGAGTGTCCTAGATTGGTTGGAGCAACCAACCAGGGCAGAGGCCAGTTAGCTTTGGAGGGAAGTCGAGGAAACCAAGGCGGTGGAAACCGGAACAATGCTAACCGCAACAATGGGAACACTGGGAATCGGAACTGGAACAGGAACGAGGGAAATCAGAATAGGGGAAATCGGAATGGAGGCAGGGTTTACCTTGCAAATGCCGTAGAAGCGGTTCAGGACCCGAATGTAGTCACGGGTATGTTTTCTGTTAACAATCACCTCGCTACGATTCTTTTTGACTCTGGGGCAGATTTTAGTTTTGTGTCGTCTCAATTCGTGCCTTTGTTAGATATGAGCCCTAGTGTAGCGAAACCAGGATATGTGATTGAAATAGCTAGTGGTAAGCAAGAAGAAGTAGATGAGATATTTTTGAACTGCAAATTAGAGTTGGGAGAATTTAAGTTCACCATAGATTTAATCCCTCTAGGACATGGGAGCTTCGATGTAATCATTGGGATGGATTGGTTATCGAAGCATAGGGCTGAGCTAATGTGTCATGAAAAGATTGTTAAGATACCCATAGGCGATATGAAGGTGTTATACGTGTACGGAGAAAGGAATGAGAATAAGACCAGGTCTCTTATGAATGCCAAGGATGATGAGCCACAAATCAATAAGATTCTAGTAGTAAGAGAGTTCGTCGATGTATTCCCGGATGACTTGATGGGGTTACCACCGGTGAGACAAGTAGAGTTTAAGATTGACTTAGTACCCGGGGCAACACCCGTAGCGAAGTCACCGTATCATCTAGCACCGTCAGAGATGCAAGAATTAGCCGAGCAACTCAAGGAATTGCAGGATAAGGGTTTCATTCGACCAAGTTCTTCTCCATGGGGAGCGCCGGTGCTATTTGTTAAGAAGAAGGATGGATCATTCCGGATGTGTATTGATTATCGGGAGTTGAACAAGCTGACCATTAAGAACCGTTATCCTCTCCCAAGGATTGACGATTTATTTGATCAGCTGAAAGGAGCAAGGTACTTCTCAAAAATTGACCTTAGGTCCGGTTATCACCAAATAAGGGTCTGTGAGGAGGACATACAAAAGACCGCGTTCAGAACAAGGTATGGACACTTTGAATTCACCGTTATGCCATTTGGATTGACAAACGCGCCAGCAGTGTTCATAGATCTAATGAACCGAGTGTGCAAGCCATATCTAGACAAATTTGTTATAGTCTTCATTGATGACATACTTATCTACTCTAAGACGGAGGAGGAGCATAACCAACATTTGAGATCGGTATTGGAGCTGCTCAGGAAGGAGAAACTTTATGGGAAGTTCTCCAAGTATGAATTTTGGCTGCAAGAAGTACAATTTCTAGGGCATGTAATCGATAATGATGGCATACATGTAGACCCAAATAAGATTGAAGCAGTGAAGGATTGGAAGGCACCTACTACACCGTCAGAAATAAGGTCATTCTTAGGCTTGGCAGGATATTACAGGAGATTTATAGAGAATTTCTCTAGAGTATCAAAGCCTTTGACATTGTTGACCCAAAACAATCAGAAGTATGAATGGGGTGAAGAGAAAGAACAGGCGTTTCAGACACTAAAGGATAGGTTGTGTAATGCACCTATCTTGTCTTTACCAGAAGGGGTGGAAGATTTTGTGGTTTACTGTGATGCGTCCAACCAGGGTTTAGGATGTGTTCTTATGCAGCGAGACAAGGTCATAGCTTATGCATCACGACAATTGAAAAACCATGAGAAGAATTACACCACACACGACTTGGAACTAGGAGTTGTAGTCTTTGCTCTCAAGATATGGAGACATTACTTGTATGGGACGAAAAGTGTGATCTTTACGGACCACAAAAGTTTGCAGCACATCTTTGATCAGAAAGATTTGAACATGAGGCAGAGACGATGGTTGGAGTTATTTTGTGATTATGACTGTGAGATTAAGTATCACCCTGGGAAGGCCAATGTGGTGGCGGATGCGCTAAGTAGGAAGGAGAGGCTAAAACCAAAGAGAGTAAGGGCAATGAGCATAAAAATTCAGACAACTCTTAAGGATAGAATTCGGGCAACACAAGTAGAGGCCGTAAAGGAAGAAAGGATGGTTGAAGAAAATCTACATACTATGGATCAATACATGGAAGAAAGAGGAGATGGTTGCAAGTATTACTTGGATAGAATCTGGGTTCCGTTGTTTGGCGATACAAGGAAGGTGATATTGGATGAAGCTCATACGTCGAGGTATTCGATACACCCAGGAGCTGATAAGATGTATCGGGACATTAGAGATATGTATTGGTGGCCAGGAATGAAGAAGGATGTAGCTTTGTACGTTAGTGAATGTTTGACTTGCTCCAAGGTGAAGGCTGAACATCAAAGACTGTCAGGGTTACTGCAACAACCAGAGGTTCCTAAATGGAAGTGGGAGAATATTGCCATGGACTTCATTACAAAACTGCCAAGGTCTAATAGTGGAAATGATATGATTTGGGTAATAGTGGACAGACTGACTATGTCTGCCCATTTTGTGGCAATGAAGGAGGATGATAAGATGGAAAGGTTTGCCAAGAAATACTTGGAACATGTGGTGGCAAAACATGGAGTACCGGTGTCGATCATATCAGATAGAGATAGCAGGTTTACGTCTAGGTTTTGGCGGCTATTGCATAAGGCCTTGGGTACGAGGCTGGATATGAGCACAGCTTATCATCCGCAGACGGATGGACAGAGTGAGAGGACTATACAAACACTAGAGGACATGTTAAGAGCGTGTGTGATAGACTTTGGAGGAAGTTGGGAGAATCATCTGGCGTTGGCAGAATTCTCGTACAATAATAGCTACCATGCTATTATAGAGTGTGCACCATTTGAGGCACTTTATGGTAGGAAGTGTAGGTCACCGTTGTTATGGGCTGAAGTAGGAAGTAGTCAACTAATTGGACCGGAGATGGTACAGGAGACTACGGATGCGATTACCGTGCTTAAGGAAAAATTAAAGGCGGCTAGAGATCGACAAAAGAGCTATGCGGACAAGAGGCGTAAGCCGTTGGAATTTGGGGTTGGGGACAAGGTTATGCTAAAGGTTTCACCATGGAAAGGGGTGATGCGATTCGGGAAGAAAGGGAAGTTAGCGCCTAGATTTGTGGGTCCATTTGAAATCCTTGAAAGGATTGGGCTAGTGGCATACAGGTTGAGATTACCGGAAGAGTTAAGTAGTGTACATGATGTGTTTCATGTCTCAAACTTGAGGAAATGCTTAGCAAGAACTGACTTGCAAGTGTCGGTGGACGATATTAGTATAGATGCGAGCATTCGTTTTATTGAAGAGCCGATAGAGATTATGGACCGTGAAGTTAAAACCTTGAAAAGAAGTAAGATACCTTTAGTTAAGGTTAGGTGGAATTCTAAACGTGGACCAGAGTTCACGTGGGAATGGGAAGAGTTTATGAGGAGTAAGTATCCTCAGCTGTTCGTTAATGACGATCCTAAGGAGTAAATCTCGGGACGAGATTTCTATTAGGAGGGAGTGATGTGACAACCGTGGTTTTGAGGTTCGTCACTTGGTCTTACTTTTAGGTTATTTTATGTGTGACTACTTGATTTTTTGTGCTTACGTGTTTATGTTGTGTGAACGAGGTTGGTGTGATTATCGTTTATGAGTATAGAGTACTCATAATTAAATCGAGGTACGGTTAATTCATGTTCATGAGATCACAATTAGTGACTATGAAATTAAATGGTGGTATTTTGGTGGTTACGTATACGTATAAGTATTATAGTAATAGTGTTTTTTTAGGATTTACGGTTTAGCATTTAGAGGTCTCGGATAAGGTAATTAGCCATATGAATATTTTTCGGGATGGTTTTAAGTCATTTAGGACATAGTTATAAAGTTTATTTAAAAATTTGAGATTTTTTTAAAAGTGTATATTTTACGTCTTTTACGATAAAACGCGTAAAATTGACTAGTTTTACGGTTTTGAGGTTTTGGAGGCTTTAGGAGCTGAAATAAATTAAGGAAAATTAAGGTAATATTATTATTACATATATTAATAATAAAAATAAATAAAAAACGAATTTTAGGGGTGTTAGGTCGGTTTGGGAAAAAAAAGAAAAAGAGGAAAAAAAAGGAAACAAGTGTTATAATTGGACTAGGATTCTTGTGTACACTATATAATGTTTTACTAAACAAAAAATAAAAACATAAATCCCTGGAGCTAATAAAATTCGTGGGTTTCACTAAAAAAAAGTTAGGGTTCTTCATAATTTTGGGGGTTTTTCATCTTTCATTAATCATAAGGTAAAACCTTCAAATCTTTTTTTAATTAAATTGTTTTTATGTTTATTTAATCATTCTTATGATGGATTAGGGTTAGGGTTTATATAAAATCTGCAATTAATGATGTTATAATCATATTATGATGATCATATAATCTAGGGCTTGTATTAGATGGGGTTATGGGTAATTAATTAGTTCAATTTGTTTAAAACCTGTTTTTAAAAACTGGGCAGATTTTGAGTCAACTGTTTTGATCATATCGGGAGTTCTATAAACTCTTATTTTACGATCCAAGTACCCCTGGAAAGCTATTTGAAGTGGCTTTCCAATGCAAGAAACGAGAACTTAATTGGAGGTAGGGAAGTGGGTCAAAAACAGGTTACAACAGTCGGAGGTCAAAACAGTTTTGAATTCAGCCTGTTTTCTTTTTAAGTTTTGGGTTGTTTGGGGCACTTAGGGTTGCATTGGGATCTTCTCACGAACGTGAGAGATGTTTTATATATTGTAGTTAATATCTGCACTTGGGCTAAGGTGGTGGTTTAGGGTAAGACCCCTTAATGGTAACAAACTTTTAGTACGTTTAAAATCAGGAAATCTGGAATGACAAAAGTAGATATATATATATATCGGGGCCTTAACAGTAGCTTTAAGGTTAGGGCAAGTGGGAGGTGTTAGCCAACATATGTAAGGGTATGAATATTCCTTTTACAAAAACCATGGGTAGGTTTAAGTGGGCGTTTGACCTAAAGTTTTGAGACCTAAAACTGGGACTGTTTTGGGTAAAATACGAACGGGTTAGTTATTAAACTTAACCAAGTTAAGGACTTGTTAAGGAAGGGTAACGGGGTAATTAGAGCTTATTAATGAGGTATATATGTGAGAATAGGCTAGATGTCCATCATAGGTTAATGAGCCATCTTAGTGATTGGTTCGTTTATTGATTTCGTGTTTTTGGTTTGTTAGCTTGTTGCTAGTGCAAGGACGTGTGAAGGAGCTATCAGGTGAGTGTTCATAGTCCCATGTTTATTTTTGTTTTTGACTTACAGATGGGATGGAAGAGACACTGTGTTGAGTTGTTTCTAAATTGTTGATGTGAATGTTTTATGGTTGTGATGGACTTGTGTGTACACTTATGTGATTAACTTCTATGCGATTTTTTATATGTTATTGTGGTTTGACAAGGTAGTGGCCTTGTGGTTTGACAAGGTAGTGGCCTTGTGGTTTGCCAAGGTAGTGGCCTTGGATTAGGTACATAGGGCGATCATCTAAGGTACCATGATGTTGTTTGGCAAGGTAGGAGCCTTGGATTTGTTTGGTATGATTGGTCTTGATTGATAGTTGTTAACACATAATTGTAACACATTGTCCATATGTTCTTTTGTTGAGGATTGTTATTCACAGCTTGTGACTGATTTAGCGTTGGAGTCTAAACCTATGACTCTCACCAACTTTATGTTGACGTGTTTTAGTGTCTCTTTCAGGTGATACTATGGTTAAGCATGAGAAAATAAGTGGCTAGGATGGGAGAAGCATAGGATTGCATATTGAAGGAGAATCCTCGTTTCCTTCTTAGTTTTTATTTGATTGTTCTTTTAATATGTGATACTGTGGCACACATATGTTTGTTGGTATGTTATTTGTTGTCTTGGGTAAGAAGTAGGACTGTTACTTACTTACCTAGACCCCTTGCATTTGTTGAGATATTGTCATGACCTTCGTGTCACCATTTTTATGACATTTCTTATTTCATATAGTTGTCTCTATAGACACGCCATGTTGTGATGATATCCATACGTCGCGCCCCATGTCCCGCCATGGTGGGGTGTGACAAACAACCTTCTAGGCGATCTCAAAACTCAACTCAAAGATTAGGTATCCCGTGCATCCCAAATCATAAAAATAAAACTACTATTCAAAACTCAACCTTGAACCTGACACTTGTATAATAATTCCCATGGCTATACATTCTGAATATTTGAAAAGTACGTTCCGAGTACATAATTTTTTTTGCTTTTGAATCACTCAAAAAACTCAAAAAACGAATAAGTTATGTCCAAAACAGTTTTATATTAATGAAAGATAAAATTGTATGTGAAATCTTCCTAAACTCTATTTAACCTGGTTTTAATAATTATAAATGACGTGAATCGGGTAAACCCAATTATATAAACTATGTAAGTGGAAAGAAAATTTACTCCGCTTTATTTTAAGAAAGTCTATTAGAATTTAAAATAAATAAGTGTTGATTAAAAAGAAATCTTATGTTACATCTTGTTTCAAACACGACCCCAACACCTTACCCTTATTTTACCGAATACGACCAACTATCTAACCCTATACTAGATTTCCAAGTCCCCTTTTTCCATATACCAACCAAAAGAAATGTAAGACTCAACACAAAAGATTGCATTATCTCAAAAGAAATCCCAGGTTATTTCAATAGACTTAAAACCAAGAACACCGTTTTAAAACGTACATGTGAAATACGAAACTCAAAGAATACGCTACAAGACACAGTTCAAAAGATTCAAAACGTCGTTGAAACTCCACCAAACTCCAGCACCATAAAACACGAACAAACACAAGGTACGTTCAAGTTATAATAACTAGTGAACGACCATATACCATAACTTAACACATAGTAGTATATATACATCCGCATATGTATACCTATTGAATCCCTCAAACATACTCGTTATCATACACGTAAGGCAATCAATCGCTTTATATGCTCGTTTTTCCATACGAGTAATCACCATCTCACCGTGCCACAACAAGGCATAAAGCCCACCTCCAAAACCAAACCATATCGTGTGACCCCATAATCACACAACACAACTATAACCCAAAACATATAACACAAAGAGAATGATAGCCATATCATATGCAGCCATTACATAAACCCATATATTATACGTATACCTAAATTCTCCATCTCATCATATACAAGCATGTACTAACCCTCTTTCATGCAATCATACTTGAGAACCCATTGAAGTTGTGGTACTTGTATAACTATGTTGGCCACCATACTTATACAATTACCCTTACTCCAATGCACTTCCTCCTATGATGACACTTATAAGAATCAATACAACATATAACACATAAATCCATCTACTCACATAAGCTCATAACCACATAAACAATAAAGTCCAAAACTCCATCTATTAAAATAACATAGTAATAGTCTTTGAATACGTAAATCCATAGTCTAGCTAAAACAGCATACACTAAATCCAAAACGAAAACATAATCAGTTATAAGTCATGTCTCCCGTAAGAGTGGAAACAGCTTAAAACCCTTCCTATTCACCTACTCCTAGTAACTCGAACCACCACACGATTCTTAGGGAACATGACTTAAACATCAAAACAAAAAAATACTGTACCTCAGGTACATAAAATAACCCAACAAAAGATAGAACTACCATGTACCAAATTATGTACTATAATGTACAATTTAAGCAAAATACGACAATGACTAGTGTGGACGATTATGGTTCAACCCGCACTAGTCACAACCCAAGAAGAAAATAACATGTGGCTAAGTATGAACTTACTATGGTTCAATTCATACAAGTCAAAACATCACAATAAATAACATTCAAACACATCAATTATAATAAAATGCACACATACTCCTATGGCACCTATATGCAGGGACCCTTAAGCTATAGACTAGGCTACGCGACTAGGCAACCTAATTCTCTATAACCATTGTCTTTGATACCATTATGTCACACCCCACCATGGCGGAATATGGGGCACGACGTATGGATATCATCACAACAATAGCGTGTCTATAGATTTAACTAAATGATATAAGAAATGTCATAAAAATGGTGACACAAATGTCATGACAATATCTCAACAATGCAGGAGTCTAAGTAAGTAGGTAACAGTCCTACCTCTTACCCAAGACAAACAAATAACACAAACAAAACAAACATATAGGTAAACTAAGAAGGAACGGGGATCTCCTTCTATATGCAATCCTAAGGCATCCAAGTCTAGCCACTTCTATCCTCAAGCTTAAACACATTCACACCTGAAAGAGACACTAAAACACGTCAACATAAAGTTGGTGAGAGTCATAGGTTTAGACTCCAACGCTAAATCAATTACAAGTTGTGAATAACAACCATCAACACAATAACATATGGACAATATGCTACAATTATGTATTAACGACTAGCATTCAAGATCAATCATTCCAAACCCAAAATCCAAGGCTCCTACCTTGCCAAACAACATGGTACCATAGATCATCACACTATGTACCTATCCCAAGGCCACTACCTTGTCAAACCACAAGGCCACTACCTTGTCAAACCTCAAGGCCACTACCTTGTCAAACCACAATAACTGAGACGGCACGTGTCCCCCGATCCAAATCATACACAATCAAAAATCACATGGCAGTTAATCACATAATGTACACATAAGTCCATCTCAAATCACAAACACATTCACAACATCAATTTAGAAAATAACTCAACACAGTGTCTCTTCCATCCCATTATGAAGTCAAAATCAATAATAAACATGGGACTATGAAACTCACCTGATAGCTTCTTCACAAGTCCTCGCACTAGCAACAAGCTAACAAACCAAAAACACGAAATCAATACACGAACCAATCACTAAGATGGCTCATTAACCTATGATGGACATCTAGTCTATTCCCGTATAATTACCTCATTTTTAAGCTCTAATCACCCCATTACCCTTCCTTAACAAGTCCCTAACTTGGTTAAGTTTAATAGCTATCCCGTTCATAATTTTACACAAAACAGTCCCAGTTTTAGGTCTCAAAACGTTAAGTCAAACGTCCACTTAAATATACCCATGGTTTCTGTAAAATGAATATTCACACTTTTATACATGTTAGTTAAAACCTCCCACTTGCCCTACTCTTAAAGCTACTGTTAAGGCCCTAATATATGTGTATATATTGCTACCTATCCAGAATTCACTGATTTTAAACGTATGAAAAGTTCATTACAATTAGAGGGTCTTACCCTAAACCACAATCTTAGCCCAAGTGCAGATACTCACTAAAACATTTAAACCATCTCTCATGTTCGTGAGAAGATCCCAATGCAACCCTAAGTACCCCAAACTACCCAAAACTTAAAAAGAAAACAGGCTGAATTCAAAACTGTTTTGACCTCCGACTGTTGTAACCTTTTTTTGACCCACTTCCCGACCTCCAATTTAGTTCTAGTTTCTTGCATTGGAAAGCCACTTCAAATACCTTTTCAGGGCTAGTTTGATCGCATCTTGAATGTTCCTAGAACTACATATATGATCAAAACAATAGACTCAAAATTCTGCCCAGTTTTTAAAAATGGGTATAACAAAATCAACCTCATTAATTAACCCTAATCCCTCTAATTACAAGCCCTAATTTATTTAATCATTAAAATATGATTAATATACTGTTTTTAATTAAACCCTAATCTAATCCATCATATGATCATAGAAACATTAAAAACATTTAATATGAAAAGAGTTAAGAAGGTTTTACCTTTGAATTAATAGAAGATGAAGAAAACCTAATTTTTAAATAACCCTAATTGGCCTCCATTGATGAATTTCGGCTAGGAGATGTTAAGGAGGTTAAAAACCTGATTATTATGGTTATGAGTTGGGTTTGGTTAAGTCCTACCTAATCCCATTACAAGTCCATTGGGCCTGTTTTGGGCTTTTCCCTTCTTTCTTTTTTCTTTGGTGCGTCTAAACCGACCCAAACACCCCTAAATTCGTTTTTTTTAATTTTTATTATTTAATATTATGTTATTCATATTACTTTAATTTTCCTTAATTTATTTCAGCTCCTAAAGCTTCCAAAACCACAAAACCGTAAAACTAGTCATATTTACGCATTTTACCGTAAAAGACGTAAAATATACACTTTTAAAAAAAATCTCAAATTTTGAAATAAACTTTATAACTAAGTCCTAAATGAATTAAAACCATCCCGAAAAATATTCATATGACTAATTACCTCATCCGCGACCTCTAAATGCTAAACCGTAAATCGTAAAAATACGATTTTCTATAATACATATACGTATACCTAGAACCACCAAATAACACCATCTCACTTCATAGTCACTACCATGTGAACTCATGAACATGAAATCATCACACATCGTTTCATTCACAAGGTACCCCGTACTGGAAACGATATCCAAACCACAATCTATACACACCAATAAGCACATAAACACGTAAAGACACGCAACTAGCACAAAATAAAACTAAGTGACGAACCTCAAAACCAGGGTTTTCACAGTTTGCCTAAAAAGGCTTTCCACAATGACCACTCTTGTGTTGCATGCCTTAAAGGCAAACAACACAAAGTCTCCTTTAAGTCTAAACTTTTGCATTCTAGTTCTAAACCACTTCACTTGCTGCATATGGACTTGTTTGGTCCAACTAATATAGAAAGCTTAAATGGTAAATCTTTTTATTTTGTCATAACTGATGATTTTTCTAGATTTACTTGGACCTTCTTTTTGGCTTTGAAAAGTGAAACTGCTGATGTTTTTATTAACTTTATTACCCAAATAGAGAAAAAGACTGGGAATGAGGTTAAAATTCTTAGAAATGATAATGGTCGTGAGTTTAGAAATAAGCTGTTAGATGACTTTTGTGCCAAGAAAGGGATTTCTAGGTAGTTTAGTGTAGCTAGAACCCCACAACAAAATGGGGTGGCTGAAAGGAAGAATAGAACACTCATAGAAGCAGCTAGGACAATGTTGGCTGATGCTCACTTTCCCATTGCATTTTGGGCTGAGGCTATTAATACAGCCTGTTATGTTCAGAATAGGGCATTGATTAACAAAACCAACAATAAGACACCTTATGAGCTATTTTGGAGTAGGAAACCTAATATTGGTTTTCTTAAACCCTTTGGCTGTCATGTAGTTGTATTAGATACTAGTGATGCCTTAGGAAAGTTTAGTGCTAAAGGTGATGAAGGCTATTTTATGGGTTAATCAATGCATAGTAGAGGATATAGGGTTTACCTTAAGAAAGTAAAACGTATACTTAAAAAGGTACATGTTAGGTTTTTAGAAAGTAAACCTAGTGATCCTGAGAGTGGACCAAATTGGTTATTTGACTTGGAAACTCTATCTAGAACCTTAAATTATATGCCTGTTACTAATCCAGACATTGTGAATGTGAATTGAAATGTTGTGGAAGAACCAATTGTTGAAATTTTAGGTATACAGGTTGATAAGAAGATAGGATCACATGCAGAAAAATCAGCTCCCATACTTGAGTATGTCACCATTCCTATATGGACAGATGCATTTGCTGCTGCTGCTGCTGGAAAGGAAAAAGGTGGTCCACAAGAAAACCCAGTTGATGAAAACATGCATTAATCTTCAAGCGCTGACAAAGGAAAATCTAGCGCTGACAGGCCAAATTCAGGCGTTGATGGCTCAAACGTTGACAACCCTAATTCAGGCGTTGACAACTCTTTTAACCATTTATTCTCTTCTAGTGTTTTTGAACAAGGTGCACTTTCCAACATACATGGAGAGGTTCATTTAGGTGATGATGAAGAAGAATTTGAAGATGATATTGGCAACTTGGGGACTGAAATTTAAGACAACACAATTATTGAAGGAGGATTGCTTACATCTACTATCAAGAATCACCCTTCTTCTCTAATTATTGGTGATGTGATGTCTCCTGTACAAACTAGAAGCTCTCATCAGAATCATGGAGGATTTATTTCCAATATTCACAAGGTTGATACCCCTCTTGTTCAGGCATGTTTGTTTGCTTGTTTTCTGTCACAACAGGAACCCAAGAAGATATTTGATGCTCTCAAAGAACCAAGTTGGGTGGAAGGAATGCAAGATGAGCTTCACCGGTTTGCTATTCAAGATGTTTGGGAGCTAGTTGATTGTCCCAGATATGTCAGACCTATTGGGACAAGATGGGTTCTTAGAAACAAAAAGGATGAGAGAGGAATTATGGTAAGAAACAAGGCATGTTTAGTTGCTCAAGGCTATACACAAGAGGAAGGGATAGACTATGAAGAGGTTTTTGCACCTGTTGCAAGGATTGAAGCAATAAGGATTTTCCTAGCCTATGCTTCTTGCATGGGCTTCACAGTTTATCAAATGGACGCGAAGAGTGCTTTTCTTTATGGCATAATAGTAAAGGAGGTTTATTTTATGCAGCCTCCTAGTTTTGAAGATTCTGAACATCCAGACAAGGTGTATAGAGTGAAGAAAGCAATGTATGGACTTCATCAAGCCCCAAGAGCATGGTATGGTACATTGTCCACCTATCTGGTGGAAAATGGATTCAAGAGGAGCACCATAGATCAGACTTTATTTACAAAGAAGATTGGTAAGGACATTTTACTTGTTCAGGTCTATGTGGATGATATCATCTTTGGCTCTTCAAGTCCAAAGATGAGTCAAGACTTTTCCAAGCTCATGACAGACAAGTTCAAGATGAGTGCAATGGGAGAGATGAACTTCTTTCTAGGATTACAAGTTTAGCAGAAAGAAGATGTTATCTTCATCTCTCAAGATAAATATGTAGCAGAGATCTTGAAGAAGTTTGGATTTTCTCCACATGAAAAACGGGCTAGCACACCCAGGGATAGGGAACACCCTTGGGGAAAGGTTGGAGATGGAAAAGAGGTGGATGTCAGGCATTATAGGTCAATGATTGGGTCATTGATGTATATTACAGCTTCTAGACCTGACATTATGTTTGCTGTGTGTGCATGTGCACGCCATCAAGTGACTCCCAAAGAGTGTCATCTTCATGCTATCAAGAGTTTTTTTGGATACCTTAGGTGCTATCCCACCTTGGGATTATGGTATCCAAAGGATTATCCATTGGAGCTTATTGCTTATTGAGACATTGATTATGGGGTGAAAAGTTTGATAGAAAAACCACAACTGGTGGATGCCAATTTCTTGGGAGTAGGTTGATATCTTGGAAATGCAAGAAACAAACAGTGGTGGCCAACTCTACAACTGAAGCAGAATATGTAGCTGTAGCTGCTTGTTGTGGACAAGTCTTATGGATTCAGAACCAACTATGGGATTATGGGTATAATTTTATGCATACCAATATTTTTGTAGACAAGAACAGTACTTTATGCATTATTAAAAATCCTGTACATCATTCTAAAACAAAACACATATAAATTTGACAGCATTTTATAAGAGATTGTTTTGAAAAAGGTTTAATACAACCAGATAGGGTTGACACAGAAGAAAATGTGACAAATTTATTAACTAAACCTTTTGATACTGGGAGATTTCAATACTTGGTATTGGAATGATCAATCGTACCTAATATGTGTTTTTGGAACTTATTGTAAAAGTATGTACAGGATATGCATTGTTATTGGTCTTTATACAAAATTAGGTTTTCCACTTTATTTGTCTAAACGCTGACAAAGGTTATTTTAACGCTGATAAGTGTTAAAATGACGTTGACAACAATATGTTAGTTTTGTGGTTTTTGATCTAATTATGCAGGCATTATGAGCATTGTACAAATGGATACAGAGTTGCTTATGGATTCTTGGAGCTTATTTGGAGCATGTTCAAGTTTATAGATGATGGTTGGAATATTTATATTCCTATCTTGGCATAAATTTTTATTACATGTATTATGTTTGGTAACTTATGTATCATAGTTCAAGGGAAGGTTTAGGAAACCTTTAGGACTTTTTGGATATTCATATAATACTCTTATCACAATTCTAGGTTGTGTCCACTAGTGAGTACGAGTTAGTTTACTAAATCGTGAGGCACTGTAGCATGCAAAGTTGATATACTTTGCACGCTGCCAAGACTTTTTGACCTAGAATTGGATGTGGTCTGTTTGGAGACATGGGTATGATTTTTATTGGGCTTACCTGGAAAGTTACAAAGGATTTTATAAGATAACTTCATTGTTAAGAACTTTGGTTAGCAAGGGACACTTGAGGACAATTATGTCTATCTTGTTTAAGCAAGTGTGCATGATTAGATAGTGCTTGCCACCCTATGGTAATTTTCAGTCTATAGTTTATCTTCACTAGGATAAATTACTTTGTTAAGGTCCTTTTTCTTTTTTATTATTTTTATTTTTGGACGATGACAGTTTTATTTCCAAACGTTGTTAGGACCAATTTTGACGTTGACATGGCAAAATCCAACGTTGACAAGAATATAGCCATTGGGCGTTGATAAGTTATTTTTGACCGTTGATTAACATTGGGTCCTACCCAGCTGTTATTTTTGACGAAAATTTGGTTATTAATGCACAAGATAAGTTATATATTTTCAAGATTTTAATCATTATATTTTGAAAATAACTGCCTCATCTTTGACCAATCACATGTTTTCACCTCTCCTATATATTTGGCTCATTCTTTTGAAACATGTTAACTGCTTATTCTTGTCTAACTAAATTTTCACACACATTCATCTTTCATAACATTTATCACAGCTTTCTACATCAGTGGCGCCTAAGTTTAAACCAAGTGATTTGGAATTGGGGTTCAGAAGTCAGCACAACATGGTTGCTTATTTAGAGGCTGACAATGCTTTGTTTCCCCAATATACTCAGATGGTGGAGTATTTAAGTGCATCCCCAATAAGGTATGCACTTTCTCATGCTCCTCTTATCCCTGTCACTCATATTAAACAATTTTGGAATACTGTAACTTCCTTAACAGTTAATAGTGTGACTACATTGACTACTACAGTCCATGGGCTTCCATGGGTGGTTACTGAAGCTTTGGTTCGCCAAGCTTTGCATCTTAATGATGTAAATGGTATAAATACCCTACCCATTAGTGAGCTAGAACAAGGACTTCAAGCTTTGGGTTATCCTTTGCCTGAAGAGGGAACTTTAAACAAATATTCAAAACAGGAATTTCCCCCAGCTTGGAAGTACTTGATACATGTCATTCTTTAATGTTTCAATCCCAAATGTACTGCACACAATGAAATTAACCGTTTAATTGGGAGTGACATTGTGTGTATTTCTACTGGGCAAAAATATAATTTTTCTAAAATGATTTTTGATGGCATGTGTCATAACAAGGGTATCAAGATGACTCTTGCTTACCCAAGGTTGTTACAAATGGTGTTTGATGAACAAAGATATTGCAATAGGGATCACAATGATTTTTATAAGATCCATGTTCAAAAGAAAGCAATTTTTAGAAAGATGAATACACCACCTCATCGAGACTTACCCCTTACCCAAGCCATGTTTGCTGTTATTGCAGCAACACAACCTCAACCAGACCCACTACCACAACCAGACCCATTGTCTGAGCAACCACCATCACCCCAGCAAATGGACATTGACCAAGAACCCTTCAACGCTGACATGTTAAATCTTGGCGTTGACACTCCAAATCCAAACGCTGACACGCTTTTACAACAAACCCAAACACCCCTTAACCTTCAAACTGAAACCCAATCCACATCATCTTCTCCACCCCCTAATTTTAGGTTGGAAAAACGCCAAAGGACTACTGGAGTGTTCTCCTCTAGTGGTCCTAGACATGTTGCAGAGAGAACCACCACTACAAGTGTGGTTGGTGACATTGGTGGGGCTAGGACTATTGGTACTAGCTTAGATGTAGGCCAAGCCAGTCCTAACAGTATTAAGACCCCATCTATGTCCCATGACTTTACTTTGGGAGGTCAAATTCCCATTCTAGAGGAGGGCATATTGGAACCTTACACATTGTTGGAATTGACGACTGTCTACATTAGCTTGCAAAAGCAAAATGCAGACCTTGTACATACTGTCTCTACACAAGGCCTTAAACTCAAGAAATTAAGGGAGAGGATTGTTGTTTTGGAAGCCGCTGAGACTAGGAGAAGGCAGACAAGAGTCCTTTCATCAGGGGAGGATTCTTACAAAGGGGAGGAAGCTGCTACTGAGCCATTTAATTTAAGTGACAAAGGCTCAGGTGGTTCAATTGGTGTGAGGATGGCTGAAGCTTTGACCAGCTTGAAGGAGAGGCCAGTTATTGATGTTTCACTAGAAACTCCAACAAAGATATTATTTATGGAGATGCTGGAACAGGTTTCTAAGCCAAGCACTGATAAGAGTAAGTTGAGCGTTGACAAGCAGGTTTTTAACGCTGACAAGCTAAACGCTGATAGTAGTAAGTTAGGCGTTGACACACAGGTTTTAGACGTTGATAGACCTGCCGATATGGTTGATGTATCCCAGTCATCAGCTATCATCAAGGATGTGTCTACACAGGTACCATGATCATCTTTACCCACCATTGATATATTAGATAAAGGTAAAGAGATTATCGTAGAAATATTAGTTCCCAAGGATGCAACCCAAGTAAAGTTTGATTTCATGTTGGCTGCACAACTTGAGAAAGTGGAGAGGATGAAGGAAACCGCTATTGAGAGTAAGGAAGGCAGTAATAATGAGAGTACAGATTCAAGTGTAATGATTATTGAAGAACCATAGAGACTTGAATATGGTGATGACTTGTCAAAGGAAAAGATTGTAGAGTTGAAAATCAGGTGGATTATGAGATGCCTGAAGTTGCTCAAATGTACTTTGCATGGGAGAATAAGGTAATGGAGAATCCAGACATGACTTTATCAGATCAACTTTGGGGTTTGGAGATTCTACTAAGAGTTCAGAGGGATTGCAAGGTGATTCTGAAGTATAAAGCTAGCAAAGTTCTTTCACAGACTAAGAAGGATAGAAGAGAGCTCTTTTACATGTTGCTCAGATGTCATCAAGGAGGTTGGACTTTTAAGAAGTTGCATGGATTGTCTTTTGATGATTTGGAATATAAAGCTTATCCTATTTGGGCAAGTGTTCAAGAGCAGAACACTATCAGGCTTCTTTCAGATGAAAGAAAGGAAGAACTTGCAGAAGAGATGCAGATCCAACAGGCTTTGGTTACACCAAGACCATTGAATAAGGGAGTTCCACTTGAGTTCCCAGAAAAATTGGATAGAGTGAATCCTAGTGAAGCTTTTATTAGAAGGAGTATTAAGCTCTCACCCTTGGAAGCTTCACATATGGTAGAGGTGTTACCTCATGATTCCAGAAACCCTATAGTCCACTATGAGGAAGATGCAAGTGGGTTTTGGATGAATGGAAGATATGGGAAAGAGGTACATACTTTCGCTACTCTTATGTCTTTGTTTGCAAGCCTGGATAGGGAAGACTTGGCAGAACTTTGGAGGTTGATGCAGGCCAAGTATGAGACTGAAGCACCTACTTCAGTCAATGGAATAAAGATTTGGTCAACATTCAAGAGGATGTGTGAGCCAAATGATGAGGATCCAGTATGGAAGGATCTTGATGATGTCAGTGGACTTCAATGGCGTCTACATTCAGCAGCTGGTGTGTATCATTTGAGTACTACAAAGTTTTCTGAATATCTTCTTGTGGATGCTAAATATCCTATATCCAAAGAAGTTTTGAAGAAAATGGTGTCGACACAGCTGGAGATGGATTACACAAGTGACGTTGGCAAAGATTTGATTAGGTTTATTTATTTCCAACTTAATAAGTAATTTGTATTTGTAAGAATCTTCCTTGTACTTAGTTTTTATTCAGAAACTTGATTACTATAGTAGATATCAAGTTTAGGGAGGATTGTTGGGAATAAAATGAAGCCAAGACACTTAGACGCTGACAAGAGGAAATTGGACATTGACAGGACGAAATCAATCGTTGTCAAGTCAAGCGTTGACATGAAGAAGTCAAGCGTTGATAAGAAGAAGTAAAGCACTGATAGGATACTTAGTCTACACGTTTTATGTTTCTAGTAAAGATATGTTCGACAATGTATTTCTTATGTTTATCTTTACCTAAAATAGCTGATACGTAGACTCGTGTACAAGGTTGCTTAATCTATAAAAGGAGGCCTTTAGCTTTAGTTTAATATGTGTTTTACACTTTCATTTACGCAAGTTCGATTAATCAATCAAAGTGAAAGTTTGGTTATTATGTTTGTGTGTTCTTGTTTAAGTATTAATTCCGCATAATACTTAGATTGTTTTATATACAACAAAGTTTCTCTAAGTGTTTAAATTGATTCATTCTCGTTTACACAAGCTAAATCGATCTAAGTTTGGATCAACAAAAATAACCAAATACTTAAATAGATTGATCAAAATACTAAAAACTTAGTACCATACCAATTATGTTAAAACATGTTAGTGTGAGACCACGTTCTTTTTTTAGCTCAAGTTGATCTGTGTGACATAAAACCAACAAGATTACTGGACATAAGGTGAGTTCATAGCCTCACTAAAGTGTACTACTTTCAAATGATTTCAAAACCCGTGAGGGGGATATATGCTAAAAATGGAATACAAGTGTTTTTGGTATGCTTTCCAGATATGATTCATTGACACTATGTTTATTGCTGCCCATGAAAGTCCCTTTTTAATTATGATCCGCTAATCATTTCTCGGAATGAGCGGTAATATCGTAAATAGTACTATTGGAGACTGACATCTCCTGTCTGGGCAAGTCACACTTGCTAGCACCTCAGTGGTTAAACATGCATACTTTATTTTGCTAATAAGGATAGTTTGGCAGACTTCCTCATAAGGGAAAAATGTTAGTTCCTATGTCTAGTCGCGGTATCATGAGCTTAGTGAAATTAAATCATCATTTTATTCAAACTTATAAGAGAATTGTTGATCCCAAACTTAGATCGATTTAGCTTGTGTAAACGAGATTAGATCAAGTTATACACGTAGAGAAACTTTGTTTATGTATAAAGTAATTTAAGTGTTATGCGGAATTAACACTTAAACAAGAACACACAAAGGATGTAAAACAAACTTTCACTTGATTGATTGAATCGAACTTGCTTACAATGAAAGTGTTTAACGTATGGAAAAACTTATATGAAACATAACCTAAAGGTCTTCTTTTATTGACATAAGAAGCCTTGTACAAGAGTCTACGTGTCAGCTATTCTAGGTAAAGATAATTATAGAAAATACATTGTTGATCCTATATTTACTTGAAACAAACTAGAAACAAAAGATGCGTAGACCATATCTTTCTATCAGTGCTTGTCTTCAACCTATCAACGCTTGACTTCTTCCTGTCAACGCTTGATATGTCAGCGCTTGTTCTCTTCTTATCAACGCTTGTTTTCTTCTTGTCAGCGTTCAAGTGGACTGGCTATATTTTATTCCCAACAATCCTCCCCTAAACTTGATATCTACTCTAGTAATCAAGTTTCTGAATAAAAATTATGAACTAGGAGGAATCTTACAAATATTATCATATTGGTAATAAACATGCCTAATCAAATCTTTGGCTACGTCACTTGAATAGTCAATCTCCAGCTATGTTGTCTTCATCTTGTCCAAAACTTCTTTGGACATGGGATACTGAGCATCTACAAGAAGATACTCAGCAAACTTTGTAGAGCTCAAATAATACACACCAGCAGCTGAATACAAATGCCATTGAAGACCATTGTTATCATCCTCAAGATCCTTCCAAATAGGATCTTCTTCTTCTGGTGCACACATTCTCTTGAATGTTGACTAAAGTTTTATTCCATTGACTGAAGTAGGAGCTTCAGTCTCATACTTGGCTATAAACAACCTCCAAAGGTCTGCCAAGTCTTCCCTATCCATACTTGCAAAGAGAGAAATAAGAGTAGTAAATGTGTGTACCTGTTTCTGTTAGCCGTATTTAAAGTGATGGTCATATAATATACCGTTGCGAAGCTCGTGAAAAATACTATTCAATGGTGTCGAGAGTTCTTAGTTATTAATGTTTATGTAACGGGATTTAGTCCCAAACACACAAATGAGGAAGGCCTCCTAAACACTTAGTACTTAGTATAAAAGGCCTCCTAAGCCTCATTTGTGTGTGTGTTTTTCCATTTCATTTGTTTTAGAGAGAGAAACGTATGTGTTTCTCTCACTAGGAATTCACATCTTCTTTGTTTTTCTTTTTTCCTTCATCTAATCTAATCTTTCTTTTTTGGTTTAATCTTCATCTACTTTTCTATATCATATTTAGTCGTGTGTTACAAACCAACAAGTGGTATCATTCGCCAAGGGATTCGTATTTGAGCATTTCGTGTGATTTTGATTGTTTTTCGTCAAAACATCAAACAAATTTCGTGTTTGTTTGTGTTTCTAAGAAGTATACCTTCTTTAAATCGTGTTGTAGTGATTTGGGCATCTTGGTTTTGGCTTAAAAACAAGTATTTTGGATCAAAAGTTGAGAAATTTCGTGTTTGTTCATCTTTCCGAAATTCTTGCAAGTTTCACCATCGGAAAGTACAAAGCACGTGAGACCAGATCGCAATAACCTTAGGTTCCACTTTGCGATCTAAACATTTCGATACCTTATTCCGATCTGGACATTCCGATCGTTCTTTGCGATCTGGGATTCCGACGGCTCTTAAGGAACTTTGAGTCGTTACTCTGCCTAAATTTTAGCCACATTCCGATCTGAAGTTATTCCGATCTGAAGATTCCGACAGATCATCATTGCGATCTAGCATTCCGACAGATCATCATTGCGACAAATCATCATTGCGATCTAGCATTCCGATAGAAGGACATTCCGATAGAACATTCCGATAGAATTTTCCGATGGGCATTCCGATGGAAATTTTGTTTGAGTAATTTTTAGTCTTAGCCACCATCTAGACTAGTTTCAGAACATAGTTTACACGAAGATCAAAAAAAAAAAAAAAAAAAAAAAAAAAAAAAAGAGTTAAAATTTTTAGGTCAAGTAAAATCAAATTTTTTCCCTACTAGTTTTTGGCTATCTCGAACTCAATTTCAAAATTTGGCGATTCATAATTTTTTCAGCTTACCGTTTTGTCGGACTGAGGAATTTATTGTCGGACTGAGAAAAAAAAAAAAAAAAAAAACGGAAGTTTCGGAATTTCAACATCACCACACGCTTTCTACGAATTGAGATCCTGTTGTTCACACGACTTCTACGATGACGTCTCAACAAGATATCTATGCTGCGGGTACTGAGAATCGTCCACCCATGCTTACAAAGGAGAATTACACTACATGGGCTAGTCGTCTCCTTCGTTATGCAAAATGTAAACCTCTGGGAAAGTTGATTGTCAACTCGATTCAAAAGGGTCCGTACGTTAGAAGAACAATTATTGTGCCTGGGGACCCTACGAATGCTAACCCAGTAGCTGATTCAAGTCATGAGCAAACAGATGAAGAATTAACTGAAGCTGAATCCAAACAACTCGACGCTGATGATCAAGCAATTCAAGTCATTCTTATGGGACTTCCTGAAGATGTTTATGCTGCTGTCGATAGTTGTGAAACCGCACACGAGATGTGGCTTAGGATTCAGAAAATGATGAAGGGCAGTGAAATAGGTTTACAAGAAAAGGAAACTAAGTTGCTTCGTGAATGGGAGAAATTTACGTCTACTGAAGGGGAACAAATTGAACCTTATTATCATCGGTTTTCAACCCTCATGAACCATCTTAGAAGAAACAAACATGAACCTGCACAAATTGCTGCCAACATCAAATTTCTTGATAATCTTCCTCCTGAATGGTCACGATATGTCACTCTTGTCAATCAAACCAAGGATCTTCATGTTGTGGACTACACTCAAGTTTATGACTATTTGAAGATGAATCAAGATGAAGCTAACGAAGTTAGGGCAGAAAGACGTGCCAAGACACAAGATCCATTGGCTTTTATGGCAAACTCTCCATCATCTATGTCATATCTCATGGTACCCTACCATCAACCCTCATCAAGTAACTTCATGCCACAACAACAACAACAACAACTCACTGCTTATGGATATCAACACCCTGCTGCTATGAATTACTTACAACAACCCATTGCCTGTTTTGATGACATTACTGATCCTACTCATGCTATTAATACTGGTCTTGCCCTTCTTGCAAAGGCATTCAAATTCACCATTAACCCCACCAACAACAATCAGAGAATCTCCTCGAATACTAGAAATAGGCAGATTGCTCAACCTTTCATGAATGCGAATCAAGATCGCCAATTGGTAGTTGCTGGAAACACGGGGACTCAGTTTCAACAATATGGTCAGAATGCTGGGCAGACCGTTGGCAATGCAGGAAATCAGTATGGGCAAAACCGTGGTCCAAATCCGGGTGTTCCGAATGCGGGTAATCAGAATGGGTTAATAGTTGTGCCAGCGGTTGGTAACCAGATGGGAAACATTGTGGCTGCAAGGGCTGAGAATACTGGTACGGGAAATGGAAACAACAATCGTCAGGTTCAGTGCTACAACTGCAGGGGATTTGGTCATTATGCTCGAGATTGCACAGCCAAAAAGAAGAGGGATGCTGCTTATCTTCAAACTCAGCTTCTCATAGCACAAAAAGAAGAGGCAGGAATCCCACTTCAAGCTGAGGAATTTGATCTTATGGCTTCTGCTGCAGAATATGACGAGGAAGAAGAGGTGAAAGCCAACTACATCTTGATGGCAAACTTACAGCAAGCATCAACCTCAGGAATGCATGTGGACAGAGCTCCCGTTTATGATGCAGACGGTCCCTCTGAGGTACACCCAAGTTTTGATGATAATGATATATATAATATGTCTAATCAGGAGGAAGAATATACTGAGATGCTTGAGCCCTACATTGAGACACACGAGGATCAAACGAATACTAGTAATATTATTTCAAATGAGCCTAGTGTGGACCTTAGTGTAGATCAAGTTGCCCAGCCTACAACCCTTCCTGATGAGACACATGCGTATTATAAATCTCTATTTGATAAGCTTGCTAAGGATGTATATCATGCTACGGTGGTTAATAATAAGTTTAGAGAAACTAATGCCAAATTGACCACTGAGCTTGCGGGATATAAGGAACGGGAGAAAAGTTTTGAGATTCATCATGAAAAAATCAAGGAACTTGAACAAGCTCATGCTACATCGGTTTATCAAGAAAAATGCACCACTAAGAAGTTAAATGCCTTACACTTAAGTAGTGCTAAAAAGATAAGCGAATTGAATGATGAAATCACCTCTCTTAATAAACAGCTTTCAACTGAAAAATCTATTGTTTCTGATTTAAAAGAAGAAAGAAAACAGCTAAAACATGATTTCAAAATTCGAGAAGATGGGCTTCTTGAGGATTTTTGCAAAGCGCAGGATAGGATTAGAGAATTAGACAACCTTTTAGTAAAACGTGGCCAAACTATGCAGACGATAAATATGCTCGCACCAAAAGTGAATGAGATAAATTACACTCGATACAAAATGGCTTTAGGTTGTCCTCTTCCCCCTAATCCAGGATACCTTAAGAAAGTTCAGGCCACTAATGAAACTTTATATAATGGTAGTGTGCTATTGTCTGATGAGCATGATCCTCCTAGTGTGCATGATTCCGAGGAAACTACTGAACTTGCTGTAGAGTCTCGTTTAAGAATGCAAAAGCTTGATAAAGAAGTGATACCCGTTTATTATCCGAAAGTTAACCCGCCAACTGTTTTTGTTCGGTCTAAAACGAGTACTGAAATGCTTTTGCTACCAAGTGAGGAATTGTCTGATGACCCTTCTAAACCGAGTATCACTCGCCGATTTCTAAACGAGCTTAAAGATAACTTTGTCATCCTTAAACGTGTTGTTAATTCAAAAATAACTGGAGGTAATTTTACATCACCTGTTCAGATTGAGGTTCAGAAAATTCTTCAAAACGACATTAATCCAATTGTTAATCAAGTTGATGCTCGGTTAGGAAATTTGGAAAACGCTTTTCTAAAAGAATTAGCCAACTTTGTTGAAGACTTTAAATCTTTGACAAAGGAAGCTGATGAATCTCTTGATAAAATTAAAGTTTTGGAAAAAGATCTTGAATGCCTCTCTAAAGCTCGTGATTGTATTGATAGTGGCCCTGTTGAGTTAGGTACCTCTACGTCGCATGATGAAAACCTCCAAACTGAGCTTGATCTTATGAAAGAGAAAATGGAATCTTATGTCATTAAAAAGGATAAAGAATTCACTGATCTTTGGAATAAATTTGTCAAAAAATGTGATGAATGCAAATATGACAAGATTTCATATGAAAAAACTCACAATGAAATGCAACAAACTATCGCACGGTTGCAGGCTCAGTTAGGAGGGGCTTCGGAAACGAATTTGGCCTCGTCAAGGTTAGAGAGTACTAGTGGTGGTAATGTTCAGAAGCTTAAGACTAAGATTGTAGATTTAGAATCTGTTGTTGTTTCATATAAGCGGGCTGTTGAACAAAGTAAGTCTGTCTATCAGAAACTTATTGATAAAATCTGTGAGAACTGTAAGTTAAAGGCCTTGTTAAAAGATAAGACTTCTGAACCTAGCTCGATTGTGGATACGATGATCCAGAAACCAGCAACCTCGGGACCCACTCGTATTGCTGTGACACCTTTTCCCAAGGTTGCTGGAACGAAAACTGCTGTGATTGCCCCAGGAATGTTTCGTGTTAGTTCTCCCTCTGTGCCTAGCAAACAACGTACAGCAAGCGTTAGGACAAAACCGGTCACTATAACTCAACCACAAGTTATTGATTTAAAAAGTGCTAATTCTAATAGACGCGTGTCTTCTTCTACAGGAATAAACAACTACACTAAGAGCGGAAGGCCACAGCCTACGAGCAATACAAGGAATGATAGGGTCCCTTTTGCCTCTAGAAGTAGTCGCCCCAAGATCAATAATGTGGAAGTAGAAGAACACCCTAGGAATTTACCGCTTTTTAATCATAATCAGAAACCTAATTCATCTGAATGTAATGACTTTAAGCTTGCTATTCGGAATGAAAAATCTGAAGTTATTTGTGCTAAATGTAATAAATGTTTCTTTACTTTTAGTCATGATGCTTGTGGTTTGACTATGAATGGTTTGAATTATGGTGGTTACACTCGAATTGACAAGTTGTCAGTCAGTGAACAACAACGCACTCCTAAGGCTAAGGTGTATGTTCCAAAAAGTACGCATGTAGGGTCCACAGAAAGTCTTGCTAAGCCTAGTAGCCCTAGACTCACCTCTAAATGGTTGCCTACTGGTAGAAATTTTGACTGTAGTGGCAAAATTATCGACACTAGTAGATCTCATACTGACAGTGAAACGTCGGTATGTGATACGGCTTAATTATCTTCTAACCCTACAGGAATCTATTTCATCGGTTGCCAAAATATTTGTTTCTCTTATCATTGGCAGGCTGTTGAAATTTGTCTCTGGTGCGTGGACTCGGGCTGTTCCAAACATATGACTGGGAATCGAAGCCTTCTCAAGAACTTTGTATGGCGTTTCATGGGAACTGTTCGATTTGGAAATGATCATGTTGCGGCAATTCTAGGCTATGGTGATCTTCATTGGGGAAATATAATCATCACCAGAGTCTCTTTTGTTGATGGCTTGGGACATAACTTGTTCTCGGTTGGGCAATTTTGTGATTCAGACTTGGAGGTCGCTTTCAGAAGTCATACATGTTTTGTAAGAGATCTTGAAGGAATTGATCTGTTGAAAGGAAATCGTACCACCAACCTTTACACCATTGATCTTTTTCAAATGTCTGCTGCTTCTCCAATTTGTCTCATGGCCCGAGCCACATCAACAAAGTCATGGTTATGGCATCAAAGGTTATCTCATCTCAATTTCGATGCCATCACCCATCTCGCGAAAGATGATCTCGTTACCGGTCTTCCAAAGGGCAAATATACAAAAGACCATCTTTGTCCTTCATGTGAGCAAGGTAAAAGTAAGAAGAAGCCTCACAAACCCAAACCTGTTCCCAACTCAACGAATAGGTTACATCTCCTACATATGGATTTGTGTGGCCCAATGAGAATCAAAAGTATTAATGGAAAGCGGTATGTCCTTGTCATTGTGGATGACTATTCTCGCTACACATGGGTTCATTTTCTTGCTTCAAAAGATGAAACCCCTGATGTAATTATTAACTTCTTGAAGAAAACATCAGTTCTACTGCAAGCCCCTGTCATTATTGTGAGAACGGATAACGGTACAGAATTCACAAATCAGAAATTGAAAGCTTATTTTGACGAAGTTGGGATTTCTCATCAAACTTCGGCTGTAAGAACTCCAGAGCAGAATGGAGTTGTGGAACGGAGGAATCGTACGTTAGTTGAAGCAGCTCGAACGATGCTTCTCTCCTCTAGTGCACCGTTATTCCTTTGGGCCGACGCTATAGCAACTGCATGTTATACTCAAAACCGCTCCATTATTCACACCCGTTTCAACAAAACACCTTATGAGATCATTAATGGAAGAAAACCGGATATTTCATTTTTACATGTCTTCGGTGCATTATGTTATCCAAAGAATGATCGTGAAGATATCGGTAAACTTGAACCTAAAGGTGATATTGGCTTTTTCATTGGTTATTCTTCAACTGCTTGTGCTTACAGAGTTTATAATCGAAGGACAAGAAAGGTAATGGAGACTATGAACGTTACCTTTGATGAACTCTCGGGTATGGCCTCTCAGCATAGAAGCTCACATCCCGAGCTTCAAGGTCAGACTTCTGGACATGTAAGTTCAGGACTCGCGCTTCAATTTGCACCGTCAGCAATCTCATCGTTACAACCATCGGAACGTGACTTGGAAGTTTTATTTGGGCCAATATATGATGAATATATGGAGGGTCCTTCGTCATTTGGTGTTCCTCAAAATGCCCCAGCTGTACCTGCTACGGTAGTTCAAGAACCTCCGACTGAATCTACACCATCGGCATCTACTTCTGCACCATCTACGTCAACCTCAACCATAGTGACTCAAAACATTCCAACCACTTCTCCGATTGCTGACGCAACTCAACAACATTCTCAGCAAATTCCCACTCATGTTCATCTTCAGAATGAAATAGTTGCTGAAAATGCAAACAATGCGATGCTCAACGAACACGAGTTTGTTAATCCATTTGCGGCTTCCACAAGTACTACTCAGCCTTCAACACCCTATGTGGATCCGTCGAGCTCGCATCAAGTTTCTCATACACTTCCACATGAACACAAATGGACTAAGAATCATCCTTTGGTTCAAGTGATTGGCAATCTCTCACGACCGGTCTCAACACGAAATCAGCTGCGTACCGATGGTGATATGTGTATCTATGCACTATCAGTCAGCACAATGGAACCAGCAAGTGTGAAAGAAGCAATGACTGATGCATCATGGATTGAGTCTATGCAAGAAGAACTCAATCAGTTCATCCGGCTTGATGTATGGGAGTTAGTACCTCGACCAGACAATATCGATCCCCTCACTCTGAAATGGTTATTCAAAAACAAGATGGATGAGGAGCAAACGGTCATTAGGAACAAAACTCGGTTAGTTGTGAGAGGTTATAAACAAAAGGAGGGAATTGACTTCGCAGAATCCTTTGCCCCGGTTGCTCGGATGGAAGCTATTAGGATTTTTTTGGCATACGCTGCACACAAATCATTCACAGTGTATCAAATGGACGTGAAGACGGCTTTCTTGCATGGGCCGTTAAAAGAAGATGTGTATGTATGTCAACCTGAAGGTTTCATCAATACTGAACATCCAAGCCATGTCTACAAGTTGAAAAAGGCAATTTATGGTTTGAAACAAGCACCGAGGGCATGGTACGACGAATTATCATCATTTCTTCTACAAAATCACTTCAGCAAAGGAACCATTGATCCAACGTTGTTTATCAAGCACTACGGAAACGACATCTTGGTGGCTCAGGTCTATGTAGATGATATTATATTTGGTTCTACTAACCCAAAATATTGCATATTATTTGCCGACCTTATGAAAAGTCGATTCGAAATGTCCATGATGGGGGAAATGACGTTTTTTCTTGGTCTCCAAGTTCACCAATCCCCCCGTGGTATTTTCATAAATCAGTCCAAGTATGTGCTTGAGATTCTAACGAAATTTGGTATGGATAACTGTGATCCTATTGGTACCCCAATGGACACTAAACACAAGCTTGATTTGGATAAGAAAGGGACATTTGTAGATGCTACAAAATACCGAAGTATGATCGGGTCCCTTATGTACTTAACCTCAAGCAGACCGGACATTGTGCATGCTACTTGCTTATGTGCTCGGTACCAGGCTCAGCCAACCGAGAAACACCTCAAGGAGGTTAAAAGGATCTTTCGTTATCTCCGGGGAACCATTAACATGGGTCTCTGGTATACGAAGGATTCTGGTTTTAATCTCACGGGTTTTTCAGATGCCGATCATGCAGGGTGTCATGATACATTCAAGAGCACTTCCGGTGGAGCACAATTCTTAGGCGAGAAGCTAGTGAGCTGGTCATCAAGGAAACAAGACTGTACGGCGTTGTCAACCGCGGAAGCAGAATATGTGTCTCTATCCGTGTGTAGTGCTCAAGTCCTTTGGATGAGAACACAACTCACGGATTATGGCTTTTTCTTTAACAAAGTCCCTATTTATTGTGATTCACAATCAGCCATAGCCATATCCTGCAACCCGGTCCAACATTCCAAGACCAAGCACATAGCTGTCCGATTCCATTTCATTAAGGAGCATGTGGAAAAAGGAACGATTGAACTGTTCTTTGTCAAGACGGACTACCAACTAGCCGACATCTTCACCAAAGCTCTTCCTCAAGACAGATTTGAATTTTTGGTTCGTCGACTTGGTATGCGTAGTTTCACTCCTGATGAACTTGAACGTCTTGCACATTCGCAGTAACCTTGTATATATCTATCAGAAAACCAAAATACAAAAATATAAAACCTATAAAAACAAAATAAAAAATGAGAAAATCTTTCAAAAAATACCAAAAATATTCTTCTCCGACATGTCTCTCAGCATCGATAATATGGACGTGCTTAGAAATGTTGTTCAATAACGACACGGGTACGTACATAAAGTTCGAATGAGAGTTCAAATGTTTTCAAAACATGTCTTTTCTATTTTTCTTCTCATAATGGCTTATAGTCACATGTCAGACTATAACCCGGTCCCTAAATAAAGGAAAGTCTTTGACTTATCCTCAACAACGAGAAATTCATTTTTCTCGGTCATGAGCTTATATCAAAACATACAAAGTTTTAAGCTCATGAACACACTTTTTCTCGGACTTTTGAGCACAATTTTTCAAAGTATTTCAAAACAATGTGCTCATATACTCCCCTATTTAAATAGAATCTCTTTTCGAGGGGGAGTATAATGAATTTCATAAACATTTGTTCCAAAGTCTCATGACACATTATTCTCTCCATGTTTCATCACTAGTATCACAAAAATTTCAATTTCATGCAATTTTTGAGGGGGAGAATAGTGATTAAAATGTGTTATCTTATATAAGATCTTTGATATAAGTGCTTTCTCTTCCTAATATGTGCAAAAATCTCTCCTTTTATGATGCACATATGTAGGGGGAGCGTTTTTGGTGATATAGAAAACTTTCAAGGTGTAAACATTGATTTCATCAACACCTTGACTGCATTTTCAAATGATTTTTCTGGTTACGATATCCATACCCTTCAACACAATTAATCACGATGATATTGGTGTCAAAAGGTGGTTAGGTATTCGTCCTATGATCCAACCAGAACCGGAGGGATCTTCCCAGGGACAATCCATTAGAACTTAGAAGTCCTTAGGAAAGATGGAGTAGTTGAGTGTACGGGAATAATGCCGACTAATGACTTAAGCTAGCACTGGAACAATCACAACAAGGTGCTAGTTATGACGTCTTGGTAAGCATTGAAGGGGTTGAAGAATGAAAAAGAAATGTAAGGACAAAGGGTGTAAAGAAAGAAGCCCTCCATACAACTTAGGCAGAAACCGGGTCAATACATCTATTATCAGAATCACTTTGATGATTTCTGATACTGAAGACAAAGCATCATGGACCCAGTGATGCAATGCACAACCCTTCCCAGCCTACTCAAGCTTCTCTCAAAAGAAGTTTGTTTTATTGTCACGGAGTTCAACTCATTTCTATCAACTTTCTCACTCCGAGATAGTAGATATTGAATAGGTGGCAGTCTGCTCCAGCCTCCGATCACTAAATAAACGTGCACTTATAGAGTCTAGAGCCAACGAGATTCATCAAAAATCTCATTAGGACACTTATTCCATAGATCAATTGTTGTTCATCATTAGAACACAAGCGATGATTTACAGAGTCCTACGCTCTATCCTTGTGGTATTGCTAGAACATTCAGAGTGATACTCTTTAGTATTCACAGTGATGAATGGAAATCCTTCCAGTGTTAACATCAAACAGCACTGCGGTAGGTCATATGTAAGATTCACTTGAATTAAACATATGTTAACTGGAAAGCAACAGTGGTTTGATTCTTAATTGATTCAAACTCGTTCCAGGTCTCGACGCAATATCTTTATGATCTTGCCAGAACATTCAGAGTAATACTTTTCAGTATTTATAGTGACGAATGGAAATCCTTCCAGTGTCATCATCAAACAGCACTGCGGTAGGTAACTTGTGCGATTCTATACGAATCAAACCTGTGTCAACTGGAAAGCAACGATGGTTTGATTCTTAATTGATTCAGACTTGTTCCAGGAAAGTGAATTGACGACTTAATCAGCAGAATGGAACTGCATGATTCACTCCTTACTCTGAATTATCTTTCGATATATTCAAGTATTGAGAACGGCTACCACAGCTGGAAATCCTGTCAAGGAAGTTCTTTGAACTTACCTGATCACAGGTACAGTATTCGTACTGTATAACGGGAAACCGGTGGAATGCAAACGGCGGGAAACCGGTGGAATGCAAACGGTGGCGTTATCTCAAGAGTCGCAATTCAAGGCCACATATTCAGGATTATTGAAAAAAGCTCAAGAACATCTAAAGACAAAGACTTCCGCTACTCTGATGATTAAGGGAGATTGTTAACAAGCTTTCATGTCAACTCAAAACATGAGTATGTGGGTAAAGACACAAGAACACAAGCTGGAAAAGTTACAAGATCAAGTCAAGGCAAAGATCAAAGATCCAAGATCACAAGTCATGAAAGGAACTATGAAAGAACTCTAAAGACAACGAGCTTCAAAGTCTGCAACACCAACGAAGTGAAGTCACATATTACATGACCACCCCTTAGGGGGAGATTGTTAGCCGTATTTAAAGTGATGGTCATATAATATACCGTTGCGAAGCTCGTGAAAAATACTATTCAATGGTGTCGAGAGTTCTTAGTTATTAATGTTTATGTAACGGGATTTAGTCCCAAACACACAAATGAGGAAGGCCTCCTAAACACTTAGTACTTAGTATAAAAGGCCTCCTAAGCCTCATTTGTGTGTGTGTTTTTCCATTTCATTTGTTTTAGAGAGAGAAACGTATGTGTTTCTCTCACTAGGAATTCACATCTTCTTTGTTTTTCTTTTTTCCTTCATCTAATCTAATCTTTCTTTTTTGGTTTAATCTTCATCTACTTTTCTATATCATATTTAGTCGTGTGTTACAAACCAACAGTTTCCCATATCTGCCAATCTTCCAAAACCCACTTGCATCTTCTTCATAGCTAATGATAGGGTTTCTGGCATCAAGAGGTAACACTTGTACCATATCTGAAGCTTCCATGGGTGAGAGCTTAATGCTTCTTCTAAGAACAAATTCACTGGGAACCACTTTATTTAGATCTTTAGGAAACTCAAGTGGAACTCCCTTCTTCAAAGGCCTTGGAACAATCAATGCCTTCTAAATCTCCATCTCTTCAGCAAGTTCTTCTTTCCTTTCATCTGAAAGAAGTCTAAGAGTGTTCATTTCCTGTACTCTTGCCCAAATGGGATAAGCCTTGTACTCCAATTCTTGAAAAGATAATCCCTGCAATTTCTTGAAGGTCCATCCAGTTCCATGACATCTGAGTAACATGTAGTAGAGCTCTCTTCTATCCCTCTTCTGCAGTGAGAAAACATTGCTAGCCTTGTGTTTCAGAATTACCTTGCAGTCTCTTTGGACTCTTAGAAGAATCTCCAATCCCCAAATCTGGTCTGAAATGGTCAAATATGGATTCTTCATAATCCTATTCTCCCAAGCATGGTACATCTGAACTACTTCTGGCATATCAAAGTCTACTTGAAATTTTAACTCTCTAAGCTTCTCTCTTGCCAAGTCATCACCATATTCAAGTCTTTCTGGTAGTTTAGTTATCATCACACTTGAATCTGAACTTTCTCCATCACTTCCTTCTTGTTCCTCAGAAGTGACAACAAATGGTGATTCACCAACCTTCTTCATCTCTTGTTCCACAAGTTTTGCAGCCAACCTTGAATCAAACTCTACTTGTGCTGCATCCTTTGGAACTTCTTCTTCTACCATAATTCCTTTACCCTTATCTAAAGGATCAATGATGGGTAAGGATGATGGTAATACCTGTGAAGACACTTCTTTGATGATAGCTGATGACTGGAATACATCAACCATATCTGCAGGTCTGTCAACGCTCAAATTCCTTGTGTCAGCGCCCAAATTACTCTTGTCAGCGCTTGGCGTGTCAGCGTTCAAATTTTGCTTGTCAACGCCCAACTTACTTGTCTCAACGTCTCTAGTGAACTGCTCCATCATAGCTGTAAAAGACAAGTTCAAATTTGTAGGAGTAACCAGAGATGTATCAAAACCTGATTGCTTCTTCAGTTTAGTAAGGGCTTCAGCAACACCCAAAGATTCTCCATCATATGAGCCTTTTCCACTTAAATCAAATGGCTCTATAGCAGCTTCATGTGAGCCTTTATCACTCAAATTAACAGGCTCTGTAGCAGCTTCCTCCCCTTTGTAAGAATCCTCCTCTGATAAAAGGACTCTTGTCTGCCTTCTCCTAGACTCAGTAGTTTCCAAGATAACAATCCTCTCCCTCAATTTTTTGAGTTCAAGGCCTTGTGTACTGACTGTTTGTAGCAAGTATGCATTTTGCTTTTGCAAGATAATGCAGACAGCCGTCAATTCCATCAATGTGTATGGTTCCAATCTACCCTCCTCTAGAATGGGTATTTGACCTCCCAAAGTAGAGTCATGGGGCATGTATGAGGTCTTAAAGATGTTAGGACTTTCTTGGCCTGCATCTAAGCCAGCGTCAATAGTCCTAGCCTCATCCATAGCACCAACCACACTTGTGGTGGTGGTTCTCTCTACTACATGGCTAGGACCACTAGAGGAGAACACTCTAGTAGTCCTTGGGCGTTTTTGCAAACTATATTCAGGTGGGGTAGAAGATGATGTGGATTGGGTGGTAGTTTGAAGGTTAAGGGGTGTTTGGGTCTGTGAAGGAAAGGTGTCAACGTTTGGATTACTTGTGTCAACGCCAACATTTAATGTGTCAGCGTTGAAGGGTTCTTGGTCAATTTCCATGTGTTGAGGTGAAGGCAAAGGTTCTTGTATTGGGTCAAGTTGTGGTTGTGGGTCTGGTTGGGGTTGTGCTGTTGCAATAACAACAAGCATAGCTTGGGTTAGGGGTAATTCACGGTGAGGGGGTGAGTTCATTGATAGGTGTGTAAACACCCATCTTTTCTACCACTTAATTACAATAATAACCGGACCAAAACGTGTATTTTATGTCTTTTATGTCGGAATTATGCGTGGTTTGTGTTTTTGTTGTG
Organism: Glebionis coronaria; assembly: GCA_025667525.1. NCBI lineage: Eukaryota > Viridiplantae > Streptophyta > Magnoliopsida > Asterales > Asteraceae > Glebionis > Glebionis coronaria. The sequence goes on along the minus strand of JANFOE010000648.1, from coordinate 353,134 downwards.
ATTTAGGACGAAAAGGTGAAAAGTGGAGAAAACACGGAAATTCACGGGCATTTACGGACTTTTATTGAAGGAAAAGATGAAAGACGAAGTCGAGAAGTCAAGAGTGCAAAAAGAACGGAAGTCCACGACCAATTCTGAAGATTTATCGAAGAAAAAGTCAAAAGACGGAAGTTTATCAAAAGCCGAAGAATTCAAGTCTATTTTATTGAAGAATTTAAAGACGAGTTCGAAGAAATTCCGAAGCCAAAAGTCCCTTAAGTCCAAGTTTAAAGAAGATTAGAAGAAAAGGACTAATGACGCAATTAATGAAGATTAATAAAAGGAGGGACTTAAGCTTGTAATTAAGAAGAAATGAAAGAGGGGAGGAAGCTTCCTTAATCCTCCCCTATAAATAGTCATTAGGATAGTCATTTCTTTCTTGTTGGCTAATAGTGACAATTAGACCTTCCACCATTTACTTTTCTTGTCATTTACATATCTTGTCAATTTAAATTCATGTTATGCACCTTAATTACCATTTAATTCCAAGTAAGTTTTCATTTTAATTCTTGTCAAATCTTTACTTTATTTTGTCAATCTCTTATCTACCTTTCTTATTCTTTGATTCATGTGTTTATGTTATGTTCATGTTCATGCTTTTATTTTGATCCAAGTGGTTTTTGATTATTGTTGTTAAAGTTGTTTGATTTCGTGTTTTTAATTGTTTGTTGATGTTAATGTTGATTCGTTACTATTTTTATTGAATTGTTTGTGTTTGATTTTGGTTAGTATTTGTTTAAATCTGCTGTTACTGTATCTCCTTGTTCTTCGGGAGTGTTTGCTTTGTTTCTGGTCTTTCCAGGAAAAGTTCCGAACCAAGAGGGAGGGAAAGTGTTCATTCGGAACTTTTAAAGTTCCGAATCAAGGGTTCATCCGGAAGATTTTTAACTCAACAAAACTTCCAACCCAAACTTGTTCATCCGGAACTTTCAAAGTTCCGGACGAAGTGAAAACTTCCGAGTCAAGAGTATTCGTTCGGAACTCCAAAGTTCCGAACCAAGGGTTTCATCCGGAACTTCTCAAAAGTTCCGAATCAACTCAAAGTTCCGAATCAAGGACCAAGTTCCGAATCAAGGCTTTTCATTTGGAAGTCTTAAACTTCCGGATCAAGCTTCATTCGGAACTTCTTAAAAGTTCCGAATAAAGTTCCGGATCAAGGGGCAACTTCGACTCAAGAGGTGTTCATTCGGAAGTTCTAAACTTCCGAATCAAGGGGCTTCACTCGGAAACTTCCAAATCAAGGGTGACAAAATACTTCTGAATCAAGGCAAGATTTAGAGTTCCGAATCAGTAAAGTTCCGAACGAAGGATTGTTTTGGATAAGTGACATATTCAGATCAATTAGTTCCGGATCAAGGATTTTGGTAATATTCCAAGTGAAGAAGAATCATTTCAACCGAAGGTGACATTTAGGACGAGTGATTATTCCAAACGAAGGTTTATTCCGAATGAGCTGTATTCAGGTTCTTATTAGCTTTTGTCTTTGATTTTTTATTTTCAAGCTTTATTTTTCCGGCCTTTTACTTAATTGCACTTTAAGATTATTTGCCTTAGTTTTATTTTAGACTTGCCTTAGTTTTAGTCGCACTTTAAGTTTGCCTTAGATAGATTTAAGTTTACGTCATTTACTTTAGTGCCCTTTAATTTCAGTCACGTTTTTAAATACTTGCACTTTTATTTCAATTAGACTTAGATTTACTTTAAGAGCACCTTTACTTTAATTGTTTTGCACATTTTATTTTAAACACTACAACGACACATTTTTGTTTCCACCAAAATAAAACGAAGTCACATAGAGAACTAAGATCAATTCGATTAGACACACTTAAACGAATCTTTTTAACCTGAGTAAAAATCTAGTTATCAAATGGCGCCGCTGCCGGCTCTTTTCGTTAAGATCAACAGTTTTCTGTGAGAGACACGTTGCTTTTTGGGATCCGTTCACTTGTGAACGTTATTTTTCTTGCATAAAAAATTCAAAAATCATAAAAATTAAAAATTGATAAAAAACCATAAAAATTAAAAATTTCAAAAATCCAAAAAGATTTTATCTTTATTGTGTATATATATTGTCTTTGTGTTTGGTTTTGTTTTCTTGTGCATTTTCAGGTGTATGCGTACTAGATCTTCTAATTATCAAGAGCCCGAGCCTCAAGAAGATTTAGATATGGCAGGTGTTGTCAACAACAACATTCCACCGAACCTCAATAATAATAATAATAACAACAATGCTCTTCCACGGCCCGATCTTCGGACCATGGAGGAACTTTGTCAACCAACAATGTTTGGACGAGGAGGACCGATTGCGCCGATGCAAATCAACGCTCCTGAGTTTTCGTTGAAGCACCACATGATTCAGCAAGTACAAACAAACCCATTTAGAGGATTGCCCGATGATGATGCCAACAAACACCTCGACAAGTTCATTACAATCACCCAAAGCATGAAGTTGCCTGGGGCCACAATGGATGTACTCCGCCTACAACTCTTCCCACATACTTTATCGCATCATGCCGAGAAATGGTTTGATCGTCTCCCGAAGAATTCTATTCACACTTGGGATGATATGACTCAACGCTTTTTGTCGCGCTACTTTCCACCATCCATGGTCACAAGCCTTCGCAATCAGATCAGCGGTTTCATGCAAGACCCTGATGAATCTCTTTTTGACGCTTGGGAGAGATATAATGTCTTGATCGATAGATGTCCAAACCACAACATGCTCCCTGTGACCCTAATTGATACTTTCTACAACGGATTGACTTTTCGAGATCGAGATACGATCAATGCAGCCGCCGGTGGCACATTCATGAAAAGGAGACCCGAGGAGTGTAGAGAGTTAATAGAAAACATGACTACTCATCATAAGAACTGGGATTCCTCTGCTTCTTCTAGGAACAACCCGAGAGTCAATGTTTCTTCTACCTCAGCCAACCCTGAGATGACCGAACTCACCCGCATGATGGCCGAAATGAGCAAAAATATTACGCTTCTCGCTTCAAACCAACAACAACAACAAGTTAAAGCGGTTGCTAATCCTTGTGAAACATGTGGCGGTCCTCACTCATACACCGATTGTCCTTCGACACAAGGAAATCCGGAAAATGTGTATGCAGCTTACGGTAATTATTCACCGGAAAATTACCAAGCTAGACAACAAGGGGATAGAAATCTGCTGAGCTACCGTTCAAACAATTACCTTTCACCCGGTTTTTCTCCTCAAAACCAAAATCCTGCCAACAACTACAATAGAAGCAACCAAATCCCACCTCGTGCTTCTAACCCTTATCAACCACCCACCCAACAACACCCACCCATTAATCCCGATGTTGACACCATCATGAGAACTCAAGGTGAGCAAATTAAGAATCTACAGAGCCAAATAATCAATTTGAAAGGAGATATCTTGAAGCAAGGTAATGACATCAGAACTGAGGTTCGTGATAATCTTCAATCCTCCTTCATCACTCAAACAACTGAATTAAAGAATCTGTTGGCTAGTTTCTTGCCCGAAGCTCAACCTTCTTCTTCTTCGGGTTCTCTACCTTCAAACACCGTCACTAATCCGCGAGCTAATGTGAGTGCTATAACTACGCGTAGTGGAATTACCATTGTCGATCCACCTATCCCACCACCATCATCTACACCTCCTCCACCACCATGTATCCCTACTCCTCCTACACCTAGTAGTAGTGCACCATTACCGTCTCCGCCTCGTAATGACGATGTATCTCGGAAGGACCCTTCAACATCACAACCTTCACCAACTACACCTTCACCATCTCCCTATCAACCCAGAATCCCATACCCTTCTCGCATAGGCAAGACCAACGAGCTAACCAAGAATGACTGTCAAGTATCAAAATATGTGGATATGCTATCTAAAATGACCATCAACATTAGCCTTGTTGAAGCACTTTGCCACATGCCGAAATTTGTCAAAGCATTCAAGGAATTGCTTAGCAAGAAGGAGAAGCTGATTGAACTCGCCAACACACGATTAAATGAAAACTACTCTGCAGTCCTTCTTAGAGAACTTCCAGAAAAGCTTGGAGATCCCGGTCGTTTTGTGTTGCCTTGCGTGTTCAACAAAACTGAAGAATTTACTGCCCTTGCTGATCTCGGGGCTAGTATTAATTTGATGCCACTGAGTGTTTGGAAAACACTATCATTGCCCGACCTCATTCCAACAAAGATGACTCTCGAACTTGCAAATCGCACTCTCGCTTACCCCGTTGGTATAGCCGAAGACGTGTTTATCAAAGTTGGCACATTTACCTTCCCGGTCGATTTTGTCGTAGTAGATTATGAAATGGACACTCGTATTCCTTTAATACTTGGTCGGCCATTCTTGAGAACCGGACGTGCTTTAGTTGATGTGGCCGAAGGCGAGTTAATCTTACGAGTCGGGGATGATTCAAAAGTTTTTAAAATGGGGAAGCTTACAGGCAAATCCTTTGGCGGACGAGAATCAGTGAATATGATAAATGTGCTCGATGACTTTACCGTCTACGACAATCCTCTATTCGACTCTTGCATCGATAATCCACTTTTTTAAGATGATGTGGATGATTCTCTCCCTACTTTGGAACCTTCTCCCATTTATAATTCGCCACTGGTCTTTGATGCTTATGATGATTATTCTAGCTCAGATTCGGATGATTTTGATTGTACTTCTGAGTATCCCGAGCTGCCCACTTTCGATGATTTTGATGAGGCCGATACTCTCTCGAGCGATTCTTCACATGCTGAAGATCCTCCGCCATCACTCGATCCTACTTTGGACAATTATTAATTTGAGGAAGATTTCTCTGAATTTCTCAACACTTACTTCCCTCATGAGAGTGATGCTCCTCCTTATGACTTTGAAGATTATCGTCTTGATCCTACTTTGGATTTGAAGCACATTCTGTCAAAGGAGAAGAAACCGATCGACATCGAAATTCGTTGCACGTATGATTTGACACCTCTTTGTCCCACTCCTGAGGACGAGGTTGTGCTTCTTTGCGGATCTTCTTCACACTCGGCTGCGCCTGAGTGCTATTTCCCCTAAAGGAAAAGGTGTTCGACCCCGGTATTGAAGTCTTTAAGCCATCTCAGTATCCACCTGATGAAATAAAAGGAAAAATCTTTGGAACTATTGAAGACATGCTTGCACCTCACCATACTTGCTTCCGCCATGCTCCATCGCTGCTTAAGGGAACCCTGCCACTTCTTCTTTGGCTTGCCTTGTTCGCCTTAAGCTCGTGCTTATTGATGGATGAAAACTATGTCTTTGATCCTGGTGGATATGTTTCATGTTTCTTCCGTTGATGATCAAGGTCGAGTCAGGCTCACGAATCGGTTAACAAAAACCAAGCGCTTCTTGGGAGGCAACCCATGCATCTATCTTTTCGCTTTCTATACCATAAGTGTAGGGGGAGACCCTTTGGCTTGCTCTTTCCTCTCCTCACTTCTTAATCAGGGATTCGAGCTTCAATGATCCACTCTTGACGATTCTTGACGACCCGTGATTCCGTGTTCTACTTCTTCCCGGTTCTATCCTAAACTCTTTTCGATTCACTATTTTATATTTTCTCAATATTAGAATAGGAATCTCTTTAGTTGTTTTTTCCTTAGCGAGATTTAAACAACGTGCACAATGTCCTAAGTGTAGGAGAGTTTACTCCCATATGCTTAAACATTGAGGACAATGTTTATCTTAAGTGTAGGGGGACTTCTATCGAAGTTAAGTGATCTTTTCCTTGTATTTGTCCTCATTTTAACCGGAAAATCAATTTTTCGACATTTTTCAAAAATTTTGATCTATTTTGGCCTATTAGTTTTTACCTTTGTATAGTTATTTTCTTTCCTTATTAGAATAAATGTTTAATAAGTGGTTTTAATTGTCAAACGTTGTGAATCTTTTGACTCAATCCGAGTTTACTCTAGCTAGTATCCTTAACGTGTTTAAGTCAAGTTTTGCTAGGCTATTATTTAGGGAGCTGTAAAACGCGAAATTCTTAACTCTCACGGGTTAAGAACAAGAACTTTTCGCAAGTTCCTATAATTGATCCTAGAGAGTCGTTTATCAAGGGAACTTTAAAATGAGATCTCTAAAACTTGAAAAAGTCTAAGAATTTGCAAGATCCTATAGGCGACTCGAAAACCCAAAACTTTGATTTAATAGGCTAAGCATCCACGAGTCTCATTACTTGAGATTTTAAACTGTGGAGAACGAGAGATGATAGAGCCAATTATAAGTCCGGTATTCTTTCGTGAATTTATGTGAGTTAATTATGAGCCTATTCTCCCATCGCTTGCTAATAATTTATCTGCTAATAAATAAGGTTGTACGATTTGAAAAGTTACTTAGCTTCTAGCCCCAGATCGTTTAAAAGTTGCTCGGTATTGATTAGAGTTCATAGCCAAGGCATAACTTATTGAAGCGGGACGCGAAGATTGGCGAGTCCGAAAAGGCCCTAACAAGGCATGAGGGCTATATTTTGTTGCTAAAGATCCAAAGTGATGTGAAGAATCATTTATCGAAAATCAATATGAAGGATCGAGACACACGACGTAAAGCAAAACTCCCCAAAAGTCATGGAGAAGTGTATCCGAAAAGACCCTAACAAGGTATGAGGATTAATAGATCCAAGTCACAAAAGGAGGCGGATCGTTGTATATCAAAATCCAAAATAAAGATTGGAGAAAAATGAAGAAGTCGTGGTCCAAGTATGAATCTCTCAAAACTTCAAATGAAGAAATTCCATTATGAAGAGAAGACCATAATTTCATGAACGTCTCTCAAGGTTTGAAGTATGAAGTCGCTGCCAAATATCGGTCCGAGAAAGGTCTCAAATCGCGAAGACAGTTATGCCAAGATATGAACTTTATGAGGTCCCGAGAAGCAGTTTTAAAAGATTTGGTCCTTTAGCTAACTATTGATTAAATCGTTCACTTTATTTTCAGACTAAATAATTATCGAAATAAGTCAAACAATGCATCCTCGTGATCATTCAAGACAAATAATAAAATATAAGAGATACCCCTAGGAATAAGGGAGTCTAAGTGAACAATTGGCCCACATGAGTTCGTGTTAGTTTACTAACTTATAATAACAATGATCTCGTTTTTAAGCTTGGTATGGAAAAAGTGAAAACTTGAGGATGATGATTATTCATGACATTTCCAAAACCCAAGGTATGCTTTTGATTTCTTTATTTTGCATGATTTTAATTTTCTATCTCTTTAATAAAGGCCAACGTGGATTAATTATGATGAAAAATGTAATCTTGCTTTGTAACTAATGCATTGCATGAGGACATTGCAATGGTCAAGTGTAGGGGATTTGATAGGTGTGTAAACACCCATATTTTCTACCACTTAATTACAATAATAACCGGACCAAAACGTGTATTTTATGTCTTTTATGTCGGAATTATGCGTGGTTTGTGCTTTTGTTGTGATTTAGGACGAAAAGGTGAAAAGTGGAGAAAACACGGAAATTCACGGGCATTTACGGACTTTTATTGAAGAAAAAGATTAAAGACGAAGTCGAGAAGTCAAGAGTGCAAAAAGAACGGAAGTCCACGACCAATTCTGAAGATTTATCGAAGAAAAAGTCAAAAGACAGAAGTTTATCAAAAGCCGAAGAATTCAAGTCTATTTTATTGAAGAATTTAAAGACGAGTTCGAAGAAATTCCGAAGCCAAAAGTCCCTTAAGTCCAAGTTTAAAGAAGATTAGAAGAAAAGGACTAATGACGCAATTAATGAAGATTAATAAAAGGAGGGACTTAAGCTTGTAATTAAGAAGAAATGAAAGAGGGGAGGAAGCTTCCTTAATCCTCCCCTATAAATAGTCATTAGGATAGTCATTTCTTTCTTGTTGGCTAATAGTGACAATTAGACCTTCCACCATTTACTTTTCTTGTCATTTACATATCTTGTCAATTTAAATTCATGTTATGCGCCTTAATTACCATTTAATTCCAAGTAAGTTTTCATTTTAATTCTTGTCAAATCTTTACTTTATTTTGTCAATATCTTATCTACCTTTCTTATTATTTGATTCATGTGTTTATGTTATGTTCATGTTCATGCTTTTATTTTGATCCAAGTGGTTTTTGATTATTGTTGTTAAAGTTGTTTGATTTCGTGTTTTTAATTGTTTGTTGATGTTAATGTTGATTCGTTACTATTTTTATTGAATTGTTTGTGTTTGATTTTGGTTAGTATTTGTTTAAATCTGCTGTTACTGTATCTCCTTGTTCTTCGGGAGTGTTTGCTTTGTTTCTGGTCTTTCCAGGAAAAGTTCTGAACCAAGAGGGAGGGAAAGTGTTCATTCGGAACTTTTAAAGTTCCGAATCAAGGGTTCATCCGGAAGATTTTTAACTCAACAAAACTTCCGACCCAAACTTGTTCATCCGGAACTTTCAAAGTTCCGGACGAAGTGAAAACTTCCGAGTCAAGAGTATTCGTTCGGAACTCCAAAGTTCCGAACCAAGGGTTTCATCCGGAACTTCTCAAAAGTTCCGAATCAACTCAAAGTTCCGAATCAAGGACCAAGTTCCGAATCAAGGCTTTTCATTCGGAAGTCTTAAACTTCCGGATCAAGCTTCATTCGGAACTTCTTAAAAGTTCCGAATAAAGTTCCGGATCAAGGGGCAACTTCCGACTCAAGAGGTGTTCATTCGGAAGTTCTAAACTTCCGAATCAAGGGGCTTCACTCGGAAACTTCCGAATCAAGGGTGACAAAATACTTCCGAATCAAGGCAAGATTTAGAGTTCCGAATCAGTAAAGTTCCGAACGAAGGATTGTTTTGGATAAGTGACATATTCAGATCAATTAGTTCCGGATCAAGGATTTTGGTAATATTCCAAGTGAAGAAGAATCATTTCAACCGAAGGTGACATTTAGGACGAGTGATTATTCCAAACGAAGGTTTATTCCGAATGAGCTGTATTCAGGTTCTTATTAGCTTTTGTCTTTGATTTTTTATTTTCAAGCTTTATTTTTCCTGCCTTTTACTTAATTGCACTTTAAGATTATTTGCCTTAGTTTTATTTTAGACTTGCCTTAGTTTTAGTCGCACTTTAAGTTTGCCTTAGATAGATTTAAGTTTACGTCATTTACTTTAGTGCCCTTTAATTTCAGTCACGTTTTTAAATACTTGCACTTTTATTTTAATTAGACTTAGATTTACTTTAAGAGCACCTTTACTTTAAGTCTTTGCACATTTAATTAAAAACAACCAAAAATATTCTTTTTCACCAAAGATCAACTGAGTCACACATAGGGCCTAGATAATTCGTTAAGATACCGAGAACACGAACGAACTTTAATCTTTTTAATTGAGTAAAATCCAGTTATCATTCATCTTGGTAAAAATAGCTTTCTTTTGCACAGGGATCTCATAAAAATCATCATGATCCCTTGTGCAGTAATTTTGCACATCAAAAACCATTTGCAAAAATCTGGGATAAGCCAAAGTCATCTTATTCCCTTTGTTTTTACGCATGCCATCAAAAATCAGTTTTGAAAAATTAAACTTTTTCCCATTTGCAATACACACAATTGCACTAGCAATTGATCTATTAATTTCATTGTGTGCAGTACATTTGGGACTCAAACATTGAAGGATGACATGTATGAGGTACTTCCAGGCTGGGGGAAACTCTTGCTTATGATATTTGTTTAAAGTGCCCTCATCAGGGAAAGGATACCCCAAAGCCCGAAGTCCTTGTTTTATTTCATTGATGGGGAGGGTGGTTATACCATCTGCATCATCAAGATGCAAAGCCTGGCGAACCAAGGCTTCAGTAACCACCCAAGTACGCCCATGTACAATAGCTGATAATGTAGTCACATTATTAATTGTTGAGGAACTAGCAGTGTTCCAAAACTGTTTAATATGAGTGACAGGGATGAGAGGAGCATGAGAAAGTGCATACCTAATTGGAGATGCATTCAAATACGCCACCATCTGGGTGTATTGTGGAAACAAAGTAACATCAACGTCCAAATAAGCAATCATGTTGTGCTGACTCCTGAATCCCAATACCAAGTCACTTGGTTTAAACTTTGGTGCCATTGTTGAAGAAAGCTGTTTGTGAATTATTGAGAAAGATGAATTATAGGAGAAAATTGTTAGACAAGAATATTAGTTACTGATGTAGTTATTTTACTACTCTTTAGGAAAAGAGAGCAAAAGTGGCAAATATTGAGCACGATGATTTAGGAAAACCGTGTAAAAATGACCCAAAGTGGGGATCGTTCTCAAGGAGGCTTAGTGTGTGTGTAATGAATTGATTATCTTTGTGATTATATTTTTGAGAAAGAAAAATAGAAATGAGATTAGAAGAGAAAGACGGTTATGAAGACGGATTAAGCTAAGACGAAAAAGGTGTACACGTAAAACCGTAAAAAGCACTAAAATTAAAATTTCAACCTAAAAATTCCTAAAAATTACCAAAAATCCAAAATAATATTCTAAGAGTTTACAAAAAATCCAAACTTGCCAAAACCTTTTAGTTAATTAGATAATGACTTTTTAATGCTAATTAAAGCCCTAAAAATCAAAATTAATTATTAAAAAGTCCCAAACAATATCTTAAAGTTTGTAAACCTCAAAAATACCCTAATTAAGCTAAAAAGTATTTTTCAAAGTTTTAAAATCACTAAAAACTATTTTTAAAGAATTAAAAACTAATAAAATCAATTAAAACTTAAGTTAATTCTAGAAAATAATTAAAAGACTCTAAAAATATTTGGAAAGTTGCAAAATTCCTAATTAAGTGTTTAGAACCTAGGAAAAATATAAAAACTTAGAAAATCAGACTTTTAATTTTTAACAATAAAATAATATTAAAATATTATTATAAATCCAAAAATCATAAAAAATTCTAAAAAGTTGCAAACTAGCTTATTTTAACCTAAATAACTCATGAAAGTGAAATTACCTAAATACCCTTAATGGGCCTAGAAAATGGGCTAAACCCAAAACAGTCCACTATTGGGCCAAATTTGGGCCCAATATAAAAAAAGTGTTCAAAATAAGCCTAGAAAGCACTGGTTGACTCAAAATTTGATTTTAAACAACTTTTTCTAAAGGCCCAAAAGCTGAAAGTGTGAAATAAGCTAGCTTATACCAAACAACTTATTCTTAATGGGCTTTTTTGGCCCATTAAGCTATAAGCCAATGCCATAGCTGAAATTAAACATACAAGCTTCTTTTGTCCTAAAAAAGACTTCTGCAAAAAGAAATTTGAAATAAGCCCAAGGAATAAGCCTGAAAATGCAATAAGCAATCTATAGAAAACGACAAAATAGTCGTTTTTGAGTTCTAGGCCACCCCAAGTGCTGATTCAAGTTTCTATAGCTTTTAAATGACATAATTAAGCAAAACCAACAAAGAGTTTTCAAATAAGCTGACTCAATAAGCTGGAAAAAGCAAATAAGCACTTATGTAAAAGTCAAATAAGTTGGTTTTCTAGGAAAAAGTCGAAGTCAAAGTTTGATAAGCTCCAGTCTACTCAAATAGGTCAAATAATGAAGATCTATCACAAAAAATAAGTTGTTGCAAGTCTGGATAAGCTAAAATAGCTTATTGATAAGCTGAGTACAAGTTTACACTAGCAGGGGCTAGTTTTGGATGTTGAGCAGTTGGAACTTTTCCCAATGCTTGACTTATAGACTTTTTTGTCTTTAGTGAACTTTTTTGGGATTCAGATTACACAAAGGCACCCAAATGATCTTTGGATCATAAGGAGTCAATAACAATAAAAAATTCACAAACACAATCACCCAATTTGCACAGATTAATCAATAAAGTCCTAGATATTGCACAAACATGAACAAATAAGCAGAACAGGTTCAATAAGCACTTATAGCAGTTTTCAGCCAGCCAAATTCAACCAAATGCATACACAAGCTATATTAAACTCAAATAAACAAGTCTAAACAGGTTTCATGCAATGGTTCAAAGAATTAAGCAAGATTCAAGCACCTTAAGTTACTGATGAACACAAGAACATGCAATTTTTCACTTTGCTGATGTATTTGACACACAATTCAGATTCAACACCTCAAATCTCACAAACAGGTTACACTAATGATGTTTTAACAGCTTTTAGCCCTAAGCATTCATAAACTCTAGGTTTTCCCAAATTCTTAGGTCAAAATCAGTCAAACTCACAAAGATATAGCAGATTGTTTGATTTTAAGGTTTAGTTCCATAAACTTGTAGCAAAGCACTCTCAACAAGGCATATAACAGATACCAAGTGCAAACAACACCTTCTAACAACACAATACCAAGATTCAATCACAAACAGGTAGACCCAAACACCCCTTTATCTTTTCAAATCCAAATTTAAACAAGAAAAAGTGAGATTTAAGACCACCCAAGCACCAGTTAACACAATAACAGATTAGAACAACAGATTCAAGCAAGATCAAGCCACAAAACACACAAGAACATAGGCAACACTCAAATATGACAAATATTCAAAATATTTTCAGATTTTGGGATTAAGGGTGTGTACCTCATGGATGTACATCCACACCCACGGATTTTGAGCTTATGTGCTAGCAAGAACAAGCACAAGCTTCCACAACAAGGCCTGCTAAGAATCAGCAAAGTTAGAAGCAAGATTATAAAAACAGAAACTTGAAAAATCCTTGATTGATGCAACTCTTGTCCTCCACACTTGATTATCCCCAAGTTATAAGCTTCACCACACCTTGATAACACAATATCAGGATGCTATGATCAGCCTTATAGCCCAAGAATTCCAAGATAGACCAAGATCTTAGCAAAATATCAAGAAAATGAAGAAAATGTGCAAACTTTTGCACACTCCTCTTTTGAAAACAGGTTTTAGATTCAAGAATAATGAACAAAGAACAATAATAAGCAGATTATATCAATGGCACTTGAGCTTTCTTCAATATTTCAAACACATTTCATTAAACTTGAAAAGGATTTACAGTAAAGTGAACTTAGGAAAATTCAAGAGCAAAAACAAATGTAGTGACCTAGGGCCTTTATATAGGCATACATGAACTAGTAAGCAGTTTAAAAAACGTAAACCCTAATGTTGTTGAAGCCCAAAAATGCCCTTGGAGTCTCTTATCTTCTTTGGAGAATCATGTGACTAGTTTTGGAGTTTTGTAAGAGCTGGCAAGTGCAAAGTTGATCCAAAGGTGTGTAACAAGCTTAAGATGTAAGCTAGAATTGAGCCCGTTGGATGGCTGGCAAATTCTTTGTCTTCTTCCCTTTTGACGTAGCAGGGGAGGCCCCATGCATCATGTGGGTTGGTGGGGTGACATGTTTAAGGTTTGGGTTATGATAATGACATCCTTAATCTTAAATCTGGAAAGGATTAAGGATTAATTTCAAGTAATTAAGAAATCCCCAATTTAGTTCAAGAACACCAAGAACATGTTTTTGATCTTGTTTTGGGTTTAAATACATGTTTGGCGCGTGTTTAAACTTAATTAATATTAAGTTAAACCGTTTGGTGAGTGGGATGGTGACATGGAGGAAGGGAGTGTTGTGATTGGTGGAGGTGGTGAGTGGGGTGAGGTGGCAGTCCATGAGTGGTTAAGGTAAGTATCTTGTCTGGCCACATTTACCCCCTCTTCTTCTTTTCTCTTTTCATTTGCAAATAAAACAGCCAAACTTGAATTTCCTTTGTTAGCAAAGTTTCCAACTTCACACTTTTGCCCCAAAAACTTTTGTAAAATGATTTCAGGGGTATTTCTTGCCATTTTTGAATTCTTGAAGGACTGATTTGGCATTTTGATGATGGATAATGGTCTTGACTTGCATATTTGATATAATGGAGGGCTGAAATTGCCAAGTCTTGTTTGATGAGGGACCATTCTTGCCAAATGTTGAAAGTCAAGGTTCCTTTTTGTTATTATGGGATTTTCAAAGGACCACACTTGTAATTTCTTGTACTTTAAAGGACTTCATGATGTATTTGACTTTGTGGAGGATAATGATTGAAAATTTAGCTTTGTTGAGGGGCTAAACTTGCCAAATCTTCAAAGTGGAGGGCCCTTTTTGTAATTTTGACAAACTTTAGGGACCAATCTTGTAATTATGAAGATACAAGGGTATAAAGTGTCAGTATTTCCATATTGGAGGACCCTTCTTCATAATTCTTCAAATTTTCAAGGGTTAATCTTGGGAAAGTCTTCATTAGGGCTTGGTTCATTGTGCGGCTTCGTTTCCCGTGTTCGTTTTTGTATGATTCTTGTGATCTTTTGTCATTTTATCAATATCCGTACCTAAAATACACAAGCAACAAACACAAGCATATATATGGGTATTTTGATGATATTTAATTCATTTTAAGCCCTATTTGGACGATGAGACTATGTATAAAAGCAGTCTCATCACTCCCCCATACTAAACCATTGCCGTGCCCTCACGCAATGCTAGAATAAAGTATCGTAGCACCTACAAAATTCATTTTTATTCACTTTATTAAACGATAAACTAGCTACACTACTACTATTTCTACTACTACTTGCGTTTTAGACATAATGTATGATTTTCATCGCAAAATGGGACGTTTAGGTTCATAGAATAAGAACACGTGAATGCTTCGTTAGAAACAATTTCATCGTCCTCGATTTTCACCCCAATTCCATGCCAAGCGTGCAACGAGATCATTTTCATTATAAGTTAGTAATGCTAACACTACTCATATGCCCTAATCACGTACTTATCCTCCCATTATTCCTAAGTTGTATCTCTTATATTTTATATTGTCTTGAATGTTTCACGAGGATACACTGTTTGACTTATGCGATAATAGAGATTTAGGTCTAAAAATAGAGTCCTAACGGTGTAACCAAGACCATCAAATCAATAACCCCTCCCAATAGACAACGATGTCAAAAAATTAAGTTGACAAGAAGAATCGATAAACATGGTTTTATAACGGTTTTGAACATGAGACTTATTACCAAGACTTTTATACGCCCCCTAACGGAAGTTCCTTATTATCTTTGGTTTACCTCCATATTTTATTCAACTTCGCCATGAAGGTTTTATTATGACTTCGGTCTTGCCTTGCCTTTTATTAACCACCTCATCGGTAGTTTTATTAGCCAAAGACGTATATCCTCACGCTAAGGCGAATTTTGGATCTTTAAAGCTTCGAAGATTAAGGCTTGATTCACTTTCAGTTTTGCATAGATTTTTCGGCCTTGTGGGGCTTCAAATTGTTTGCTTGATTTAGGTGAGCACTTGAAATCTTATTATTGGGTGAAGCTTTTGATTATTCGGGTGCCAATACTTCAAAACCGTGACGCTGTCGATACCTTAATGTCTTCCAATTTAATTACACGGAAGCTACTAGAAAAGACTAGAAACCCAACAATCCCAACTAAACCGCTAAGTCAATATTTATTAAGCAAAAAATATTTACATGCGAAGGGAGAATAAGCAAACAACGAGAACACATGAGTTTTTGAAAGAATACGAGTACTCTACGTTTAGCATAGTAACTTATAATTAACCCTATCATTTCTTGTCCTCATTTAAGAGACTTAGCCTAATGTGTAGTTAAGGAACCAAAGCTAAGTGCTCAACACGCACGGTCGAGTCAAAAATTACTCTTATTCTCGCCATCGGAAAACCTACATTCGTGTCTTCAAACACTTATAAAACATGAGAAAAATTTAAAATTTTGGCCATTTTTAGCCTTATTTTGCAACAAAAATAATAACAAAGAGATAAACTTTGGAAAGCGTGAAGGTTTGGCAAGGCAAGTATCTATTCACCCCCCCCCCCCCCATACTAAAGTTAAACATTGTCCTCAATGTTTCGAGTCTAGGGGTGCAAACACCCCCATACTAGACACGTAGTCGAATGCCTAATCTAGTATGGAAAGGGTGTATCCAATAAATTAATAGCCGTTTATGAAGTGTGCTATTAACCTAAAGTTAGAACATCAAAAGGATATATCATGGATACTGAGAAAGTCTTCAAAGCAAACGATCGAGTGCTCCCATAAAACGAACACGAGAGGCTCCAATCGTGAAGATCATGATCATCTAAAGTCCACAATTCACAAACAACCACGGAACAAAGGTTGGAAGGGCATAAATCCCCACACGTTAACTACATTAGAAAGCGATAATATGTACATAGGATAAGCATGGGACTCCCCCACGAGGCTCCTCTTTTTTTATTACCGAGTCATGAGCTCGACTCGATCCCCTCAATACTAATTATCATTGGGGAAAGTGATTTGGTCGAGCTAGTTCAAGGATGGAACTTCCCCGCCAAAGTAGTGCTTCAACCTATGTCCATTCACCTTGAAGTTAGGACCATCATCTTGAGCTAGCTCGATGGTCCCATACGGAAACACTTGAGTCACGGTGAATGGACCGGACCAACGGGATTTCAACTTACCGGAAAAGATTTTCAAGCGAGAATTAAAAAGCAAAACTTGATCCCCAATGTTAAAAACCCAGTTTTTAATTTTAGAATCATGCAACTTTTTAGTTTTTTCCTTATAAATCAATGAATTTTCATAAGCAATGTCCCTTAATTCATCCAATTCATTCAATTGCACTTTCCGGTGTTTTCCCGCGATCTCCATATCATCATTACAATGCTTTAGGGCCCAATAAGCCTTGTGTTCTAACTCGATAGGCAAATGACAATTCTTTCCATACACAAGCTTATAGGGAGTGCACCCAATGGGCGTCTTATGAGCGGTCCTAAAGGCCCATAAAGCATCGTCCAACTTATCCGACCATAATTGTCGGTTTTCCCCAACGGATCTCTCCAAGATCCTCTTCAACGCTCGGTTTGAAACCTCGACTTGCCCACTCGTTTTTGGGTGATAAGCCGTAGAAAGCCGATGTGTAACCCCATATTTCCTTAGGACCCTTTCGAATTGGTCGTTACAAAAATGGGTTCCACGATCGCTTATGATCGCACGAGGGGTTCCAAACCGAGAAAACAAGCTTTTCAAAAACTTGACTACCACACGAGCATCATTGGTGGGCAAAGCCTTAGCTTCCACCCACTTAGATAGGTAGTCAACCGCAACGAGAATGTACTTATTACCACGAGATGATGGGAACGGCCCCATAAAGTCTATTCCCCAAACGTCAAAGATCTCACACACTTGGATGATGTTTTGTGGCATTTCATCTTTTTGTGAGGCTTTTCCTTGTCGTTGGTAAGAATCACACGACTTCACAAGATCTTGTGCGTCTCGGTAAATAGTAGGCCAAAAGAAGCCGGCATCGAACACCTTCTTATCCGTGAGATTAGCACCATGGTGACCACCCGTGGGTCCCTCATGGCAAGATCTAAGGATGTTAGAAGCTTCGGTGCCAAATACACAACGTCGGATGATTTGATCCGCACAAGTTCGAAACAAGTAAGGGTCGTTCCAAAAGTAGAACTTGACGTCACGAAAGAATTTTCGTTTTTCTTGAGTCGTCATACCCTTGATGATGAAGTTACCCGCATGGTAATTTGCAAAGTCCGCAAACCATGGGGTGGAAGAATCAAGCTTAGAATTCACTACACCAAGTGTCTCGAGCGGAAATGTTTCGGTGATTTCCTTGGGCTCGTAAACACTTTGGTGAGGATCTTCCAAACGAGAAAGATGATCGGCCGCTAGATTCTCGGCTCCTTTTTAGTCAATGATTTTGTGATCAAATTCTTGAAGGAGGAGAATCCAACGAAGTAATCTAGGCTTAGCATCTTGCTTTGCCATGAGATACTTGATAGCCGAATGATCCGTATACACTATGCATTTAGCTAAGACGAGGTAAGGCAGGAATTTCTCAAATGCATACACCACGTCAAGGAACTCCTTCTCTGTTGTAGTGTATTTTAGTTGAGCCTCGGTCATCGTCTTGCTAGCATAGTGAATAGGCAAGAAGTGCTTATCATGACGTTGCCCCAAAACGGCCCCAATAGCGTAGTCACTAGCATCACACATGAGCTCAAAGGGGAGGTTCCAATTGGGAGCAACAAGAATGGGAGCTTCGGTAAGTTTCCTCTTAAGGATTTCAAAGGCTCGTACACAATCTTCATCAAAGACAAAACGTGCCTCTTTTTCAAGAAGATGTGTAATGGGTCGAGAAATGTTTGAAAAATACTTGATGAATCGACAATAAAAGCCCGCGTGGCCTAGGAAACTCCTAACTCCCTTAACGGTTTTGGGATGAGGTAATTTGGCGATGACGTCTACCTTAGCTTGATCTACCTCAATCCCCGCTTCCGAGACCTTGTGCCCTAAGACGATTCCACTCTTAACCATAAAATGACACTTTTCCCAATTGAGCACAAGGTTGGTTTCCTCACAACGTTTCAACATTCTCTCAAGGTTCGACAAACACGAAGTGAACGAATTACCAAACACGGAAAAGTCATCCATGAAGACTTCCATCGTCTTCTCGATCATGTCATGAAAAATAGCCATCATACACCTTTGAAAAGTTCCCGGTGCATTGCAAAGTCTGAATGGCATTCTACGATAGGCAAACGTTCCATATGGACACGTAAACATAGTTTTTTCTTGATCACGAGGATCAATGGGAATTTGGAAGTAACCGGAAAAACCATCTAAAAAGCAGTAGAAATCGTTTCCCGCAAGAAGCTCCAACATTTGGTCCATGAAGGGCAAGGGAAAATGGTCTTTTCGAGTGGCTTCATTCAACTTACGATAGTCAATGCACACTCTCCATCCGGTCACGAGTCTAGTGGGAATCAACTCGTTGGCATCGTTTGGCACAACGGTCATCCCTCCCTTTTTAGGGACACAATGAATAGGATTCACCCAAGGGCTATCGGAAATAGGGTAAATCATTCCCGCGTCAAGGAGTTTAAGGACCTCCTTTTTGATGACGTCGTGAATTTTGGGGTTCACCCTCCTTTGACTTTGGATTGCGGGCTTGTAATCCTCCTCCATTAAGATTTTGTGGGTACAAAATTTGGGATCGATCCCCTTAATGTCGGATAACTTCCATGCAATTGCCCCTTTGTGATCCTTTAGAACATCGACAAGTGCGGTTTTTTCATCATTCGAAAGTTCCTTCGCAATAATAACCGGCAAATTGTTGTCCTCCTCCAAATAGACATATTTGAGATGAGGAGGTAAATCTTTGAACTCAAGGATAGGTGGTTCCTCAAGTGAAGATTTGGGCTCGATACTCATAACCTCCTCGGGTGGAGGAAATGTGAAATCATTAAGAAAATCCTTGATAATCGAGAAGTCCTCGTCGTTGTCGAGGTCTTCGTTACAAGTACGTGGAACATTGAATTCTTCCAACGTAAAACCACCACCTTCAAATGGAGTGAAGGTTGGTGTCGAATTATCAAGAATTGGATCTAACATAGTGGGATTGCCACTAGTTTCTTCATCACCAAAACCTAGAACTTCTTGTGAAAACTCCTCGCAAACCACGTCGATCATATCAACGAGGTTTATGGTTGCAACGGAATAAACATGAGAAATTTGAGAGTTTTGAGTTGCATTTATAACAAGTTCCTCGTCGTTGAAACGTAAGGTGATCTTTCTAGCATGAACATCGATCAAAGCCATAGACGTATCTAAAAACGAACGACCTAAAATGAGAGGAACTTGAGGATCTGTGGGAATATCAACAACGATGAAGTCTACGGGATAGTAGAACTTCCCCACTTTCACAAAAACGTCTTCCGCCAAACCACATGCGGGAATCGTGGAATGGTCGGTCAACTCGATAGACATTAGTGAAGGAGTAAGATTAGGAAGATTGAGCGACTTGAAGATTGCAAGTGGCATCAAGTTAATGCTAGCACCAAGATCGGCCAAGGCAAGCATTCCTCCATATCTTGGATTGCACAAGGAATCAAGAATTTACCGGGATCACCGACTTTTTGAGGTATGCGATTAAGATAAACCGACGAACAACTAGACAATTGGTGCAATTTCTCCTTGTTGTTCAACATACTCTTAAAGTTAGAGGCAAATCGAGGCATCATGACCAAAGCATCGGCGAAACTCACATTAAAGTGCAAATCACGAAACATTTTCATAAAAAACTCAAATTGATAATTGTCGCGCTCTTGACGTTTCTCCTTCCCAAGTCTTGATGGGTAGGGCAAAGGTGGTGTGGGTTGAGGCATAGTAGGCATAGCCTTTGGAATCTCGGGTTCCAATGTTGGTAATGGTTCAACCATAGGTGTGGCATGAGCGGTACTTTGTGGGATTGGGACATGCTCCTTTTAGACCACCACCTCGGGCTCTTCCTCAATTGCTTCCTCCGTAGGAGCAATTGGTTGAGGAGTCGGTTCCTTAAGTGTCTTACCACTACGTGTGGTAATTACTTTCATCTCACCCTTATGGTTGGATACGGTGTTGCTAGGAAGACTACTCGAAGACGGTTTACACATTATTGCCTCAAAGATAAACGAGATTTTATCTTCATAATTGGATTGCCTCAATACGGCCTCAGTTTGCCTTTTCTCGGCCTTAATCATCTCTTGTTTAATCTCATGTTGCCCTTGTTCCATTTTTTGTTGGTTTTGTTGTAACCTTGTGACATTTCCTTCCATCTTGTTGGTGTGGATCTTAAGTTCATTAGCTAATTCATTTTTCAACTCTTTCTTCAAGTCGTTCTTAAACTGGGATCTTAGGCTAATGATTTCTCTTTGAATATTATCAAACCTAGCATCATTCCCATTAGCGTATTCAACAAATTCATTTGGAAGATCTTTCAAAGTTTGCAAACCTTTGTTTTTGTTTTGAAAATCATTTTGATTCTTGTTTGAAACTTGATTATTAGCCCCTTGATTACCATAATTTCCCTTGTTGAAATTATTTTTGAAACCAACTTGATTGTTGCAATAGTTGTTGTTAGCATTTTGATTTGAACCAAAACCCGGTGGAGTCAATTGATTAGAGCGGGAAAGTTGACCGTTTTGGTTGTAATTTCCCGTGGCCGCGAAGGCACTCGAAGTGTTACCACCGTTGGTAATGCACTCGGAGAAATCATGACCTCCACCATAATACATGCAAGAAACCTCAATCGCTTTAGCCGTAGCGGGAGCACTTTGTTCACCAACTTTAAACTCAATCAAAAGTCCTTTTAGCTTATCAAAAATCTTATTTTCCAAGTTCGCCTCAATTTGGCAAGAATCGATGGTAGTAGACATAGAAGGTGAAGCCGAAGACGAAGCCTTACGAACACTAGACGTGCTACGAGGACTATACACCTTAGATCTATTCTCAATTATCACCAAAGCTTCCTCAACCGTTTTACACAAAAAATTACCACCCGCGGCGGCATTCAAATAATCCCTTTCATGATCGTTAAGTCCATTGTAAAACGTGTCAATTTGATGCAAGTCGGAAAAACCGTGATGAGGACATTCATGTAACATTTCCTTAAACCTATTCCAAGCCGTTGAAAAACTTTCATTAAACTCTTGTGAAAATTTTGAAATCTCGTTTTTCAAGTGCGTTGTCTTAGAGGGCAGAAAAAATTGGTTCACAAACTTAGACACGAGATCCTTCCACGTCAATATAGAATTGGGTGGCTCTTTCTCTAACCAAATTTTAGCGGGCCCCGCTAAGGAATACGGAAAAAGCATCATCTTAATCGAGTCATTTGAGACATCCTTAAACTTGCAAGTGGCGGTAAGACGATTGAATTGGCGGATATGGTTGTGTGGATTGTCCTTCTCATCACCACGGAATTTGTTGTTTTGGATCATCGACAACAAACCCGTTTTCACCTCAAAATTCTCCGCAAGGATAGCGGGAATCATAATAGCCTCTCCATAACCCTCGGTGGGTGCTTGAAGTAACTCCATCATAGTTCGATTCGCCATGGTTGGTGCTTCTCTTACAATGGGTTCGTCAATAGGAGAGTCCTCACTAGAAAGATTGGGAGTGGGAGTTTTGTTCTTTCGTTTACGTGCACGTCTTGCTTGATTACGAGTTAGCATAAACGTCACGTACAACGAGGGGACGAGCAAAGAAGATTCTTTTTGGTGTTTTGTATTTTTTAATTTTTTTGTGGTTTTTGATTGTATTAACCTTTTTGGATTTTGGTGAATGTATTAAGTAGACAAAAATCTACAAATCTCCTCCTTAATCAAATCTCTCGATTAAATAAGCCTCAAGGAATGAAAACGATCACGTGAAGTGAACGCCTTCGATGACTTTAGAACGTTGGTGGAACACCAAAACGTTCAAGAGGGTTTAATCAATGGAAACCAAGAAAATATATATGATACTTAGTAATACTTTGGGCGGCAAAACCCTCGATTAGCTCTCAAAATCAAATACTCACAAGCAAGCGGGGAAACGAGGCGGCGTGAAGCACTTAAGAGCCTTTTTCCTTAGGATATATTTTGTAATATCCGCCTTATACCCACCTTATAGTTTGTATTTTTTCAAGATTGAGCTTCACGAAAGTATTTATCTATTTTTGCCTTTTTCTTTGGTTTGAGATTCGAATACAATGATTGGGTAATGACCTCCCAAGTCAAGGTTGTGATTTCTCACGTATTTGGAGTACTTGTGAATTTATTGTTCTACGTATACACTATAGTAATAGTATTCACACAAAAATCGAAAACCGATAATACGTATTAGTAGAGTGCTACTAATACAAATACTATTTATGGTTAGTATATAAAAACAACAATTCCAAATCAAAACACAACACGCCTCCCCGGCAGCGGCACCAAAATGATGTAGTTATTTTACTACTCTTTAGGAAAAGAGAGCAAAAGTGGCAAGTATTGAGCACGACGATTTAGGAAAACTGTGTACAAATGACCCAAAGTGGGGATCGTTCTCAAGGAGGCTTAGTGTGTGTGTGTAATGAATTGATTATCTTTGTGATTATATTTTTGAGAAAGAAAAATAGAAATGAGATTAAAAGAGAAAGACGGTTACGAAGACGGATTAAGCTAAGACGAAAAAGGTGTACACGTAAAACCGTAAAAAGCACTAAAATTAAAATTTCAACCTAAAAATTCATAAAAATTACCAAAAATCCACAATAATACTCTAAGAGTTTACAAAAAATCCAAACTTGCCAAAACCTTTTAATTAATTAGATAATGACTTTTTAATGCTAATTAAAGCCCTAAAAATAAAAATTAATTATTATAAAGTCCCAAACAAGATCTTAAAGTTTGTAAATCTTAAAATTACCCTAATAAAGCTAAAAAGTATTTTTCAAAATTTTAAAATCACTAAAAACTATTTTTAAACAATTAAAAACTACTAAAATCAATTAAAACTTAAATTAATTCTAGAAAATAATTCTCTAAAAATATTTGGAAAGTTGAAAAACTCCTAATTAAGTGTTTAGAACCTAGGAAAAATATAAAAACTTAGAAAATCAGACTTTTAATTTTTAACAATAAAATAATATTAAAATATTATTAAAAATCCAAAAATCATAAAAAATTCTAAAAAGTTGAAAACTATCTTATTTTAACCTAAATAACTCATAAATGAAAGTGAAATTACCTAAATACCCTTCATGGGCCTAGAAAATGGGCTAAACCCAAAACAGTCCACTATTGGGCCAAATTTGGGCCCAATATAAAAAAGTGTTCAAAATAAGCCCAAAAAGCACTGGTTGACTCAAAATTTGATTTTAAACAACTTTTTCCAAAGGCCCAAAAGCTGAAAGTGTGAAATAAGCTAGCTTATACCAAACAACTTATTCTTAATGGGCTTTTTGGCCCATTAAGCTATAAGCCAATGCCATAAGCTGAAATTAAACACACAAGCTTCTTTTGTCCTAAATAAGACTTCTGCAAAAAGAAATTTGAAATAAGCCCAAGGAATAAGCCTGAAAATGCAATAAGCAATCTATAGAAAACGACAAAATAGTCGTTTTTGAGTTCTAGGCCACCCCAAGTGCTGATTCAAGTTTCTATAGCTTTTAAATGACTTAATTAAGCAAAATCAACAAAGAGTTTTCAAATAAACTGACTCAATAAGCTGGAAAAAGCAAATAAGCACTTATGTAAAAGTCAAATAAGTTGGTTTTCTAGCAAAAAGTCAAAGTCAAAGTCTGATAAGCTCCAGTCTACTCAAATGGGTCAAATTATGAAGATCTATCACAAAAAATAAGTTGTTGCAAGTCTGGATAAGCTAAAATAGCTTATTGATAAGTTGAGTACAAGTTTACACTAGCAGGGGCTAGTTTTGGATGTTGAGCAGTGGGAACTTTTCCCACTGCTTGACTTATAGACTTTTTTGTCTTTAGTGAACTTTTTTGGGATTTAGATTACACAAAGGCACCCAAATGATCTTTGGATCATAAGGAGTCAATAACAATCAAAAATTCACAAACACAATCACCCAATTTGCATAGATTAATCAATAAAGTCCCAGATATTGCACAGACATGAACAAATAAGCATAACAGGTTCAATAAGCACTTATAGCAGTTTTCAGCCAGCCAAATTCAACCAAATGCATACACAAGCTATATTAAACTCAAATAAACAAGTCTAAACAGGTTTCATGCAATGGTTCAAAGAATTAAGCAAGATTCAAGCACCTTAAGTTACTAATGAACACAAGAACATGCAATTTTTCACTTTGCTGATGTATTTGACACACAAGCCAGATTCAACACCTCAAATCTGACAAACATATTACACTAATGATGTTTTAACAGCTTTTAGCCCTAAGCATGCATAAACTCTAGGTTTTCCCAAATTCTTAGATCAAAATCAGTTAAACTCACAAAGATATAGCAGATTGTTTGATTTTAAGGTTTAGTTCCATAAACTTGCAGCAAAGCACTCTCAACAAGGCATATAACAGATAGCAAGTGCAAACAACACCTTCTAACAACACAATACCAAGATTCAATCATAAACAGGTAGACCCAAACACCCCTTTATCTTTTCAAATCCAAATTTAAACAAGAAAAAGTGAGATTTAAGACCACCCAAGCACCAATTAACACAATAACAGATTAGAACAACAGATTCAAGCAAGATCAAGCCACAAAACACACAAGAACATAGGCAACACTCAAATATCACAAATATCCAAAATATTTTCAGATTTTGGGATTAAGGGTGTGTACCTCATGGATGTACATCCACACCCACGGATTTTGAGCTTATGTGCTAGCAAGAACAAGCACAAGCTTCCACAACAAGGCCTGCTAAGAATCAGCAAAGTTAGAAGCAAGATTATAAAAACAGAAACTTGAAAAATCCTTGATTGATGCAACTCTTGTCCTCCACACTTGATTATCCCCAAGTTATAAGCTTCACCACACCTTGATAACACAATATCAGGATGCTATGATCAGCCCTATAGCCCAAGAATTCCAAGATAGACCAAGATCTTAGCAAAATATCAAGAAAATGAAGAAAATGTGCAAACTTTTGCACACTCATCTTTTGAAAACAGGTTTTAGATTCAAGAATAATGAACAAAGAACAATAATAAGCAGATTATATCAATGGCACTTGAGCTTTCTTCAACATTTCAAACACATTTCATTAAACTTGAAAAGGATTTACAGAAAAGTTAACTTAGGAAAAATCAAGAGCAAAAACAAATGTAGTGACCTAGGGCCTTTATATATGGCATACATGAACTAGTAAGAAGTTTAAAAAATGTAAACCCTAATGTTGTTGAAGCCCAAAAATGCCCTTGGAGTCTCTTGTCTTCTTTGGAGAATCATGTGACTAGTTTTGGAGTTTTTTAAGAGCTGGCAAGTGCAAAGTTGATCCAAAGGTGTGTAACAAGCTTAGGATGTAAGCTAGAATTGAGCCCGTTGGATGGCTGGCAAATTCTTTGTCTTCTTCCCTTTTGACGTAGCAGGGGAGGCCCCATGCATCATGTGGGTTGGTGGGGTGCCATGTTTAAGGTTTGGGTTATGATAATGACATCCTTAATCTTAAATCTGGAAAGGATTAAGGATTAATTTCAAGTAATTAAGAAATCCCCAATTTAGTTCAAGAACACCAAGAATAGGTTTTTGATCTTGTTTTGTGTTTAAATACATGTTTGGCGTGTGTTTAAACTTAATTAATATCAAGTTAAACCGTTTGGTGAGTGTGATGGTGACATGGAGGAAGGGAGTGTTGTGATTGGTGGAGGTGGTGAGTGGGGTGAGGTGGCAGTCCATGAGTGGTTAAGGTAAGTATCTTGTCTGGCCACATTTACCCCCTCTTCTTCTTTTCTCTTTTCATTTGCAAATAAAACAGCCAAACTTGAATTTCCTTTGTTAGCAAAGTTTCCAGCTTCACACTTTTGCCCCAAAAACTTTTGTAAAATGATTTCAGAGGTATTTCTTGCCATTTTTAAATTCTTGAAGGACTGATTTGGCATTTTGATGATGGATAATGGTATTGACTTGCATATTTGATATAATGGAGGGCTCAAATTGCCAAGTCTTGTTTGATGAGGGACCATTCTTGCCAAATGTTGAAAGTCAAGGGTCCTTTTGTAATTTTAGGATTTTCAAAGGACCACACTTGTAATTTCTTGTACTTTGAAGGACTTCATGATGTATTTGACTTTGTGGAGGATAATGATTGACAATTTAGCTTTGTTGGGGGGCTAAACTTGCCCAATCTTCAAAGTGGAGGGCCCTTTTTGTATTTTTGACAAACTTTAGGGACCAATCTTGTAAATATGAAGATACAAGGGTATAAAGTGTCAATTCTTCCATATTGGAGGACCCTTCTTCATAATTCTTCAAATCTTCAAGGATTAATCTTGGGAAAGTCTTCATTAGGGCTTCGTTCATTGTGCGGCTTCGTTTCCCGTGTTCGTTTTTGTATGATTCTTGTGATCTTTTGTCATTTTCTCAATATCCGTACCTAAAATACACAAGCAACAAACACAAGCATATATATGGGTATTTTGATGATATTTAATTCATTTTAAGCCCTATTTGGACGATGAGACTATGTATAAAAGCAGTCTCATCAGTTACCCTGTTTAAAAATAGGAGCCAAATATATAGGAGACATAGACACATGTGATTGGTCAAAAATAAGGCAAGAACTTTCAAAATATAATGATGAAAATCTTGAAAAGAAAATAAGTTATCTTGTGCATTAATTAAAAGTTATCTGCTCCAAAAAATTACGGCCCCAAAATTCGTCAAAAACAACAACTGGGTAGGTCCCAATGAGTGTCAACGGTCAAAAATAACCCATCAACGCCCAACGGCTATATTCTTGTCAACGTTTGCCAAAGCCATGTCAGCGTCTAAATTGGTCATAACAACTCTTGGAAACATATTTGTCAGCGTCCAAAAATAAAAGTAATAAAAATGAAAAAGGACTTTAACACAGTAATTTATCCT
The DNA here is from genome assembly GCA_025667525.1 of Glebionis coronaria. Lineage (NCBI taxonomy): Eukaryota > Viridiplantae > Streptophyta > Magnoliopsida > Asterales > Asteraceae > Glebionis > Glebionis coronaria. The sequence goes on along the minus strand of JANFOE010000648.1, from coordinate 325,767 downwards.
CGTGAAGATAACCTATAAATTGATAATTATTATAGGGCGGCAAGCACTGTCCAGTTATGCACACTTGCTTATGCAAGATAGACATAACAGTCCTCTAGTGTCCCTTGCTAACCAAAATTCTTAACAATTAAGTTATCTCTTAAAATTCCTTGTAACTCCCAGGTAAACCCATTATAAATCCTTCCCAAGTCTCCCAACAGACCACATCCGATTCTAGGCCAAAAATGTCTTGGCAGCATGCATAGTATATCAACTTTGCAAGCTACAGTGCCTCATGATTTAGTATACTAACACATACTCACCTGTGGACACAATCTAGAATTATGATAAGAGTATTATAAGAATACCCAAAAGTCCTAAAGGTTCCTAAAACCTCCCCTTAAACTGTGATACATAAGTTGCCCAAAAATATACATGAATATAAAAATTTATGTCAAGATAGGAATATAAATATTCCAACCATCATCCATAAATTGAAACATGCTCAAATGATTCTCCAAGGATCCATAAGCAACTCTGTATCTAATGGTACAATGTTAACAACGCCTGCACACTTAGATCAAAAACCACAAAACTAACATTGTTGCTGACAACGTCACGATAACACTTATCAGCGTTAAGATAACCTTTGTCAGCGTTAGAAAAATATAGTGTAAAATCTAACTTTTCAAAAAGACCAATAACAATGCATATCCTATACATACTTTTACAAAAGATCCCAAAACACATATTAAGTGAGATTGATCATTCCAATACTTGTTACCAAGTATTGGAACCTTCCAGTTTCTTCTGTGTCAACCCTATCTGGTTGTATTAAACCCTTTTCAAAACAATATCTTATAAAATGATGTCTAATTTCTATGTGTTTTGTTTTAGAATGATGTACAGGATTTTTAATAATGCATAAAGTACTGTTATTGTCTACAAAAATCTTGGTATGCATGAAATTATACCCATAATCCAACAGCTGGTTCTGAATCCATAAGACTTGTCCACAACAAGCAGCTGCTGCAACATACTCTTCTTCAGTTGTAGAATTGGCCACCACTTTTTGTTTCTTGCATTGCCAAGATATCAACCTACTCCCAAGAAACTGACATCCACCAGTTGTGGATTTTCTATCATTTGTATCACCACCACAGTCACTGTCTGAATATGCAATAAGCTCCAATGGTGAATCTTTTGGATACCATAAGCCAAGATTTGGATAACATCTAAGGTACCTAAAGATTCTCTTGACAGCATGAAGATGACACTCTTTGGGAGTCACTTGATGGCGTTCACATGCACTCACAGCAAACATAATGTCAGGTCTTGAGGCTGTGAGATACATCAATGAACCAATCATTGATCTATAGTGCCTGACATCCACATCTTTTCCATCTCCAACTTTTCCCCAAGGGTGTTCTCTATCCATAGGAGTACTAGCCCGTTTTTCATGTGGAGAAAAGCCAAACTTCTTCAAGATTTCTGCTACATATTTATCCTGAGAGATGAAGATACCATCTTCTTTCTGCTGAACTTGTAACGCTAGAAAGAAGTTCATCTCCCCCATTGCACTCATCTTGAATTTGTCTGTCATAAGCTTGGAAAAGTCTTCACTCATCTTTGGGTTTGTAGAGCCAAAGATGATATCATCCACATAAACCTGAACAAGTAAGACATCCTTACCAGTCTTCTTTGTAAATAAGGTCTGGTCTATGGTGCCCCTTTTGAATCCATTTTCCACCAGATAGGTGGACAATGTCCCATACCACGCTCTTGGGGCTTGATGAAGTCCATACATAGCTTTCTTGACTCTATACACCTTGTCTGGATGCTCTGGATCTTCAAAACCAGGAGGCTGTATTACATAAACCTCCTCAACAATTGCGCCATAAAGAAAAGCACTCTTCACATCCATTTGATAGACAGTAAAGCCCATGCAGGAAGCATAGGCTAAAAATATCCTTATAGCCTCTATCCTTGCAACTGGTGCAAAGACCTCCTCATAGTCTATCCCTTCCTCTTGTGTATATCCCTGAGCCACTAAACGTGCATTGTTTCTGACCACAATGCCTCTTTCATCTTTCTTGTTTCTAAGAACCCATCTTGTCCCAATAGGTCTGACATATCTGGGACAATCAACCAGCTCCCAAACATCCTGAATGGCAAATTGGTGAAGCTCATCCTGCATTGCTTCCACCCAACTTGGTTCTTTGAGAGCATCAAAAATCTTCTTGGGTTCCTGTTGTGACAGAAAACAGGCAAACAAACATGCTTGAACAAGAGGGGTATCAACCTTCTTGTGTATATTGGCAATAAATCCTCCAAGATTCTGATGAGATCTTCTAGTCTGAACAGGAGACAGCACATCTCCAATAATTAGAGAAGAGGGGTGATTCTTCATTGTAGAAGTAAGAACTCCTCCCTCAAAAAGTCTGTTGTCTTCAATCTCATCATCCAAGTTACCAATATCTTCTTCAGACTCTCTTCTATCAATATCTGAATGAACCTCTCCATTTCTGCTTGAAGGTTCACCTTGTTCATAATTGGAGGATAAAAGATGGGCAAAGGAGTTTTCAACGCCTGAACCAAGATTGTCAGTGTTTGAGCCATCAACGCCTGAACTAGAGTTGTTAACGTTTGAGCCATCAACGCCTGAATTTGTCTTATCAGCGCCAGATTTTCCTTTGTCAGCGCCTGAAGGACCATGCATGTTGTTAACTTGTGATACTTAGGGACCACCTTTTTCCTTTCCAGCAGCAGCAGCAGCAAAAGCATCTGTTCATATGGGAATAGTAACATACTCAAGTATGGGAGATGACTTGTCTGCTTATGATCCAACCTCTTCAATAACCTGTGTACCTGAAACATCAACAACTGGTTCTTCCACAACATTTGAATTTACCTTTACAATGTCTGGATTAGTAAAAGGCATATAATTCAAAGTCCTAGATAGAGGTTCCAAGTCAAACAACCAATTTGGACCACTTTTAGGATCACTAGGTTTACTCTCTAAAAACCTAACATGTACTTTTTCAAGTATACGTTTTTCCTTCTTAAGGTAAACCCTATATCCCTTGCTCTGCACTGAATAACCCATGAAGTAGCCTTCATCACCTTTAGCACTTAATTTACCTAAGGCATCACTAGTGTCCAATACAACTACATGACAGCCAAAAGGTTTAAGAAAACCAATATTAGGTTTCCTTCTCCAAAGTAACTCATAAGGTGTTTTGTTATGTATCTTGTTGACTAAGGCTCTATTCTGAACATAACAAGCTGTATTCACAGCCTCAGCCCAAAAAGCAATGGGAAAGTGAGCATCAGCCAACATAGTCTTGGCTGCTTCAATTAGGGTTCTATTCTTTCTCTCAGCAACCCCATTTTGCTGTGGGGTTCTGGCAACACTAAACTGTCTAGTAATCCCTTTCTTGGCACAAAAATCATCCAACAGTTTATTTCTAAACTCACCACCATTATCACTTCTAAGCATTTTAACTTCATTACCAGTTTTCTTCTCTATTTGGTTAATAAAGTTAATTAAAGTATCAACATTTTCACTTTTCATAGCTAAAAAGAAAGTCCAAGTAAACCTAGAAAAGTCATATGTGATGACAAAGCAGTATGATTTACCATTCAAACTCTTTATATTAGTTGGACCAAACAGGTCCATATGCAGCAAGTGGAGTGGTTTAGAACTAGAGTGCACTTGTTTAGACTTAAATGAGACCTTGTGTTGTTTGCCTTTAAGGCATGCAACACAAGAGTGGTCATTGTGGAAAGCCTTTTCAGGCAAACTATCAACTAAACAAAGTCTCACAAGTTTGTTTATATTTTTAAAGTTAATGTGCCCTAGTCTCCTGTGCCATAGATTACTCTCATCAACTGAAGCTTTAGCATAAAAACATGACATGTTATTATTCATCCTAATTCCATTAAGATTCACATTATAAATTTCCTTATGCCTAGGTGTTCTATAGTCAATAAATTTCTCATCTGGCATTTTAAAATCCTTGCTCAACACCAAGCATTCAGTATCAGTGAAAAGAACCTTATTTTTGTTATCACAAACTTGTGATACACTAAAAAGATTATAAGCAATTTCTTTTACCAGAAACACGTTTTCAAAACGCAAGTTATTGGTGAGAAGAGTTCCTTTGCCTGTGATAGTTCCATATCTGCCTCCAAAGTAAACTTTATCACCATCCTTAATGGGAGTGAAGTTTGTGAGATAATCTTCATTCCCAGTCATGTACCTAGAGCATCCACTATCCCAATAGCCATAATCATTTACCTGCTTTTGAATGCCCTGCACATAAAGAAAACAAATTAGTTTTCTTTGGGAATCCATGCCTGAGCAGACTTGGATTCATTTGGTTGTTCATCAAGAAGAGACTTAGTCCTCATAACAACCCCTTGTTCATCCCTTTTTGGATTGAACACCCAGTTAACCCCAATTGGTTTTGTGATGACCTTTGAAATATAATTAAATCTGTTACAGGTCATAGAAATCCCATTAGAGTTAGGGTTTTGATCTTGCTTAGGTCTCCATGTCAAGCTAGAAGAAGCTTTAGACCCCTTTCCCTGCGGTTGCAAATATTTACCATTATATGGTCTGGCAACGTTTCTGTCAGCGTTTGATTTGGTCTTGTCAACGCTGAAATTGCCCTTATCAGCGTTGAACCTAGGGTTTGCTACAGGAACCCATTGCCTATTAGACCATGAATTGGTCTTCTGAAAAGGTCTTTGTCCATGAGTGTTAGACCCTTTGGTAAAGAATGGGGCTGGTCTAACAACTTGTAGACTTTGCTCCACAAAAGTTTTGGGTCTGGCAGTGTTTGACCTTTTGTCAGCGTTGACCTTGGAAGCGTTGACACACTTATAGGCTAAATGTGAAAAGCTACCACAAGTGTAACAAGCGTTTCTAGACACAACTCAAGGTCTAGAAGAAAAGAAACCTGTTCCATTATCAAGGTTTCCACAGTTGGTATCACTAACTTTCCTTTTTGGTGACCTAGTATTTCTATAGATTTCTGCATATTTAATGCTAGGTTTTCTAACAACGTTTGAGCCAAGGTCAACAGTCTTGCCAGTGATTGGGTTTGTTACTTTAATAGGCGTAGACTCATTTGGGCTTTCACAAAGCATGCCACCCTTGACAAACAAGGTAGGGTTGGCTTTCTTCCATTCATTCAAATCAGTCAACTTTTGCCTATATTCTTCTACTAGGGTAAGGACTCTTGGTGGAGGAATAAATTCCTCTTCTTGGAGTTCTGGTAAACCAGTCCAAGATAAGTCCTTTCTTTGGACACCATAGAAGTCCCCAGCTGGTGGTGGAACACCAGCATACTCTTTCATCCCAATCCTAGTCATGTCCCTAGAATCCCTTTGTTTACTAACACATTCTCCTAGGGTTTGTGAGGCCTTATCAAATCTCTGAATTTTAAGGTCTACATTATCCTTATTTTTTATAACCTCATCTAACGTAGCCTGTAATTCAGCATTGACCCTTTCCATGATGTATCTAATATCAATACTAGCATTTAAATCATGTTTTAAGATATTTATTTTATCTTTTAGGTCAAACTCCATTTTCTTATACTCAGCTACAGTCTTTTCAGTTTGAGTAAGAGCAAGTTGATAGTTAGACAACTTGCATCTCTCAGTACTCACATCTCCTAACAATCTTAAAACCTCTTTGTTAAGTCTTTCAGTATTTAAACGACAACCCTTACTACAAAAAGCATCATCATATACCTCATTGTCTGATGAAGATGAGGAGTGTGCCATGAGAGCATATTGAACATGCTCTTCTTCTTCTATCTCAGCAACCAAAGCTTTATCCTCTTCCTCATCCTTAGCAAATAGCTCCAGTCCCATCCAACACCATCAATTTCTTGCATTGCCACCATGGCCTTGGGATCCTGAGCCTTAACAATTTGGCTTGAGGGTTTTCTAGCATCAGATCTTCTTGGAGATCTTCATTCTGTCATAAAGTGCCCCATACGATGACAGTTGTAGCACTCAACCTTGGATTTATCAAATCCAGCAGTGTCCTTTGCATTAAAGGTCATCTTCTTCTTGAATCTTCTATTCCGTCTGTTTGCTCTTATACTTGCAAGAGCCATATTCCACTTAATATCCATCTCCTCCAAATGCTTATCACTTATTTGCTCAAGGTCCTCATAAGTAATCACTGAACCATTGGGCAATGAAGCAATGTATGCACACACATTATCCAGATCAATACCAGCAGGTTTAACTCTTGGAGAGTCACTTTTGTATGTGTCAGCGTCTGAATGTGAGGCGTTGATAGGATATGATCCAGCGTTGACACACGTTGATCCAGTAACTGGGTGCATGTATGACTCCTTCTGATCAAATTGACCTTCACTATGTGAGAATAAGGCCATGTTTCCATTGGTAGACTTACTTCCATGATCCAAATGAGTTTCATTCTCCAACAGCGTCAGTTTGTTGTAGACATCATCAAAAGTAGAACTTTTGTGAGTGTTGTTGGCAATTATAGATCTTGCCTCAATCTTCCATGCATCACCAAGGCTTTTAAGAAAAGTGGCAATAATGTCAACATCACCAATTACTATCCCCATGAAGGACAGCTTGCTTGTAATGTCAAGAAGTCTGCTTCTCACACTACTTAGCTTCTCATTAGGTTGAGACTTAAAAACAGCATACTCATGTAAGAGTTGCTTCCTTTTCTCTTCCACAGTATCGGCATTACCACCATATGCAACTTCAAGGGTTGCCCAAAGGTCTTTTGCAGACTCATAACCTCTGTATTTGTGCTGATTTACTTGTCCCAAAGAGAGTTTCAGAATGCTTAGGGTTTTCATATAAACCCTTTTCTTTGCTATGTCCTCAGCAGACACAGCTCTACCATCTTCAGGTTTTTCTTTCTTATCTGCTTCAGAGCATCCTTGAACAGCTGATCTTGTAAGAATGGCATCTGCAATCTTTTGAGCTTTATTGAATGTGTTTCCATATTCAATAATCTCCCAGAGACTGTAGTCATGGATTTGCAGATATTGCTCAAAGTTGAACTTCCACAGCTCAAAATTGTCTGCATCTAGCATGGGAATCTTGATGTTGTGGTTTGAGGAGGAGGAGGAGGTTACTTCTGGAGTAGACATGATGTTTTTAGGGTTTTGTGAAAATTAGGGTTTTTGGTAGTTTAGGGTTCTTGTGTTCTTTTTAGATCAAAGTTTCTCAACAAGATCTGATACCACTTGTTGATCCCAAACTTAGATCGATTTAGCTTGTGTAAACGAGATTAGATCAAGTTATACACGTAGAGAAACTTTGTTTATGTATAAAGTAATTTAAGTATTATGCGGAATTAACACTTAAACAAGAATACACAAAGGATGTAAAACAAACTTTCACTTGATTGATCGAATCGAACTTGCTTACAATGAAAGTGTTTAACGTATGGAAAAACTTATATGAAACATAACCTAAAGGTCTTCTTTTATAGACATAAGAAGCCTTGTACAAGAGTCTACGTATCAGCTATTCTAGGTAAATATAATTATAGAAAATACATTGTTGATCCTATCTTTACTAGAAACAAACTAGAAACAAAACATGCGTAAACCATGTGTTTCTATCAGTGCTTGTCTTCAACCTATCAAAACTTGACTTCTTCTTGTCAACGCTTGATCTGTCAGCGCTTGTTCTCTTCTTATCAACGCTTGTTTTCTTCTTGTCAGTGTTCAAGTGGATTGGCTATATTTTATTCCCAACAAGAATAACAACGTAGCTCAGGAAAAAGGATCTTGTATTCAAACTGATTTTAAAATCTATGAATTCACTCAACCTTTGTGGTGACTTTAAGCATATAATTTAGGTATTGAAATTGATAGCATGGAGTAGCATACTAATGATGTGGAGAGATATAATCTTGGAAGATTTTGTCATTCAAACCTATTTTCTAGATCTCGGGAACCTGTCATGTACAACGTATGTATAGTTGTTTTATAGAAAATTTCTGATTTTGAATGATAAACTTATAAATAATAAATGAAGTTTATTTAAACACTCTTTAGAGCTGTTTTCTATCACTTTGCTTTCATATCATGAAGTAATACCCCTAAAAATATTATTCCACTGCGTCAAGATAAAAATGGGGGTGTTACATAAGGCTTATTAGATTAGCTTATTAACATCTTATTAGCATTATAACAAGTCTTATAAAAGCATTATAACAAGATCTAAGCTTAGATAATATAGTGATTACCTAGGTAGCTCCAAAATGACTTCTAGGGCTCCTTGAACTTATTTTGCTTCTAAAGCTTCAAGAACATTAATGGCTACTTATTAGACCTGGTTTCTGGTATCAAGGCATCCTTATAACTCTGATAGAAATGGAAAATCATAATGGTTATGGAGGTAAAGAAGATCGGGGTGCAAGTTTACAATGAAAGGGTATACGCCCTATTTATAGTGTTTTCAAGCCTTAACCTTTAAGTAAACTTTAGTACTGATATCCTAGGTTTCTTACACGTTCATGGTGACTTAGGGGATCTATGTGATGAGTAATGAGAGATAGAAGCTTAAAAAATTAATGGCAGAAGTGTTGGAATGATTTTTAGCCATAAAATGTACAAGGTTAAGAATTTGCCATCAAGTAGGTGATGCACGTATGTTCTTGGTTTCTTAGGGCTGGAAATATCTACTAAATATCTCAAAATATCTGCCTTAGGTTTGAATTTGGGAGGGAAAGTGTTTAAATGGGTTTTTGGAGGGAAAAACCTAGTCGGATCTAATATTAGGGCTTGTAACTTTGTAACTTTGTAATTCTTGTAATTAAGGGTTTAGAAGTGTTATTAGTGATGGATTAGGGTATAAATAGGGTATACACATTGTAATTAAGAAGTTTGGATACTTGGTTTGAAGTTTAACAAAGGTTTGAAGTGAAATTGGGAAGAAAACCTACCCGGATTAGGGTTTCTAATGATCTAGGGTTAAATCCTTGTTAAATAAATTATTCTTGATTTAGCTATTGATGTACACTCAATTTATACATCCTACATTGTCCTCAGTGTGTTTATGAAGTCCTTACATTGGTTTTACTAAGTCATTCCAAGTACAAATATCTAAAGTGTGAAAATATCTATTTTGACCTAATTTATAAGTCATGCATTGAAATGTTGTACCTTGTGCTTTAGGATACTTTTACATTGTCTTAATATAATGTTATAACCTAAATGTAATCTATGAGTGTTTGTAGACTTGTGCTAAAAGACTAGGTATTGATTCTAAGTAAAATGCTTAATATAAGGGTTTTTAGGTCATTAAGCCTAATGACTTTGTACTTTGGGTAATTACTGTTTATATCCTGTTGTAAACTTATTTTAGGTCTTATATGGTATGTTTATGACTTCAAATGATTCTACACCCTTAGTTTAAGGTCTTGTATAAGGTAATCATAACCTAGGTGTGATTAGGTTAGCCTATGGTTCTATGCTTCAATAAATTATACATTGTGCTTTAGTAATTTGTAACTTATCTTGAGATAAATATCTGACATTAATATGATGCTTAGTTTAGTTTTATAATAGGTTTCAAAATATTAGACTCTAATTTAATGTTTAATGGATTTTAGGTGCTAATCTAGGTTACTAGGTCTTATACTTGTAAATAGCTTTAGATGACTTATTCTTAGTATTTTATAATCAAATATTACTTTTGAATGATAGATAATAACTAGTACATTTGTATTTGATATTCATATATAGATATTGTGTAAATATATTGCTTGAAATATTAGTTCACAATGGATTTCTAGGTGGTGATCTAGATTATTATGTACATTTATTTGTACTTAGCTTTGTAGGGTTTGTTCTTACCATTATTAGATAATATTATGTATTCAAAGGATAGTCTACAAATTGTTTATAATCCATAATTACTTAATCATATGTGTTGTACATTCACACTTCACCTTTTTGAGTTTACAACACATTTATAGGGATTCTAGGGGTTTTAAGGGAATTTAGGGCATCATAGTTATAATTGAGATGTTCTTATTCAATCTGGTACTTATAGATTACTTTTATTACTTAGACTTGATATATACATTTTGTTTACAACATATAGGAATATGTTGAAGTGGCGGTTTAGGTTAGGAGAACACATTCATATTAGCAAGTAAGGCATAAAAGCAAAAATTTCCAGTCAAATTTTCATACTCATACAATCAAAACACATAACACATAAGTGAAATTTGAGGATTGTCACAGATAATAAAGTTGATGGTCAATAATTTAAACATTCAAATCCATTATAAAACCGTGTTTATCGATCTTTCTTGTTGACTTAATTTTTTGACACCGTTACTATTAGGAAAGGTTACTAATTGATGGTTGTAGTTGCACCTTTCTTGCTCTATTTTCTGACTTAATCAATTATAGAATAAGTCAAATATGAACCTTCAATTCATGACAAAAACAAAATATTGAGTTACAAATAAGGAATAATGGAGGCAAAGTATCACAATTAACGTGCATAAGTAGTGTTAGCATTAATGACTTGTAAAAGACAATGAGCTAGTTTTAAGCTTGGCATGGAATGGGTGAAAATCAAGGACGATGAAAGTATCTCTATGAGGAATTCACGTGTTCTTATTTTATGATCCTAAAAGTCATTTTAATGATGAAAACATTACATTATGTCGCTACAAATTAGTAGTTTAATTTTAAGTTTTAATAAAATGAAAAATGGAGGTGTTATGATACTTTATTGTAACATTGCATGAGTACACGAGAATGGTTTAGTATGGAAGAATTGATGTAACTCAAATTCCACATCTTATTTCCTCGAACGGATTAAAACGGCTAAAATATCATCAAATATGCATAATATATGCTTGTGTTGTTGTTGGTGTTGGTGTATGTGCATGCACGAATATTGAGAAATCACTTGGAAATGAAAAAAACAAGACAAAACAGACACGAGGAACGAAGACGTACAAGAAAAACGAAGCCAGATGTCACTTTACGGGTTTTGAAACCCTAATTCTCTCAAATGATAAAAATGCCCTTGATAATATGAAAATTTACCAAAATACCCCTCAACTTTCCTATAATTACCATTTACATCCTTCAATCATCCCATAATAACACATCAGTCCTTAAAATTTACCAATGTTACAAATTTGGTCCCTAGAATTATCACTTAAACTATGAGTGATCAAAACTGCCAAGTTTGAAAGTTGTTATGAAGGTTAAAACAAAGGAATAAATGTTAACAATGTGAGGGGCTAGTTCTGCCAATTATGAAATTCAAGAAAGTTATTAAACCCTTTCCATGCGACCCAGTCCACATGCCAAAACAACAATTCCAAATACATTACTTGACCTCTCATTAATTACTTTTTGAAAATTAGTGGGAACTTGTATTGTAGTGATTAACCACCTCTTAACCATGTTCTTAATCCTAAATCACCATAACCAATCACAATAAAAACAACGGGTTTTGTGAATTGTGAACTCAAATTCAAAATTACACCCACACCTAACCAATCCCATGTGATAGATTCTTTCCAACTCAGCACTAAAGACCAAGAATGATAGCTACAAGTCACGGGTTAGAAGAAGAGAAGAACATTGACCAAATAAATGGCCAATATTCAATCCTTGGTCTCCAATCTCATCAAATGGTTCTTAGCATCTCAGAGACCAATGTCGACACATAGAGACCATTCTCAGCCTTTGGACGCAATCTTGGAAAATTCTAGAACTCAATCAAGGGTGAAACTGGAAGAAGACAAAGAAATAGTGACACCATTCTAGGTTTAGGGTTTCTCTTAACATTTGAATTATATTTAGCTTAGTAGCTTTTTGAATTGTTCCAATTCATCTTTATAAAAATACGAATTTGTATTGAGTTCCAGTTTTTTATTTATTCAATTTAGATTTCCACCACCACTTACTTTACTTGTTCTGTAAAACCCGCATAAAATACCAAGAACATTAAATGCGTGGAAACACGGATAATTTAAAACTTTATAATTTATTTAATACACGACACATATTATGAATATTTAATACAAGTATTACGTTTATTAATTATTAACTACTAATACACGATAACTATTTACATATAATACTAAAAACACGACAAGAAATTAAAATGAGTTACAACACGAACACACGACTCGAATAATAAAGCACAGAAATAAATTAAAGACACGAAAAACTATATCAAATGGGTGTTGGCATGTTTTTAAAAAGCCCGACCCACTAGTAGATTACTAACACCAGAGTTTTACCTCATTACATTATTTACAAAAAAATAAATAAAAACAATTAGGGTTGAGGTTCTTTTGGCCGCCGGCAGAAAGAGGGGAAGAGGAGAACCAGGGAGCAGGTTGATCTTTGATAAATGGTTGAGTCCTTGTTCGTGTTTAGTAATCATCGAGTCTAAAGCATTCGGTAACCATCTTTCTTCCTTTTAGTTTATAAAACACAACTTCTTTTATTTAAAAGATTAAAACATGTTTAAGAAAATTAATCAAGGGTTGGAATAAAGGTATTGGTTGTGTTGGTCACAAAAGCCGAGACCAATAGGTCTCAGTAGGGTTATTACACCACAGCCACAACCCACTGTTGCTGTCGGTGGGATTTCTGTGAGGGCAGCCGTAAGACATAACCACCAGTGGCTAGCCACGATGTAGTAGTGGCCAAACGGGGGGCACCGGCTGAAGCTCGTGGGGAAACTGCACTAGCGGCAACAACCACCCGGCTATCAGTGAGAATTATTTAGACAAGGGAAGTCCAATGCCTTGGGAGTAGTGGCTAGTGTTTGGACGTAGGGGAAAAACACCATAGCCGGGGTCAAGGGTTGTGGTGTCGGTTTTGTTCTTTGTGGTTGTTTGGTGTTTCGGGCATGCCGAGACTTGGTGTCTCGGTGGGGCCCAGTTCAAGGGGCTCGGGTACACGACGACACACAAGGGGTGTTTGGTTTATGGTTTTGGAAAATTTTAACAAAATTAATTTAATTAAAAAATTAATTTAAAACATGTACATTTAATTTGATTAATTAAATTAGGACTTAGGTTATAAATTAAATTGTATTATTTTCATGATATTAGCATGTCCATTTTATTTAAATAAACTTTAAGTTAAGATAATTATTAATATAATTATTCATAGCATAAATTTATGTTACATTTAATTAATGAAGAACTTAGCTTAATTAATTTATTTCTTTTAATCAAGGTTTAATTAAATTAATACCATACTTTAATTTAATTATACAATATTCAGTTAAGGTAAATCTTAATTAATATAATCATGTAATATAGTTAATTAATAATTAATTATAATATCATGTATTATATTATTAATTAACAATAATATGTTAAGACTAAAATATTATTATTAATAAACTTTACCATATTATTATCATTAATAATCATGACTTATAAATATGCTTATTAAACTATAGCTTATATCATATACTTATTTAATAAGCTTATTACTAATTATGGAAACATGCTAAGTATGGAAACATACTAAATATGGAAACATGTTATTTATGGAAACATACTAAATATGGAAACTTTCTATTTTTGGAAACTTACTAATTATGGAAACTTTCAATTTTTGGAAACATACTATTTTTAGAAACTTGCTATTTTTGGAAAGTTACTATATATGGAAACCTGCTATTTTTGGAAAGTTACTATATATAGAAACCTACTATTTTTAGAAAGTTACTCATTATGATGCAACAAGTACTATAACACATATAAACATGAAATACACTAATCAAGGACACATGAAACACTAAGAATCACATAATACAACATGAAACAATAAAACAAAACAAGAATAAGTAAAACAAGTTAAGAACATGTCAAGTAAACTAATAATCAGTAAGTATAAGTAAACATACAACTCATTCATGTCCCTTTTATTATGTAGCAATCGTGAAGTTAGAGTAATTCATCCGCATTCATTTTCATCTTCATTACTGGACACAAGGTATGGATATTCCGTCCTTCAACAAGGACATTCTCTTCCTATATTAGGATTTCCCCATTTGCAGCAATATGTTTTCCCCAGCAGTTTACTTTTAACTAAACATTAATTAATATGATTAATATTTTAGATTGCCTGCTCTATATACATGCATACCAGTTCCACCTAGTTATGGAGGTGCCATAACGATAACACTGGAGGCACCAGTGTTATGACTCTTTCGCGGTCAGAGTGATTGCTCGCGGCGTCCCTTTTCAGTTATTTGGCCTATTATATTATTATCATGTGGGGCGAATGGGTGCATCCTAGGACAAGTTTATCAAGATTACATGGTAACTGTGGTGTGTTCCTTTCATCCGTTACATGGAGCTAATCCCTCCACCCAAACTATGATAATTGGAGGCAACCCCTCTAATTGCATGATGAGGTCACCCCACTATGTATTCATGCACGTTGATACCTTCATGACCTATTTGGGCTCCTGGGCATATTTAAAATACAGTTTTTACGAAATAAACATAAGTCTTTTCAGATATAAACCAGTTTATAAAACATACACCAGGTTTTCCAGGACTTACATTATTCCGCTACACTATCATTTCATAATTTCATTTCTTACTTTACTTACGTTTATGCTATTCATTTCATTGTCATATATCCGTTCACTGAGCGTATTGCTCATCCGTATATTTTCTTTCCATGACGGCAGGTACCCAAGGACAGACTCGAGCATGGAGAGGATGTTCATAGGATGGGCGGTACCTTATACTTCTTTTCCTTTTGCACTTCATTTACATTATGCATATTTTGAGTTTATGTTTGGGGGCTGATGCTTGATTCTGACTTTTACTTATGGTCATTTATGTTTTTAAGACATATTACCTAGCATGCTTTGATGACACACCATAATTATCATGTAACGGTCCACTTGTCAAGTGGGGTGTTACATGTTCACTTTACATTTCGCTACAATTCAATTCTCATTTTCCATTTTTCATTTATAAAGTTCACAAAGAAATACTCAAATTTTACTTTGTGTTACTGTAACATAAGTTACATTTCAGCTTACTTGACACATAAGCTTGGAAAGTAGCTTATTATGTTTATTTGTTACTGTCTTGAAGGCCTTGAAAAAGGTGTTCACTTGCTTTGAAGAATTTCAAGAATTTGGGTTCTAGTTCTTTGAAAATAAGTTGTTTAAGCTTATTAGGTACTTTATTGGTGATTAAGCTTGATGATAAGTTGTTTTAAGGGTAAAGAGTTGAGTTTGTTGAAGGAGTTGCAAAATCTACGTCAAATAGCTTGTGGAAGCTTTTGGACTCATTGTAAGTCCTAAACCTCCTTCTGGCTTATTTATTCTAAAGCTTACCTTGCCTGTTCATTTATTGCTTTTTCTTGTTTTCTTATTATTGCCTACTTATTTATATTTATGTATGCTTTACTTGTCTTGTTATATTAACTGCTTGCTTAATTTCACTTGTTGTCTTAATATTACTGGTTATTGCTGGTAACGTGGTGTTTGGGATAGGCTATAGATAAAGCTTAAGAGTACACCTAGGTTTTGTTTTGCTGGTCCACACCTTTGTTTGGTTAGTTCTTATTAAATTTGCTTTTTACTTGATTAAAACCTAAAAAACAAACAAAAGAGATAGGTTGATAAATTTTCACTATTTTGAACTGTTTTGATTTCCTAGGTCTTAGATTTTCATTAGAGTGTTATAATTGTTTTATTTAGTTGATGTCTAGTTATTTTTGGTGATATTTGAGGTTCTTAGACTTTTGCTTTATGTATGAACCACAATTGCGTTCAAACAGTTTAGATTTTAGGCCTTATTTGTTCTTTTTATTTCTTGCAAATAATCAAAAACATCAGGTGGGATTGTGAACTCATTTCAAGGTTTTAGGATCTAAGATTTCACTCACACATAGAATAGGTGGTGGTGCTTGCTTGTTTTCATTTTCTTTTTCAATTAAAGCTTTTTCTTAGCTTATTTTTAAGCTTAAAATTCAGTATTAGTACTGTTAGGTGTGTTTGTTTGCACTAGCAGTGCTAAAGTGTTTGTACTGCTAGGTGTAAGTTTCATGATTATTACTTGTATTTCTTTTCATTCTGCTTATTTGATCTTTGTGTTTTTGTGTGATTGTTTGTGCCTTATTTGTTGCTTATACCAAGGATAAGCCAACTGCTTATCCTTGGCTTATTTTGCCCAAACAAGTATCACCAAGCACTCACGTTAGCAAAACAAGCTGTCAAAAGAGACTATTCTCATCATAAACTTATTCCTCTAAGATTTTCTCTTCTTTTATTTTACAAAGTTTACACTTTCAGTCTTTTTACTTTAATTTTCATTTTCTTTCATTTTTATTTTGTCTTATTTGATTTTCCTTTTATTTTTCTTTGTACAAACTGCTTATCAGCTTATTTCATAAGCTTTAAACAACTAATTTTTTATTTCTTTTATCGAAATCCTTTATTTGTTGTTTTACACCCTTACCTAAGTTTTCAGCCTATCTGGTTCAAAATTCACACAAAACGACTATTTTGTCATTTTGTGGAATTTGACCCTTTTGGCTACAGCTTATTTTGACTCATTAGTTGCTTATTTTTTTTAAAATTCCGTTTATTAATCTTTCTCGTTTTCTCATTTTAGGAAGACTTGTAAAATTCCAGCCAATTTGGTTGAGTTTTGAATAAGGCCGACTATTTTGTCTGATTAGTTTTGCTTATTTCAATCTTATTTTTAGAGCTTATTGCAAATTTCTTTTTCCCAATTGTTTTAAATGTTATTTTAGGCATAGTTGCAAGATTATAGCTAATATTATAGCTTATTGAGCTTTTTGGAATTTTGAGAAGTACGTGTAGCTTATTTCTATTAGCTAGACTGCTTATCACTAAAAGGCTCAGTTTTAATCTTGTTTAGAATCCAATTTCAAGCATCTATGTGTTTTTACATTTTTCATCTCATAAATTTCTCTTATTGGGCCCAAAAACCCATTAAGCTTTTTGGGCAATTTTGTACAATTGAGCTTTTTGGCCCATTGGACTTTAAAATTGGTTTTATTTTTACTTTTGAATTAATTAAGTTATTTTAAACTTAATTTGAGATTTTCTTAATTTTTTGATTATTTTATTGTCGATTTGCGTGGTTTACGTAAATCGTGTTTTATTTTTAGTCCATGTAGTATAGAATCGTCATTTCATTTATCTTCTCTCTTTCATCTAATCATTAATCCAAATCCGTGTTGTAAATTGACCAAACTCACTTCCTCGTGACACAATGATCTCGAGGTTTAATTTTTTACGTGTTTTGTTTACTACTTATTTATACCCCCTATTCTATCAACTATCAAATGGATTTTTACTTCAATTGATAAGGGTCTTTCAGCCACGCTGCTCGCGGTTAATGGAGGGAATGAGATTTCTATTTCTTGAGAAATTTTTTGACTAACCCTTTGGTTAGTTATTCGCTGTCACGACTGCACCACGTAGATTTTCATGGATTTTTCCTTGGGTTGGTCTTTTCTATTTGTGTTTTTCTACGTGTCTTTCCCTTCCTTTAACTCCTTAATAAGGTGCTGGAGCTTTCATACTTTTACCATTTCCTTTATTTGCTTCTTCAGTTGTACGCATTAATCTGTTGCATGCCCATTTTCACCGTGATATTCATATTATTTGTTACCGACGCGCCTTTCTACTGGAGTTGTCATTGGCGGCGGTTTTAGGAAGTTAGCACCTTTGGCTGCCAATATTTTTTTGGATTCATTGTCAGAGTGGTGAATTTATTTGGTCCACGTCCTCCTCGTTGCTGGTCGCGGTTGTCATTCCTTCTGTCCATAGACTACTTTTTGGGATGATATTACGATTTGATACTTTGAGTACCCTTTTTTGTTATCTGCGGCTGCATATTCTCCGAGAATGAAAGCCCTGGTGCATTCCATCATCTCATCGACAATCCAGGGAACCTTGTCATTCAAGTGCTCGATCAGTTCCTGATTGGTGATTCCATTCATGAAAGCGAGGATTTTAGGATCTAGGGGCATGCCTTGACTTGTAAAATCTCATTCTTGAAACGTTTCATGAACGCGTCCAAAGACTTGCCCTCTCGCTACTTGACGCGATGGAGCTCAACTAGGGTTTTGGCGTACTTCTTTTGATGTATGTAACTTCTTAGGAAAGCTTTCTACAGCTGTTCGAAGTCGTCGATACTTCGCTTGGGAAGATCATCGAACTATGTACGAGCACCACCTATCAACGCAGAATTGAACATATGGAACCACATAGGTTTCGGCCAATGTTCAATATGGGCGGAAAAATAGAAGATCTTTAAGTGGTCCTCCAGAACTCCTGTGCTGTCGTATGTCTTGATGTTCGACGGCATCCTCATTTTTTTGTGGTTGACAAATTCACGTATCCGTGACGTGAATGGGCCCACTTCTTATCGAATTTATGGTCGAGAAAAGTCTTCATATTTCCGCGTGTGGTAGTTATGCCTAAACTTCCAATGTCCAATGTCGCTATCCTCGCTGTCCGAGGAGTAGAGTGGAGATGACATTTCTCTCCTGCGTCGTCTACGATGTGAAGATGCCATGTCGGTGACATAGTGATCCCTACTAGGGGAACGACCCCACCTATTAGAGCGACCATGAGGTTCCCTCCTTTGAGATATGGAATCCCGAGTTTATGGAGTTGTACCCCTATTCCTCTTATTGAGTCTCTCTGAAGCACCCCAACCTCCTAACCTTTCTAAGTGTTTTGAGGGTTGCTGCCGCCACTCTGGTTGATCGGTGTCACGTGCTTTCCTGAGTCATTGTCTCGTGGAGTGTCTCCTAAGGCGTTCCTTCATTGGGCGTTCCTCCTAGGTTCAAGGGAATGCTACGACACTCCCTTTCATGGGAGCGTCGTGGTGACCTCTCAACCTCTTTTTCCTTCGTTGAACTAGGACCAAAGTTGAGGCGTGTCCTCAGCTCTTCCCGTGGCTCTTTCCTCATTCTCTCTACCATGTAGGTGAAAAGGGCTTCATATTTTTGAGCTACGAAGTCAGGGAGGTGTATCTCGAGCATAGAATCTGTGGCGACACCTTCTAGTTGTGCGTCCGGTAGATGTAGAGCTTCGTTTTGTGGTGGGGATGGTACCTCCACCAACGTTGGTGTCCCTGCTTGCAACATCGCCACAGGATTTGCCAAGGATAGCGGACTCGCCACCTGATGTGGTGTTCCTACATTTTGGTTGTTCGGACCTCAAGTGGATCCCTATTGTTTAGGATTTTGTCTTCCTTGATGAGACTCTAATTATACATAGTCTCATCGCCTAAATCGGGCTTAAAATACGGAAAATATAATAATAACCATGCAAAAACCCTTTTTTTCTTAAATGTCTGATTGCATGTTCGGATATTGTGAAATTGCCAAAAGATCACAAGAATCAAGCAAAAATGAACACGAGAAATGAAGCCGCACAAAAGAACCGGACCTGAATGTGGAATTTTCATACAATACATTGAAGAATTGAAGATGTACAAGTTTGGTCCCTTAACTTTGGAAACTTGTCACCAATGGCCCTTGAAGAATTATTTTGTACAAGACAAGTCCCTAAAATTTGAGGATATGACACAAATAGCCCTTAAAGATTTAAAAACTTTGCCAAATTAGTCTGTTTCAAAGTTATTATGAACACAAGAACTAAAAATGCCAAATGGCAAACTTATTATAGAAGGGAAATTGGCAACTTTTGCTTGAGAAGTCACAAGGGGTATTTTGTAAAGTGGTTTCAAGTTTAAGATCTAAAGTTGTTTAAACCGAACCCAAACCCACAACCAAACCCATCCAAGCCCATGCCATAACCCATACCCAGCCCAAATTATATATTAATTAATCCAGTTTTAAACAGGTTAATTAATTGTATAACTTTTACGCTAAACATGTACTGTTCACCTAATCCAGATCAAACAATCCCCTTTTTCTACATAAACCCTAATCTCGAGTCACTATTATTTCAAAGGATTTTTTTTATAATCTTCTTAAGATCAATAATTCACCGTTATTTTAACTTAACCTCACCATACTACTTGTATCACCTCACCCATGTGGGCTGTGGGACCCTCCCCTGCCCCAATATGATTCGTTTTTCGGTCCAAGACAAAGGATTGGCAGATGATCAACGGTTTCTAGATTTTTCTTGTCCTCCACAACAACTACCAACGGCTATGATCAAAGTTAATACCCTGGCAACACACATGGTACACAGAGATCACATGGCATCGTTTTTGACCAAGAAATTAAAACAAGCATAAGACATCTTTACAGAATCATCAAAGGGCTTATAGGGAATTTCAAGGATTAGGGTTTTGAGTTTTTTAGCTATTCTAGAAAATTATGTACCCAATATATTAGGCGTAGTACTTAGCATTTTCTCCTTGTTCCAGATTTTTGTTAACCTTGATTTTTATAAATTAAATGTAGTTGAAAATTGTGGTCATTGCAAATATCTGATATCCATTTTTTATTTTCTATCATTTCAATTTTGTGTTTAATTTTCTGAAAAATGTGCTCTCTTTTTATCAAAAGCCTTGTTAAAAAAAATCTTGGTGCAAACCTTTTGAGACCCAACAACTTATACTTTGATCATACTAGCCTGACTTGACAAATCAAGCTAGTGTGAAAAGTATAAGCTATTGTTATTTTTTTATTTACTTTAAATTCTTGCAAAACGATACTTTGTTCTAAAAAAATTCTGTGGTTTTATATAATTTTTTTCTTACTGTAGCAAAGCTACCATAAGTTGGGTGAAAAACCAGCTTATGGTCAAGGTCTTTGTTGCAAGATTGTTTTTTGGGTGTCTTCAAAATAGGTCACCAAATTAGACTGTTGTAGTCTTTTTGGTGAGGATTGTTGTAGTCCTTCATTGTCACATCAGCTTTCTCATAAGCCCTGTTATCCAGGAAAAGCTTATACATTGAGTACATCAGCTCAAATTCAAGGGGTGTGGATGTACACCTCTTAAGGTTAGGCTTTGAACCCTCAATTCACTTTTCTGTTTAATCTTGTGATTTATGTGAATTTTGCATGATACGAGTTTGTGTGGACTAGCTTTTAGTTGTCTTATGCTATTTAGTTGAAATATGTTCTTGCTCTATTTTATAGTTAGTTAAAAGTTCAATTTCTTTGTTAAATATTTGTTTTTCTGAATTAAATGAGTCTTTGGCTTTATCTGGTTAAAGGATTTGGGTGACACAAAATGTAACCAAACTTGTCTGCATATCTTTGGTGTTGTTAGATTAGTTTGTTCAAACTTTAAAAATCTGTTGGTGTAGTGTAACCTTTGATTTTACAAAGTTTGTGGTTTTCTAATTTTTTTTTCTATTTTATAAGTTTTTCCTTTGTCTGATATCTGATATTTTAGTTGCTTGTGGTGTTTGATATAATTTTTGCTAGTTTTGTTTGAGTTTGGTTTGAACACTTCTTACATAAACTTGTGCTTCATACTAGGTCAAATGCATTAGCAACATTAACCTGCTCAATTCTAGGAGTTAGCTTTTAAAATTTGGTTTGATGTTCGTATAGGTCATTATCTTGGTTTGTTTGTAGTTAATTTGGTAATTTGTCAGCTTGTTAGCTTGTTTTGTTAAGCCAAAATTGGCCTAAGTGCAAGTTGCATCAACAACTGTGTCTCTATCTGTTATACACTAGTAGTGGTAAATTGTTTACCACTGTTAGCTTTAGGTTGTACCCATTGTTACTAAGTTTTAGTTTTTGCTAATTGACTTATGTGTGCTAGGTTTTGCTTTTCTTGTGCTTAATAGCTGTAGTTTGTAGCTTATTCACACCCCAATAAGCCAACTGATTATTGGGGGTTTGATTATCTAAAAAGAAAAGAGTGAAAAAATTAAATTTTGCAAAAAGCATTGGCATAGACTCGAACACTCGGCCCATCGTGTGGGAGTAGAGTGCTTACCAGTGTACCAAGCTTGTTTCTTGGTTACACTTTACTTTTTCTTTTACTTAACTGCTTTTTCATTTCCCCTAGTAAAAATAAGCCGTGACTTATTTCATTCTTTGTAGCTTATTGGGATAAGCTGAGACCATCAGCTTATTTTTCCAATTGTTTCGACTTAATTTAGGACTTTTCCATAAATTTTTAGATTTTTCTCTTTTTATTTACTATTTTTAATTCTGTTTTCATTTTTTGTCATTTAAAAATAAATAAATTAGTATCAAAATTTTAGGAAAATATTTTTTAAGTTTTATCAAATTAGTTTGAGGTTTACAAAAATAAAAATCAAAATTTGGACTTTTTCTTGTTTATTTTTTATTTTAGGTCTTTAATTAGATTTTAAAAACTAAATAATAATTAATTTAAATGTTTAAAAATGTTTCACTGATTTTTTATTGTTTGTCAGAATTTTTAGAAGTTATTTGAAGGTTTTTATATTTTTTTATAAATTTTGATCATTTTATTATTTTTCGTCTCGTTTTGCGTGAAACCGTGATTCATCTTAGTTTAATTGTCGTAGTGTAATTCCGTATTACTTTTCAAACTTTTTCTCTTTTCAAGAACGAGACTAATCCAAAAACGTTAAATTGGCCATAACTCACACCTCCTTCGAAAACGAACTCATCGGTTTTAAAATACATTAACGGTTTTCCTAAATCTTTAGTTGTCTTTATATACCACCCTATAGTTTACAACTTATTATTCCTCTAGTGGAAGAAGTGGTAGAGACAAAGGTTGACTCGTTCTGCTGCGACCTCTTCCCCAATGGAGTCCGCTAGTTTGAAGATCCGCTCGTCGTCTTAGTCATCGTAGAGATCTGTGTAGGGTCCTACGAATGCGCCAACTTGTTGATACAATAGATGGATTGGACCTTGAAGACTCGAATTCGAAGTAATTTGGGAACTGAAGGATCCAGCTCCTGCACCAAGTGAACTTGTTTGAGGACCGTTCACAGTGGGAAAACACCGTTAAGCTTACCGTGGAATTGTATCTCACGATTAACCTCCAGCGTGAGAGTAAGTAATCGGTTTAAGTAATTGGCTAGAGTTCTAGATTGTATAAGAATCTTACCTTTGAGGGAACCATATGGGTTCCTTTTATACTCGGTGAAACCCTAGTAGGGCTTCCGAATCGTGCGACCCAAGCTAGGAAAAGATATGCTAGGATTTGTTTTCTAATTCTTATACGAAAGTAAGGAATGCATATCGTTTCCTAGATTAGAGAGACTCACAATCCTTATTAGATTATGACCCAACTTGGGATAACCACATGCGATCAACCACGATCTGCATAAAACTGCGTGCGACTCACCCTGGACCGGGCCCATTGGGGTTGTCGTAGTAAGGAAATCCATTCTTGAAGGATCAGGTATAAATGGTGTATGTGGGCCGGACCGAATAGTCTGACTAGCCACTATACGTCATCAAAAGACAAGGTAACTAATTGGAAAATAATTAAAATTGCATTAAGAGAAGTTGGAACACAAATATGATTATTAAAAAAATTGTAACAAAATTACAATGAAGAAATTCTTATCTATTTATACAAGTAATAGAGGGTAATAGATCTTTGGTTAAGTTGTCTTCTCTCTCCTAGGGGTGTAAGGAGCACCCTTAGATCTTTTCATTGGCAATAGGCAAAGGTTTGAGTCGTTTGATCAATTTGGTATTGATGTTGATTGCCAAGCTGACACTAACCATTCTGAACCATTGTGATTTATTTGCACGCAATTTAGTGCAGTTCTTCAATGATTTTTTTGCTTTGTCCTCGTCCACAAAGATTGCCAGGGTATCGATTTTGGACCACTTGTTGTTGACATGGTGAATGGTGATGTGGGATATGTCTATTGTCTTGGGAATGGTGCTTCTGAATGATTTAATTTGGTTTTACCATAAAAGGGTAAACTTTCCATCTGGTATATTGTGAGGTGAGGATGATGAATAGTAAAACTAAGAATGGCACGAGTTTGGGGGTTTGACTGAGAGGATAGTATGGATTGACTTGGGCTTAGACCGGGTTAAGTGATGGGTTTGGATGGGTATAGGTTTTATTTTGGGCTAGGCTAGGATAGGTTTTATATTAAGATAACACTAATACTCCAAGTGGTAACACTTTTGCACTGTTAGTCCCTAGGACTAAGGTGCAAATGTCTACGGACTGAAATTGTAAATTAAGTTAACCTTAGGGGTTTAAAGGTTATTAAAATGGTATTTGAAGGGTTAATTTGGTATTAGGTGAATAACGTAGGGGTATTTTTGGGAATTTAAGAGAAAATAGGTTTTAAGCACCGTTATTTGAGATCCTGGTTTTGGCTTTTTGCACTTCTTCATTTTTCATGTTCATTTTCTTGTGATTTTTTGATATTCGTGCCTCCACATACACGAACAACAAAACACACATATACAAAACATAATTGATGATTATTTAAACGTTTTTAACCCGTTTTACGAGATGTGTCATTTGACACACATAATTATTCTAGAATTTGTCAAGACTTTAAGTCTACTAACAAAATCCTACATATATCGCATCTTGAGGACGAATACGCGATATGAACTATGGAAGATAAATACCCGAGAGGTATATTTAGTAAGAACATGGACACCACTCCAAGTTATGTACATATGTCGTATGTGGCCCGGACATACGCCACATGTATGTCAGCCCATATTGCCTAGATAAAGAAAACCCTAGAATTGAATTCCACAAGTATGATGGAAGCCCTAACCGGTTGAAACCTTAAAGTAACCACCAAGAAGAGTTCTTAGAAGCCCAAGAAGAGAAAATAAGGTGAAGAAAAGTTCTTGACACCATAGGGAAACTCTTGTAGTCTACATACTATGATCACACGTTTGGTATTTTGTATCGTTCCTAACCATTTAGTTTACCTTTATCATTCGTATAATGTTTATTTATGTTGTTATAATTAGGGGTGTCAATATTATTGATCCGATTCGAGCATATTCAGGTCGGGTTACTCGCGTTCAGATATCAATTCGGGTTCGGGTCAACCCGAATGACCCGAATAAGATTTTTTAATTTAAATTTAATATAATTTCTATTAAAAAAGTAAAAAAAAAAGTTTTTTAGAATTTACCCGAATTCGGGTTGACCTGAACCCGACTAGACCCGACCCTCATAGACCCGAACCCGAGTAACCCGAGTTCAAATCGGGTTGGGGTCAGGTAACTTATTTTTTGCTTGACCCGAATTCAACCCGATCCGATAGATCCAAACCCGACCAGCCCGACCTGATTCCCACCCCTAGTTATAATGACTAAAGGCTAACACCTTTAGGTGTTGACGATGTGTACCTTAATTTAATGTTTGTGTTGTTCCCTAATAAAACTCACTTTACCATGTTGGATAAGAAAATAAGATAGGAAATAGATGAAAAAAGAAGAAGATATATCTAGATCTAGAGAGAGAAAGTAGAGAGAGAAAAGAGAGAGAATCATTGGAAACTTGAGAATATTAGATTAAGATAGATGAACAACCAACCCTCCTAACATGCTAGGAGGTGTGTTTATATACTCCACCCACATGCGGGCTTTTATGGGCTATATATTAGTTGGGTCGGGCTTGAATAGAGGCTTAGTACCTTAAAAGATGCCTTTTAAGCTAACCATCAAGCCCGTATTGTTACGCCTAACCTACTACCTATTCCGATGTTTTAAT
This sequence comes from Glebionis coronaria, assembly GCA_025667525.1. Taxonomy (NCBI): domain Eukaryota; kingdom Viridiplantae; phylum Streptophyta; class Magnoliopsida; order Asterales; family Asteraceae; genus Glebionis; species Glebionis coronaria. Next base: position 300,108 of record JANFOE010000648.1, on the reverse strand, counting down.
ATACGATACATAATAAACCTAGGACCGATCATTCTTATTTGACTCAATATTTTGAGGCTAACAGTCTCCCCCAATGAGAGGTCATTCCTCTTCGACATTTGGAGATTTATAGAGATTACTAATCTTTCCATAAATGAGTCTTGAACTTGTAATAGTAGTCTTGTTCCTTCATGCTGTGATCTTTGAGCCTTTGTTGTTCTTTCGACTTTGTCTTTAAACTTGAGATCTTTAAATCTATGACGGAGTCATTCTTGATGATACAATATTTTGAGACTAACATCTCACTCACTGAGAGGTCATTCCTCTAAGACATGCGAGTATTGATAATATAGATAATTTAATATAGGAAATATGTATAAGATATTAATGTTCGTTTCCTCGACTCGACTCGAATTGATATCAAATTTCTCACAAGATTTATCGTTTTTGGTTAATAAAACTTGATTGGTATTCTATGTCTAATTAAACTTGAATGGGGATACTATTTTAGGCTTAGGGAATATAGAAATAAAAGCCCAAATAGTTCACATAAAATTACTCTAAAATGCAATACAATTATACTACAATTAAAATCTATATAATTATTCTAAATGCAAAAATTAAGCTAAATTCAAGCACGTAACAACAAGTAAAATGACAAAAATTGAATAAAAAAGAGAAACTTAAGTTTAAAGCGTAAAGCTTTCACCTTTATAGCTTATTAATCTTTTTAGATGATAAAGCTTGAAGCTTTATATAATAATAAGCTTAATAATCCCAAAAAGGTGTAAACTTTATATACAAAATAAGCTTATCTAAATAAAAACTATTTTTTACAATTTTAAATCTATTTTTTAAAATAACAATAATTTTTAAAACTAAATAAAACGATTTTTATAAAAGAGATATTTTTAAAAAACAATTTAAACTTATATTAATCTAATTAATTAAACTAAAACGACTTAGAGTAAATAAACTTTAAGTTAGATATTGAAAAAGAAAAGAACTTTAGTACCCGTGGTCCGAAGATAAACGCTCTAAAAACAATCAACACAACCAACAAAATATGGCCCGTAAAGTACACGGCCTCTCAAATCAAACTAATCAAAAGCAAAACTCGGCCCGTGAAGTACAAGGCCTCTAATATCAAACTCGAACCAAATCTATTAAACCCGTAAGCTCCTCCCCAAACGTGATGAATCGATACGCTGAGATCAAAAGAACACAAGAGTGGTTAGGATGATAAGCAATAATTCAAATATTTTAATTTTTAAGATAAAAACTAATAGATCTACACTAATTTTTAGGTTTTATAAAAATATTATTAATATTTAAGCTAAAAACTAATAGATCTACACTAATTTATCAAAAACCTAATAGATCTACACTATTTTTTTGGTTTTATAAAAATATTTTAATTTTTTAACTAAAAACTAATAGATCTACACTAAAAGTAATTAATTAAAAGACTAGCTTATTAATAAGTTGTAAGGCTAAGCTTAAAACTTATGTGATTCAAAAAGCTTAAAATCCTAACTTAACAAATTCACCCATAATAAGCTAGATCTAGAAATATAAGCCCACAATAAGCTTGAAATAAGATAAGACTTATTTCAAACTTTTATATAAATCTATCTTATTTGGAAAAAGTTATAAAAACTAATCCTAAATATAAGCTAGATTATAAAAATTAAGAAAGGTAGAATGAGAATAAGCTAAAAGAGATTAACAATAAGCTAAAACATAAACTTTTATTAATAATAAAGTGTGATTAAAAATGAGCTAATACAAAAGCTTAAAAGAAAAATACATTAAAAAACAAGAAATAAAATTGACATTATTTAGCTACCTAAAATATACATACAAAATGAAAAACAATAAGGTGCTATTTATAGTTGAACTTAAGGTGCTTGGGGTATATTAGTCTTTTTAGGCTTTTAATCACATTCTCTTCTTTAACTTGAGGGCATCTTGGTCATTTGGTAGGTGGATGAAAGATGCTTTTTAGATAAACCAATGGGAGCACTTCACATGGATCACATATCTTCACCTTTGATTATTTTTTCATCCAATGGCTCTTGATTAATATTTTTTTAATCAACTCTACCAACTTTATTCTTCTAGAAGGATGCACCTAATTACTCACAAAAGAAACACACATGCTTTTTTTTTCTTTTTAATATTTTTGTGTTAGCTTAAAAATGAATTAAAATAAAACTACTAAAACTAAAAATATTTAAAAATCAAAATTAATTATTTCAATACTAAACTAACTATTATAAAATAAAAAACTTTTATTTATTTAATTTTTACTAAGATTAATAAAATGTTAAAATTATAAATAAATTAGTAGAATATGCGAAATGCAAATCGAGACGAGTTACGTGGTAAGGCCAGAACCGTTGGCTTTGTAATTTTGTGCTCTTTCCATTCTCGTGCTTGTTTTGTTGTTTTCTTGACCTTTTTCCTTGGTGATTTCTCGATATTCGTGCCTCTTAATACTTTTGGTCCCTCGAGCATGTCTTTTGTCTTTTGCTTCAATAAAAGCCCGTGAATCCCGTGTTTTCTTCATTTATGATCTTTTGTACCTATTTTACACAAACAAACAAAACCACGCGTAATTCTGACATATACGTTTATAAATACACGTTTTGGTTTGATTTTTCCTTGTTTTAAGTTGTAAAAGGATAAGTGTTTTCACACTTAATAAATTCTCCTACACTTGACCATTGCAATGTCCTTATGCAATGCATTAATTTTAGAGCAAGATTTATATTTTTCTCATAATTAATCCATCTTGGCCTTTATTACGATATACTATTACTACTACAATAAAAAGAAACTAAACAACGATGAAAAGATTAAAACTTTATTCAAGAAAATAAAAGACATAACAATTTTCAATTAATTTATTTACTTTGAAGTTATTTGATGGATGAAACTCGTAAAGGAATCTAAGACTTAAATTAGGGCTTTTGGTGTCATGAATATTTATCACCCTCAAGTTTCACGTTTCCCATACCAAGCGTAAAAACGAGATCATTGTTATTATAAGTTATTAAAGCTAACACTTACTCATGTGGTTTAATTATTCACTTAGACCCCCTTATTCCTATGGTATATCTCTTGTATTTTATTTTTGTCTTGAATGATCACGAGGATGCATTTTTTACTTATTTCGATAATTTATTAAGGCAGAAAATAAATTAGGACGATTTAATCAATAGTTAGCTAAATGAAAAAATCTTTTAAAACGGCTTCTCGAAATCTCATAAAGTTCATATCTTGGCATAACTCGTTTCACGATTTGAGACCTTTCTCGTACCGATATTTAGCATGTACTTCAAACTTCAAATCTTGAGAGACGATCTTGAAATTATGGTCTTCTCTTCATATATAGTATACATCTTCATTTGGAGTGAGAGATGCTTCAAACGTTGACTATGACTTCTTCATTTATCCTCTTCTTTATTTATGATTTTGATATACAACGATCTGCCTCCTTTTCGGACTTAGATCTATTTATCCTCATGCCTTGTAAGGGCCTTTTTGGATAGACTTTTCTGCAACCTTATGGGAGTAAATTGCTTCTCGTCGTGTATCTTGATCCTTCATATTGATTTGGATTAATGATCTTCACATCATCTTAGGATCTTTAGCAAAAAAAAGTGAATCCTCATTGCCTTGTGAGGGCCTTTTTGGACTCGGATATCCTCATGTCTTGTTAGAGCCTTTTTGGATACGCCAATCTTCGAGTCCCATTTCAATAAGTTATGCCTTGGCTATGAACTCTAATTAATCCCGAGAAACTTTTAAACGATTTTGGGCTAGAAGCTAAGTAATTTTTCAAATCGTACGACCTTATTTATTGCATTTATTTATTTACAAGTGTTGGGATAAAAAGCTTATAATTAACTCACATAAGTTAATGAAAGAATGTGTAACTTATAATTGACTATATCATTTCTCGTTCTCCACAATTTAAAATCTCAAGTAATGAGACTCGTGGATGCTTAGACTAATAAACCAATTAAGGTCCATATGGTTAAGGATACTAGCTAAGTAAACTCAAATAAGTAAACTCGGGTTGAGTCAAAATATTCACCATGGGCCTAATATATCAAAGATGTCTAAACTTGTTAAAACCATTCTATTTATTCATTTCCTTTTTGAATTTATTCATGAAATGGAATATATACATATGATCGTGATGAAAAAAGGAAAGAAGATAAAAGAAAATAAATGGAAAATACTACTAGGCCAAAATAGATCAAAAAATTTGAAAAACGCCAAAAAATATTAATTTCCCGGTTAAAATAAGGACAAATTAATGGAAAAGCCCACTTAAATTCGATAGAAGTCTCCCCTACACTTAATATAAACATTGTCCTCAATGTTTAAGCATGTGGAATAATAAACTCACCTACACTTAGGACATTGTGCACTTAGTTTAAATCGAGCTTAGGAAGAGACAACTAAAGTGATCAATTTTTCAACTTTATTTATATACGAAATCGAAGCACAATAGCAAAAACAAATCAAAGATAACCGGGTACACGGGATCACGGGACACGTAAAAAGCACCAAAAGTTGATCATTAAAGCATATATCCCTGCACAACACCATAAAACAACAACCTATTTGGCTCCCCCTACACTTATTGGTGGAAAAAGTGAAACGGTGGAAAATGATAAAATCAAACCTAGTTATTCGATGCTTGATTTTATTACCAAAGTCTCTAGCTCAGACTCGATTCCCCTAATATCATCATTCAAATGGGAAAATCATGGAAAAACCGAGATTTTCAAGGGAGGAAAATCTCTCCATGATAAAGGGTGAAGCACACTCATATAAGGAAAACCCCACGAAGGTCCACCAGGGGTCAAACACTTAATTTCTATCTCGAAAGGAAATGAACCCCATGGTCGTAAAAGCACACAAGTATAAAACAAAAGGGGTATCCTTAGGCAAAAATTTCTCACAAGGACTGGTACGGTGATATGAAAATGATAACACTAAAGTGTCTATACCCGAATCAAACACCTTTTCCTTACGGGGAAAATAGCAAAACGTGTTTTCATTAAAGCTCAAAATATCATCGTAATCCAAAGTAGGAGAGTCGTCCACGTCCAAACTCGATGTAAAAACATAAGAATCATTAAAGCTCAGAATATCATCCTCGTGAGGAAAATAGGTATTTAGAAAGATATCTAAATCCTCTTCAAATGGAATATTCTCAAAAGTAGGAATGATCTCTAAGAGTGGAGGATCCTCCTCAAAAGTCATAACTTCCAAAATTGGGGTGTAGAAGTCAAAAGGAGTCTCCATAATGGAAGGGTCACTCATAGAGATGACACGTGTAGTAGTGTAACACCTTATTTGTTAAGATGGAATGTTATAGTAAAATATGACGTGTCATCAAAGCATGCAAGGTAAATGTCTAAACATTCATGACGATAAATATAAATACCAGAATCAAACATCGGTCGTCTAAGTAACTCATACACAAGCAATATTAAGTACTGTAAATGAAAGGACTAAACAATGTCCAAATGAAGTAAAGTATGAAAAAGTAGGAATAAATGCATAAGGTAAAAGAGGCTGGATAGCTTCCATCCGAATGCACATACTCTGGAGATCCTACTTGCGACCTTTGGTACCTGCCGTTTGGGAACATGAAAATAGAAAACGACTGAGCATAACGCTCAGTGCACGGATATACAATAAAGCATGGAAACATAGAGTAATGAAGCATAATAAGAGCATACAAGGCATGAAAAGCAGCGGAAATGAATAAGTCCTGGGAAACCTAGATGTATGTCATATTTACTAGTTTTAGTTCTAAAAACATAGCTTATGTTACTTATGAAAATCTATATTAGTTTACCAAAAGCCAATATAGGTCACGAGGTCAACAACGTGCACGAATACTTGGAGGGGTGACCTTGTCATGCAAATTAGAGGGGATGCCTCTAATTAAATGGTAATGGGTAGGAGGGATCATCTCCTTGTGAAGGATGCAAGGCACACACCACATTCACCATGAAATCCTGACTGACACTAAAACTAGGATGCACCCATACGCCCCACATGATAATATAATAATAAAGGCCAAATAAACTGAAAGGGACGCCACGAGCTATCACTCTGTCGTGGTGAAGTCATAACACTAGTTCCTCTAGTGTTATGGTTATGGTACCTCCATAGCTAGGTGAAACTGGCATGCATGTATATGGCTAAGGTAACTAATAAAACATAAGCATTTAATCTGTAACTACTGGGGAAAACAGCTGGCTACATATGAGAAATCCTAATAAAGGAAGAGATTGTCCTTATTGAAGGACGGGAAATCCGTACCTTCTGTCCAATAGAAGCTAACGGAAACGCTGAATAACCTACTCCGCCTTGACAGATAATACTACATAAGAATGGGAACGTGTATGAGTTGTCTGAATTACATGTGTTTTACTGGTTCTGTTTGTTCTTAGGTTATTATTCATGTTAAGTCATGCTTTAACTGAGTTAAGTGTTAATTTGTAGTTATTCTTGCATTTTGTTGTTTATTATTCATGTAGTATGGTATTATAATACTTGTATTGTAATACTAAGTAACTTTCTAAAAATAGCAAGTTTTCATAAATAGTAAGTTTTTAAAAATAGAAAGTTTCCAAAAATAGTAAGTTTCCATAATTAGAAATAAGCTGGATTATTAATAATAAGTAAAGTTTAATTAGTAAATACAAGTCATGGTTTAAAGGTTATAGCTTATTAATTAAATAACTTGGTTAACTAATTAAACTATACATTATAAGAGTTTAATTAAAAATACATGTTTTAATTAAATAAAGCTAAGTAAAATACTTTAGGTTATATGTGACAATCTAACATTTTCAGGTAGTAAATTTATTTCTCGTATAATATTTTGAAACTTATTTTTGTGTTGGTTGATGAACTCACAATTTACGGATTTAAATTTGGGCTTACGTGCATAATTTAACGTCCTTTACGACTAAACCGGAAACCTTAGGATTACGTACTTACGTTTTTGAACTCCGTTTTTGACGTGACAATTTTTATTAGATTCGTTTTGTGCCGTTGATTCATAATTTATAAAAACATTTTCCGTAAAACGACCCGAGGGTACGTAAATCGAGGAAACTAGAATCGAGTAATACCTGTAAATTAGTGGGATGAGACAAGTATACACTTGTCCCACCCCACTCTATGGGACGGCCAAACCATGGACACCACACCATGATGTGTCAAACTTGTAGCTTACAAGTTAACACATGTTAACTTAACTTAGCTAAGTTAGCTAACAAAACCACAAAACCATTTATTCTAAACCATTTACACATTCAACTCATGCAATACCACAAAAAATCCTCTCACCCTCCCACTCCTTTTCGTCCAAAACCATCATCAAACACCCCATTTTGATCAATTTTAACCATGAATCATGTGTTATCTACACATATGATGAAGAACCTTTGAAGCCTTGTTGATTGGTGATCATTATAACATCAAAGGAGGTGATTTGCTTGTGTCCTAGGGCTAATTTCTCAACAGATATTCTTGGTGAAAGGTGATCTTGAAGATAAATTTGATGTACACCAAGGTGTTGTCCTGATTGTAGTAAATTACAACTCTTGTTTAGGAAAACAAAGAGCGTAAAGTAGGGAAAGTATTAAATACGACGGTTTAGGAAACCGTGTACAAATGACCCTAATGAAGTTCGTTTCCCAAGGAGGTATATGTGTGTGACTAAAATGTAGCAAGATTTGAGATTAATATTGGTTAGAAGGGATGAGAAAAGAGAATGACGAAGACGTGAAATTAATTACTACTACGACTAAACGAAAAACCGTAAAAAGTACAAAAATAAAAATTAATTCTAAAAATTTCCAAAAAATTACCAAAAATCAAATAAAATAAACTAAGAGTTTACCAATGATCAAAACTTTTTCAAACCTTTTAATTAATTAAATATTAATTTTTAAATGCTAATTAAATCCCTAAAAGTTAGATTAATTATCAAAAAGCCCAAATAAAGATTTTTCAATTGGTAAACCTCTAAAATTACCTAAAAAGATTAAAAACTATTTTTAGAAAATTTTAAACTAAGAAAAACTATTTTAAATGATTTAAAAACTATTAAAACTTAAAATAATTATAATAATTAATCTAATGATGATAAGATTAATCTAAGAGTTGCAAAAATCCTATTTTGATGTATTTACGCTAAGAAAAATATAAAAGGTGCAAAAATGTGAAATTTGAAATTTAATAATAAAATAATATTAAAATAATATTAAAAATTCAAAAATTATAAAAAATTCTAAAAACTTGCAAACTAGTTTATTTTAACCTAAATAATCAGAAAATGAAAGTGAAATTACCAAAATACCCCTAATGGGCCCCAAAATGTGGGCTAAAACCAAAAAGTCACGGTTACCAAAAAAAAAAAAAAAAAAAAAAAAAAAAAAAAAAAAAAAACAAAAAGTCAAACTAGGCCCAAATGACCTGAAAAAGCCCTATCTGACTCAAAATTTAATTCTAAGCACAAAAGTCTGAAGGCCCAAAAGCTGATTCTGAGCTTATCACAGCTTAAATAACAAACAGCTTATTTCTATTGGGCCAATAAGCCCATTAAGTAATAAGCCAATGCCATAAGCTCTGCTTAAACACAAAACCTTCTTTTGAGATGCCTAAGAGATCTGTAAAAAGAAATTTTGAAAAAGCTCACTCGATAAGCCAGAAATAAGCAAAATAGAAATTCACTAAACGACAAAATAGTCGGGTTAGAGTTCTAAGGGGTTTCAGAAGCTCTAGTTTGTTGCAAAAGCTCACAAATAGCTTAACTAAGAATAATCAATCAAGAAAATCACAAAAAGCCAAGTAGAATAAGCTGTATTAACCAATAAGCTGGCTGAAAAAGCCAAATAAGCTAGTTTTCTAGCAAAAGCTTAACCAAAAGACTTGTAACCTTCCAGACTTGTTATTAAGCTAAGAAAAATGAGTTCTATTACAAAATCCAAGTTGTTGCATGTACCAATAAGCAAAACAGATTCAATAAGCTTGTTGACCAAGTTTGACCCTAAGTCAAACACTGACAAGAGTAATTCAAACGCTGACAAGTAAAATTTTGGGCGTTGACAGACTTAATGAAGTGTTAAAACTTTGTTTTCAACCTGCTGGTCAAGGCTTTAGTACAAACCTTGAGAATCAAGGTCTACCAGTTGGGCAGACTTGACTAGTATTGGCATAAATAAGCTAATAAGCCAGTGAGCTTATAAGCCAGCAACAAAGCAAACCAATTAGCCAAATATCCTCACAAGCAACACATAAACAAGATCCAAGCAACAAAACAACAAGCCTTACACTACAATTACAAATGCAAGCACCAAATGAGGTGGTCACTTTGCTGATGCAAATGACCACTTCAGCCAACTTTGATAAGCTCTAGCACACTCAATAAGCACCCAAATTCAACAACCCAGATAACCAATAGATAGCTTATCACCTAAACTATTCCCAAACCTGATTTCAGACCTTGGATCCAACAAACAAAGAAGTTATTGGATCTGATGTGTTTGACCAATTTCAAAACACTTTTTATCAGATTTTTGCAAAACTTGAAATCTCTTTTCCAAACTTTCAGAAACTTAACCAATGACTAAAACTTGTATATTAAGACTTGTTTAGACTTCCCAAACCCTAAGAACCAAGTGCACAAGGCCACAAGGCCTTATGAACTAGTAATCCCAAACAATCCTTTAATAAGCACTTTTCAAACAAACTTCTTAATCCTTCAAACAACCTACTGATTTTAATGATCAAATAGCTACACTAGGTGACAACTAACAGATACCAACCATAAAACACAAAGCACAAACACAAAATCACCAAATCACATAGCAAAACATAAAACAGACCATAACATGTGATTTTTTAGAGGAATCCTAACAAGAGCTTATACGTGTCCTCCACAACATCCTAGGAGGACCAAAAATTCTCCTTGGGCCTTGTTCAACAACTAGAACAAGACCAAGGTACTTCAACAAGAAAGATGAATGACTGCCTTGGTTGATGTTTCAAAGCAGAAACTCAAGGGCTTGATTTCTTCAACACAATGAACAAACAGCCCAACCAAAGGCTCCAATCCCTTCACAAGCTTGGTGTCAGCAAGCTTGTAAGAGCTTATAGCTTTTGGTTAAGGATTAGTACAAGCAAAATAGCAAAATCAGAAACCACTTTTCAAGCTTTTTTCAAACTTGAAAACCTTACCAAACATAAACGTCCTTGAACCACAAGATTCAAGCACACTTATAACATATAATGGAACTCAGAATTACCCTTAAACAACACCAACTTTCAAAAACATAAAAAGGAATTACAATTTTCTCAAAATACCAACTTTTATAAAATTTAAAAAGGAATTACAATGTTTAAAAGGTAAAATTGGAACAACGCTCTCTCACAAGTTGAGGAGTCCTTATATAGGCCACAAGGGCTGAGATTACAATGAGAAAACCTAGCTATGAAGTCCCTAAAATGCCCTTGAATCTTCTAGACGAATTTTGATATTGAGCTGTCCAAATGCATCCAAATCATTCATTTTAGCTTTCTAGTTAAGCATTGAGTGTGGGCTGTTGATTTTGACACCTGGCATTCCTTGGAGACTAAGTTGTGATGTGATGGGTGGACGTCCTTGAGTGTGGGGCCCTTTGGTGAGTGGAGGTGAGGGTTTTGGGTGTGGGATGTGTTTCTGCATGTGTGAATGATATGAGCAAAAACTCATATCAATTAATCAACAAATCACCCTAAAACACAAGAAAAATACCTAAACTTTATACTATAAAGCGGAATTATGTGGTATGTTTTGTGTTTGTGTACAAATAGGTAAGAATGATGCATTTTCAAGCAAACAAGAAGAAAATCAAGCTAATTTGGATGAAAAGACAAAGAAGGATCAAGAGTGACAAGCCATTTTAAGACAAAGGACCTATCTTGACAATTTTCCAAAGTTGAAGGATCAAAAGTGTAAATTTGTCAAAGTCAAGATCAAAGTCAAACCTGGTCAACTATCAAGTCAACAAAGTCAAAGGGCTCAAATGTTCAAAAATGCAAGTTGAAGGACTGAAATTGTCAAAGAAATGAAGATTATAGCTCAAAAGATCAAACTGCCAAAGTTGAGGGGTTAATTCGGCCATTTATGGAAGTTATTTTGTGCTTCATCCGTGTGATAAGTGTTCAACCAATGAGAAGTCAAGAAGGAAAGGTCCATGATTGCCAAGCAAGCGCCAGCTGGCCACTAGCGCCGTTTTCCCATTAATAGCAAAATCCCAACAGTAGTCTCCACTATATATATTTCCACCAATAGCAACTCGCCATGCCATAATACTTTTATCCAATTTAGATAGTGATCCGTATATCACTTCCTTCTCCAATAAAAACAAAACACGTGTCCTCCTTCTTCAACCAAGAACCCAGGGACGACTTTGAGCTAGAATGCATTTCAGAAGAAGATGTAAACATGAAAAGTGTTTAAAATCAAGAGACGAATTCAGCCCACTTATCCAATTAAGATGAAATTCGGTTAATCAAAAAGACCCAAATTTGTTCTTCATCAGAAAATTGCAATTGTCAGAATGAAGCCACGTGGAAGCTGGGGATTGCATGCAACACGTCACTCTCCCTCACCAACTCTCATCTGCACTCTATAAATACCCCTAGATAGCTCTCATTTGATGTAATGTAGAAAGTGTGAAAACACACACACTTTTCCTTTTTCTCTCAATTCAGTTAGGAGTAGCTTCACAGCTCAAGAGACTGACAATCTCTTGAGTCTGTTAGTAGTTGTAACTACTTTCTAGCTTTGTAACAACTTTTCCAACTCAATCAATATAAGTTCATCTTTTCATCTCCTAAATCTACTGTTCATTCCTGCAATCTTGTTATTCTGTTGATGATGTTAGCTTATTATGATCATAATTGATCATGAATAGCTAATTGTCAAGATTCTGTAGCTGCTTTGCTTATCCTGTTCATCCAGTTCCAGTTTGAGTAGATTTTGAAGATTTCAAGTACATTAATGGTGATCATGATAATGGTAGTTGTTGATTAGTTGATTTTAGTGCTAAGGTGGTGGTTTAGCATTGTTTAGAAAGCACAGCGCTTCTCTACTCCCCAATGGAGGCCTATGCTTAAAGGTTTCATGTCCTGCATTTTTGTTCCTCTAAAATGTTGCCTGCATGTTCAATTCCTAGCTAAATACTTGTTTGATTGCATGATAAAGTGTGTTTAGTCTGCAATTGAGTTGATGTTGATGTTTGAATAGCTTAATTGTAGTATAGCATTTGATTACTAGCTTAATTCTCGTTCCTGTTTGCTTAATATCAGTCATTCTAGCTTATTAGAGCATTTTGAGTGTAAATTTGTTTCATAGCTTGAAATAAGTTCTAATTCATCACATTTTAGTTACTGAACTTAGCTTGATATCTGTCTTGAATCAGTTTAGCTTTTAACTCAAATTTCTTTCACAAAAGTTTGATTAAATTCAGGTAACTAGTGTTTGGGATTAGGATTTAATCTGTGTTCAAGTGTTAGTAATTGGCTAATTCTAATGTTTTTTCAGTCATTTAGTCATAGCTTAATGTTTTCAGTCATTTTCAAGTCAAGTTTTTAGTCAAACAGGCAATTAGCATTTGAAAAAGTCCAGGTCAGTCTTGGTTAAGCAAGTTTTCAGAAAGTGTTGATTTTCAATTCATTAACATTCCTTTGTTACTTGATCAAATTTCTTCAAACAAGTTTCTAAATATCACGCAATATCTGTAGTTTTAGTGTGCTAAAGGAAAATACAGTATCTTGTCTTGAAATAGAAATAAGCATTTGATTAAGCACTTGAGCATATCTCATTCTCTGTGATAAATTGTCATACTTTTTCTCATTCAAGCATTTCCACTTCATAAACTTGCCAATTTTCTTTGACAAACCTTTTTAGATGTGTTCCTGGATAAGTTTGGAAATTTTTAGCTTTTTGGAAAATTTGGTCAACAAAAGTCAAATAAGCACTCTTTTAGCTTAATTTCATTTTCTGAATTCATTACGTGATGATTTTTGATAAGAAAATACATTTCTTGCTTCTTATGAGCTGATTAACAAGTTTTTGCAAGAAAATTGGATTATGCACGTTTAGCTTATTAGTTAGCTTAACATGGGCTTATTAGAATAAGCTAGTTAGAGTTTCACTTGGTTTCAGCTCAAATACTTTTACTAGCCTAGCTAAAATCAGATTTTAAGTCTTTTGCAGCTTATTAGAGCTTATTTGGTAAAGAATTCAGCTTAAACGAGCTTATTATTCATTTTAGCCCGTTTTTGTTTATAAGTCTTTAGAAATTGCACTTAGGTCCCCCTGTTGTTAATTAGTTGCACTTTTAGCTTATATTTCCTAATCTTTAGGGTTTGCTAAGTTTAGTCCTTAGAATTTCAGATTAGTTAAAAGTTGGTTAGGCAGTTTTACTAGTTTGTTAAAATTAGTTAATAGTTAGTTGCATTTACACAATTAGTCCTTGTAGTTAACAATTTTGCATTTCAAGCACTTTAATTTTCAGAATTTTACATTTTCAGCCCTTTACTTTCATAGATTTACATTTTTGTCTTTACTTGAATAACAAATGTGGTATTTGACAATTTGTTTTACGGTTACGTAGTTAATATTTTCCATTTTTACTTGATTGTTCAAATAGACATAGCAAAGCCAAATAACCTTACCAACCAAAAACGATTATAAACCCGATCTTGTTAGGACTTTCAATTTGTTAAGAACTGAGAAAACGAACTTCAATTATACACCATTTCAAATGGCGCCGCTGCCGGTTCTTTGACTTTACGAGAGACTATCGATTGACGGTTTTCATTGGCTTTTGGGATCCGTTCACTTAGTGAACGTTATTTTTACGTATCATAAATCAAAAACAATAAAAAATCAAAAATATAAAAATACATAAAAACTAAAAAATTAACAAAACAATTCTTTTCCTAAAGAATTGACCAAACAAATTAAAAAAAATCCAAAAAGCAATCTTTTTCCTAAGAGATTGCACCCAAAAATATATATTATTGGATTCTCTCGGTTTTTATGTACATATAGTATTTTCTCTTAAAAACTCATAAATACAAAAATATTTTCCATTTATTATTATAAGTAAATACACATACGTATAAGAACAACCAATTCACATATTCTCCATAAGTATTGCCGAGGCAATACACCGTGTTAGGGGGCGTTCCGGTCCTTGACACGTGTATCGATCAAACAAAATAAAGCAAGAATAGATAAATACTTCCAATAAGAAACAATTCGAGGAATACAAACAATTAAGTGAATATAAAGGCGATGTGCTATAAAATGCCATCTTAGGGTCAATAGGTACTTAAGTGCTTCGCGCCACCTAACCCCCCGTTCACTTGTGAGTATTCTAAGAAGGAAGGCTTCATTGGGGGTCTTGCACCCAAGTAGTACATACGTATATTATTATTTTCTTGTGGATATTTCATATTGAAACTCGAAGGGGATAATCCTTTTCTCTTCAAAGTCACACGAGAGCTTCTCTCTCATTCCTCGTATTGAGTTGCATGCTCACTCGCGGGCGTGCACAAATACCGATTGGTGTACAACCTCTTCCTCCGAAAAGGAAGAAAAAGAGAAAGAGTAGGAACACCACCGTCCATCTAGCCGATCACGAGAATCGTGTTTTGATTCATCCACAACAAGAAGCCATGGCCAGAGTTGATACTCGTTCTTTGATGGAGCAATTGCAATCCAATGTACACGGATATGCCGATGCTATCAAGATACCCGATATTCCCGCAAACACATTTGAGCTAAAAACATCCATGATTAACTTGGTTTCAAACACACCTTTTTATGGGAACAAGAATGATAATCCTCATTATCACCTTAAGAGATTTCTTGCTCTTTGCAACACCATTAAGTACAATGGAGTTCCCCATGATGCCATTAAGTTGATATTGGTGCAATTTTCACTAGAGGGTCCGGCTAAGCATTGGTTAGATACACAACCACCCGAGAGTATTACCACATGGGATGGTTTCACTACCAAGTTTTTGAACAAGTTCTTTCCCCCATCTAAGACCACGGCTTTGAGGAGCTTAATTATAGGCTTTCAACAAAAACCTAGTCAAACATTTAGTGATGCTTGGGAGGAGTATAGAGAGTTATTGAGGAGATGCCCTAACCATGGATTGAATGAAGTTCACCAAATCAATACTTTCTACAATGGCCTTAAACCTCATCACCAAGACTCACCCAATGCTTCCGAGGGAGGGAATATTCTTCTTAAATCCATTCAAGAGGCTTGGGATATTATTGAGACCAAAGCAATGGTGCAAATCAACACACAATTTGATGAAAGAGTACATGTCATTCAAGAAGGAGGTTCTAAACCATTGGAGACTCAACTCATTTCATGCATTCAAGCATTGACTCAAGCTTCAAAAGAAAATCAAACAATCATGCAAAACACTCAAAAGATGCAAGAAACAATGATGAATGACTTTATGAAGCTTTCTATGGGCAATCATTCCACAAATGATGTGCATGCAATTACTCTTTCATGTGAGACTTGTGGAGGTCCTCATTCCTATCAACAATGTGATAAGGTGAAAAGTTATCAAGGAGAATGTTATGCTTATCAAGAGGAACATCGTGAAAATTTCAAACCCAACATCAATCAAAATAACCTTTCTTACAAATCTCAAAACTATCTTGCACCACCGGGTTTCCCACCCTAACCTCCCACCCAACTTCAACAAAATCCTCCTCAAGTGTTACAAAGGAACCAAGGTCCAAGGCCACAATACCAAGGGAATAACTATATACCACCAAATACTTTTCACAATCAAGGAAATACCTTTCAAGGCAACAATCAAGGGTTTTACAATCAACCTCCACCTTTCCAACCCCAAGGTTTTCAAGGGAATGTGCCACATGATTATAACACAATTGAGCTTCTTCACAAAATGAATCAAGATAATGAAAGGAGATTCCAAGCTAATGAGAAAAGAATGAAAGAAATGCATGAGGAAACAAACAAGAAGTTTATGATGCTTTTAAATCAAAGACTACAAGGGGCTTTGCCATCCAACACACAAACGAATCCAAGGGCAAATATCAATGCTCTCACAAAAAGAAGTGGAAATAAAACTCATGATCCTTCACCACCCAAACCTTCTTTGGTAGAGCCTACTATGATTCCTTCTTGTGATACGCCTTCTACATCTAGTTCACCATCCTCAAGTTCTCCTATTTCTCTCACTTCCACACTTACTCATGAAGCTACCAACAAGGAAAATCCTTCACCAACTACTCAACCACAATTAAAACCAAGTCTCCCTTATCCATCAAGATTGAGAAAGGAAAAGCTTAAGAACAAGGATGATATCCAAGTTTCAAACTTTTTGAGGATGTTCAAGCAACTTAACATAAATATCTCCTTTGCGGAAGCTTTAGCCAATATGCCTAAGTTTGCTAAGATGATCAAGGACTTACTTTATAACAAGGAGAGATTGGTGGATTTGCCTAATGCTTCCTTAAATGAAAATTGCTCCGCGGTTTTGCTTAAGAAGTTGCCTACTAAGCTTGGAGATCCGGGGAGGTTTTTGATTCCGTGCAATTTCTCGGTGGTGGAAAATTGTATGGCTTTAGTGGATTTAGGACCAAGCATAAATCTCATGCCATTATCGGTTTGGAAGAAACTTTCACTTCCCGAGCTCACTCCTACTAAGATGACTCTTGAATTGGCCAACCGTACTATAGCTTATCCGGTGGGAATTGCGGAGGATGTTTTTGTTGGGGTTGATAGATTTACCTTTCCCGCGGATTTTGTGGTGGTTGATTATGATATGGATCCGAGAGTGCCTTTGATTGTTGGTAGGTCATTTTTGAGAACGGGTCTAACTCTCATAGATGTGGCGGAAGGTGAACTTACAATGCGGGTAGGAGATTAGAGAGTTGTGTTTAACATGGGGAAGTTGTCTAAGAAGTCTAATGAGCCCGAAGCGGTAAAACATATTGATGTTGTGAATGAGGAGGAAACACAAGATGATATCCTTGATGAAGTTTGTGATGAATACTTTTATGAAGCTTGCTCAAGTGGAGATTATGATTTACCTCATGTTGAGACCATTGCTTCCATTACTTCATCTTTGGATTTTCATGACCCTCAAGAGCTAAATTTTGGTGAAACCTCATATGACAATCCACTTTTCCACAATGATGACCATATTCATGAGGACTTTAGTGATGAAGAATCTCTTCTTTGTGATACACCAACATATGATGACTATAGTGATGATGAGATTTCTACTTGTGACTCTCCATTTGTTGATGATCATACTTCCTTGGGTTTTGAGGAATCACCAATCTTTGATAGCCCAATCTATGATGTTTATGGTGATGAGGCGGATTCTATCATGGATGAGAGTAATGAGTTTTTAGCGGAGGATATATCTTTTGAGTACACTCTTGGTTATCTTGATGAGGAGGGGGACATACTATATCTAGAATCTCTATTGAATGAAGATCATTTACCTACTTCCTTGTCCACTTCAACCATTCCATGTGAAAAAGGAAAACAAGCCATGATGGTTCTTTCTAAGAGCTTATTGTTATCCATGACTCCACACCTTTTCTCTCACCATGTGACCTACAAGGGAGAATCTTCTAAGGCAACCAACACTTGTTGTTTTCCCATCAAGGAACGGATTTTTGATCCTGGCATAGAGCTTGCTAAACCATCTCAGTATCGGCCTGATGCAATAAAATGAAAACTTGTGAAAGATTTGAGAGCATCACCTTATTACCTTTTGGAGAACATATGGGCAACCATTTTGGAGAATCACACCTCACCTTTTTCACCATTGCTTGGGAAGTTAGTTGTGGATTTGTGTTATAAGTGGGATGGTAATTATGGATTTGATCCTGGGGGATATTTATGGAGTTTTGATAAATGAAAAACTTGTTTTACCTCATCATGGAGATTTTTCTTTAAAAAAGGGGCAAAAATTTTACTTCTCCATGATAGGTATTAGGCACTTTTAAGTGTGGGACGAGTCGAGCTAGAGACTCCTTAACTCAAGCATTGTATAACTAGGTTTAGTGTGTTGTAGGTTAGAAATAAGGGTATAGAGAGTTGAGGTTAAGTGTAGGAGAAACCTTCTTTTGTCCTCATGATGTTTGTAGGGTTGCTCACTCATGCCTTGGAGCTTATGGAGGAGGCCCTTGTATCCGGTTCACTTCGTTACTATTGCGATCTTTCATAGACACCTTGTTCTTTAAAAATGAATTCACTATAGTTGATCTTTCCTTAACTTGGGTTAAGCAAAGTCTATTCATTGTCATAAGTGTAGGGGAATTTTTTATTCTTCCATTCTCTTAAACATTGAGGACAATGTTTAGCTTAAGTGTGGGGGGTCTTCTATCGAAGTGACCTTACCTAGAACTTGTCATTGACCTTCATCATAACATGGAAAATTAATTTTTCAAACACTTTTCAAGTTTTTGATCTACTTTGGCCACCAAAAATATGCATCTATAATTTTTGCATTAATCATTTTTCATTTTCATAACACATTTGCATTGTATATACTCTTCTTTTATTTTTCATCAAAAATATATAAAAAAAATATAATAAGAACATGGTTTAACAAATTTAGACTTCTTTGCCATATTAGGCCCGCCATGGATAATTTGACTCAACCCGAGTTTGCTTATCTTAGCATTCTCTAGCTAGTATCCTTAACCATGTAGTCCTTTATTGGTCTATTAGGCTAAGCATCCACCACTCTCATTATTTGAGATTTTAAATTTGTGGAGAATGGGAAATGATAGAGTTGAAGCAAGTATAAAAGGGCTAGATGAACTTCATGATAATTACTTGTGGCTAAACCCTTCTCTTCTTTACCTCTATTTTCTTCGCATGTATATATGTTAATAAATAATCAAGAACGGTTTTAATCAGTTTGTAATCTCTTATGCATTTTTGTCTAATCATTCACGGTTGGTATAAGTACGTCTTAAGATTATAAGTTAGAACGTTTTATGTGTACTAGACTTATGTCATGCTTAATACTTAGCGGGTGTTTTTCCTTATATTCTTTTCAACTTTCTTTGTGAGGAATAAAGAAAAATATGAGCGGTTTACAAAATAATGAGTGGCTAGAAAAAAAAGAGAAAAAGAAAAGAAAAAAAAATTATACAAGACTCCCAAGAGGGGCAGTGAAGTGTTAATTATAGTAACTATTAGATTCCAATATTACCTTGACGGGTTGCGGGGATTTAATAGTTGCTCAATCCAATATTACCTTGACGGGTTGCGGGATTGAAGATCCAAGGTCCTAAAAAGGCGGCGGATGTAAATTATTGCGTGAGTTTTATTTTTCTTTCCTTAGCGAGTGTGTAGCTACTTATTAATGCATGACATAAGGATCTTACACATAAGGCGAATGACTTATTACTCTTGAAACGGACTTATATTAATTGTGAGCGGTCTTTCAAGTAATGGATGAGAGGATTACTTAGGATTAAAACCGTGCTTCCTTATTTTTGGATTTTGCATTTCTTATACTTCACACTTTAAATAATGACAAATTTGCCCAAAAGCAATTTGCTCAAATAATAACCGGTTCCACATTTAATTGTCATGAATAAGTTGATGCACTTTTTACTTGTAAATACAATGATCCCATTTTTAAGCTTGGTATGGGGAAAGTGAAAGTTGAGGGTGATAAGTATCCATGGTACCTGATTGTGGTATATTACACCTCTTGTTTAGGAAAACAAAAGAGCATAAAATGAGCGGTAAGTATTAAGTGATGATTTAGGAAAATCAAGCACTAATGACCCAATGAAGTTCGTTTCCCAAGGAGGTATATGTGTGTGACTAAAATGTAGCAAGGTTTGAGATTAATATTTGAAAGATGGGGATGAGAAAAGAGGGTGACGAAGACGTGAAATTAATTACTACTACGACTTAACGTAAAACCGAAAAATAAGCTAAAATAAAAATTAATTCTAAAAATTACCAAAAATTCACCAAAAATCAAAATAAATAAACTAAGAGTTTACCAATGATCAAAACTTTTTCAAACCTTTTAATTAATTAAATATTCAATTTTTAAATGCTAATTAAAGCCCTAAAAATCAAATTAATTATCAAAAAGCCCAAATAAATATTTTTTAATTGGTAAACCTCTAAAATGACCTAAAAAGATTAAAGACTACTTTTAGAAATTTTTAAACTAAGAAAAACTAATTAAAATGATTTAAAAACTATTAAAACTTAAAATAATTATAAAAATTAATCTAAAAGTGATAAAATTAATCTAAGAGTTGCAAAAATCCTATTTTAATGTATTTAAGCTAAGAAAAATATAAAAAGTGCAAAAATGTGAAATTTGAAAAATAATAATAAAATAATATTAAAATAATATTAAATATCTAAAAACTATAAAAAATTCTAAAAACTTGCAAACTAGTTTATTTTAACCTAATTAAACAGAAAATGAAAGTGAAATGACCAAAATACCCCTATTGGGTCCTCAAATGGGCCAAAACTAAAATTAGTCAACACTAATGGGCTTTTTAGCCCAAAAAGTCAAACTTGGCCCAATTGACTTGGAAAAGCCCAATCTGACTCAAAATTTAATTCTAAACACAAAACTTTGAAGGCCCAAAAGCTGAAAGTGAGCTTATCACAGCTTATCCTTATTGGGCCTTTAAGCCCATTAAGCAATAAGCTAATGCCATAAGCTCTAATTTTACACACAACCTTCTTATGGGATACTAAAGAGATCCGTAAAAAGAAATTTTGAAAAAGCACACTCAATAAGGCAAAAATAAGCAAAGTACAAATCCACAAAACAACAAAATAGTCGGGTTTGAGATTTAGGGCACCTCAGAAGCTCTAGTTTTTTGCAAAAGCTCACAAATAGCTTAACTAAGAATAATCAATCAAGAAAATCACAAAAAGCCAAGTAGAATAAGCTGTGAGAACCAATAAGCACTCTGAAAAAGCCAGATAAGCTAGTTTCCTAGCAAAAGCTTAACCAAAAGACTTGTAACCTTCCAGACTTGATATTAAGCTGAGAAAAATGAGTTCTATTATAAAAACTAAGTTGTTGCATGTACCAATAAGCAAAACAAATTCAATAAGCTATGTGACCAAGTTTGACCAAAAGTCAAACGCTGATAAGTGAAATTCAAACGCTGACAAGCACAAATTGGACGTTGACAGACTTAATGAAGTGTTTAGACTTGTTTTTCACCCTGCTGGTCAAGATTTGAGTGCAAACCTTGTGAATCAAAGCCTACCAGTTGAGTAGTCTTGACAAGTTTTGGCACAAATAAGCCAATAAGCCAGTAAGCTTATAAGCTATCAACAGATAAATCCAAGTAGCCAAATAACCTCACAAGCAGCACACAAATAGAATCCAAGCAACAGAACAACAATCCTTATACTAGAAATCACAATGCAACACCAAATGAGGTGGTCACTTTGCTGATGCAAATGACCACTTCAGCCAACTTTGATAAGCTATAACAAACACAATAAGCCACCAAATTCAACAACCAGATAACCAATAGATAGCTTATCACCCAAACTATTCCCAAACCTGATTTCAGACCTTAGATCCAAGTAACAAAGAAGTTATTGGATCTGATGTGTTTGACCAATTTTAAAACACTTTTTATCAGATTTTAGAAAAACTTCCAATCCTTTTTCCAAACTTTCTGAAACTTAACAAAGGACTAAAACTTGTTCAAAATGACTTGTTTAGACTTCCCAAACCCTAAGAACTAAGGGCACAAGGCCACAAGGCCTTATGAACCAGTAAACCCAAACAGTCCTTAATCAACCACTTTTCAAAGCAACTTGTGATTTTTAAACACAACCTACTGATTTTATCATTCAAACAGCTACACTAGGTGACAACTACCAGATTGCACCCATAAAACACAAAGCACAAACACAGAATCACCAAATCATATACCAAAATGCAAAACAGGAAGTAACATGAAATTTTTAGAGGAATCTTAAACAAGGGATTATACCTGCCCTCCACAACATCCTAGGAGGGCCAGCTATGCTCCTTTGGACCTTGTTCAACAACTAGAACAAGACCAAGGTACTTCAATAAGAAAGATGGATGAATGCCTTGGTTGATGTTTCAAAGCAGAAACTCAAGGGCTTGATTTCTTCAACACAATGAACAAACAACCCAACCAAAGGCCCTAATCCCTTCACAAGCTTGGTGTCAACAAGCTTGCAAGAGCTTACAGCTTTTGGTTAAGGATTAGTACATAAAAATAAGCAAATTCAGAAACCTCTTTTCAAGCTTTTTCAAACTTGAAAAACTTACCAAACATAAACGTCCTTGAATCAAATGATTCAAGCACACTTATAATAATTAATGGAACTCAGAATCACCTTTAAACAACACCAACTTTCAAAAACATAAAAAGGAATTACAATTTTCTCAAAATACCAACTTTTATAAATTTCAAAAAGGAATTACAAGTTTAAAAGGTAAAACTGGAACAAAGGGACTCTCACAGGTTGAGGTCTCCTTTTATAGGAAAATGCTATGCTAACACTATTCACAAACCCTAGAAGTGAAATTCCCAATTTGTCCTTGCAGAATCTTCTAGGCGTGTTGCCAGCTTTGTTAATGCAAGTAATGCCTAAAAACATTATTAGTGTTAACTAATCTTTCTTAGTTTTGATCACAACAAACCATACAACACATTTAGTGTAGAAACACAAAATGAATTATTTAACTAACACTATCATCAAGGTAATAATCATATCACTAACCTTTCTTAATCATACTTAGTGATCATCAAAATGATTATCCTTAAAACTCACTTTTGCTAATAAGACAAAAGTATTTTTAATAAACTTTCTTTTTTAGAAAATGTTTTATTAAAATGGATAATGAAAACTTGAAAATGGCATATTCCAAATGCTGTTAGAATATCCTTTGAAGGGTTTAAATACCTCGGATATTCCCACCCCACTAAAAGACAAAAAACGGAGCGGAGTCTAGTGGCGGTACCTTAAGTACCTAGGCGGTACCGTATCGATAAGGTACCGCGGGGTGAGATAAGGTACCGTGCACAGAAGACCGTTATAGATCCGTTATACTTTGTCTCCTTTATATAGTGGGTCAAATCTCATTTTCCAGTAAGCCTCTTGGACGATTTTCTCAGCCCTCTTTCTATTTTCTATAGCATAATCATTAGTAAATGATCACTTAATTTGTTAAGGATGTTTACATATGATTATCCTCTTGATCCCCTCCTTTACCATGTCCAATGAGAAGATCACTCACTCACTAGTGTTGTGATAAAGATGAATCTGTGAGCTAGTCATATTCATCATCATACCTTTTTGTTTTAGGTCAATCTAATGTATTTATGAATACTTGGACTTGTTGTGTTCATCCAAGTTATTTGTGAATACTTGGATTTGTTGTGTACATCCATTGCATATGTGTTTGCTTGGATTTGTGTTGTGTAAATCCAAGCTACATGTGTGTACTTGGATAAGTCTAGTTGAGTTGTAATAGATGTGATTAGGAGTTCTCACTAAACTATAAAGTGATGTGGTTGTGTCTTGTGAGTTCTCACTAAACTTTAAAGTGACTAATAGTTGTGTTGTGTGAAGTTCTCACTTAGCTTCAAAGTGAAGAGTCGTGAAGATTGGTTCTAGCTTTCGATTAGAACTCGACATCTAGCCTTGTGTCGTAAAATGGTGAAGTAGGCAACGTCGTGAAGATTGGTTCTACCTTTCGATTAGAACTCGACATCTAGCCTTGTGTCGTTAAATTGTGAAGTAGGCAACGTCGTGTAGATTGGTCCTAGCTAAAGATTAGGTCTCGACATTTAGCTTAGTGCCCGAAAATAATGTAAGCAACGATGTAAGGTTTTCTCCGCCGAGTAGGGAGCTTGTGGATATAGTGTAAATCTCGAGTAGGTGTACTCGAGGAGTGGAGTAGAAACGAGGATAGAGCCTCGTTGTCGAACCACTATAAATCTTGGTGTCTTCCCACTAGGTTGTCTCCTTCCTTGCTCTTTACTTATTTCATTATCATTATATTTGCTTATTATTATTGCTAGTGCATTTCAATTGAACCTAATCATTATGCAACTTAGCTTTAAGTAAAAGATAGTTTTGATACAAACCAAATTGAAAGTAATTTTAATTTAGTCACCAATCGAAGAGAAACTATTCAACCCCCCCTTCTAGTTTCTACAAGCTTGTATTGGTGAATCAGGGACGTTTATTTAGTACTTGTTGACAAAGGAAAAGCCTTGGTTCGTTGATCTTGCCATGTCATGATCAAATGCCAGGTGTCGTCATGTGAGTAGGAGTGGGGGTATCTTTCTGGTAGTGGGGATTGAGGTTTTTGGTGTGGGATGTGATTGACATGATGTGAATTACACATGGGATCGATCAATTTCACTTTCCCCTTTGTTTTCTTCTTTTTAATCCTGGGTAAAAAGGGGCGTTCTTCATGGTAAAATCTCAACAGTAAGTGTTACCCGCGTGTTTAGGGATTTAAACTTTCAGCTTGGCACTTTTGGTCCTTTGTTTTTGGGAAAAGTTGTATAACAAGTATTTCAGCTCAAATAAACGCATCCCTTTGTTACATAAGTTTCCATATTTACACTTTTGGCACAAAACTTTTCCAAAAAGGTTTAAAGGGTTGTTTTTGCCATGTTTTCATATTTGAAGGACTGATTTTGGACTTTGTTGATCTTCAAAGGTCTTCAATGCATCTTTGACTCCATGAGGGACCATAATTGACAAATGAGATTTGATGAGGGACTAATCTTGCCATTTCTTCAAAGTTAAAGGACCTTTTTGCAATTTTGACAAACTTAAGGGACCAAACTTGTAATTATGAATTCACAAGGGTTTTAAGTGTCATTTCTTCATTGTTTGAGGATCAATCTTTCATATCTTCAAGTCTTCAAGGATAATTGTTGGATATTTCATGAACTAGGGCCCGGTTCTTTGTACGGCTTCGTTTCTCGTGTCCGTTTTTCCTTGTTTCTTGTGATCTTTTGTCTTTTTCACGATATCCATACCTAAAATACACAAGTAAACAAACACAAGCATATATATGGTATTTTATGACATTTTTATGCATTTAAAGCCCGAAAAGAACAATGAGATCATGTATAAATGCCATCTCATCACTCCCCCATACTAAGCTATTGACGTGCCCTCACGCAATGCTAGAATAAAGTATCTAAGCATCACCAAAGTTCAGTTTTATTACCCTTTATTAAAAAGTAAAAGACTTGCAACAATACTACGAAAATGTGTAAAGACATAATGTATGATTTTCATCACGTATGTGACTTTTAGGGTTAATGAATAGAAACAAGTAAATGTCCCATAGAGTAAATCTCGTCATCCTTGATTGTCATACATTCCATGCTAAGTGTAAAAACGAGATCATTGTTGGTACAAGTCACAATGCTAACACTACTCATACGTCCAAATTGTGTAATACTTTTTCTCCCCGCAATCCTAGTTATTATATAAGGAAATGGGTTACTAGCATTTTTTTTAACTATTTGTCATGGATCACAAGTGATTCATAATGACTTATTTGAGTAGTTATTAGTCCGAAAGAAAAGTAGCACGATTTAATCGATAGTTAGCCGAAGGACAAAATCTTTTAAAACGGCTTCTCGTGTATCTCCTTAAGTTCATATCTTGGCATAACTCGTTTCACGATTTGAGACCTTTCTCGGACCGATATTTGGCATGTACTTCATACTTCAAATCTTGGGAAGACGTTCTTGAAATTATGGTCTTCTCTTCATATATTTGGAATTTCTTCACTTGACGTTTTTGAGAGATTCTTCATATTTGGACCACGACTTCATCATTTTTCTTCAATCTTTATTTTGGACTTTGATATACAACGATCCGCCTCCTTTTCCGACTTTGATATATTTATCCTTATACTTATAAGGGTCTTTTTGGATTGACTTTCTCCATGATCTTTAGGGGAGTAATTGCTTTTCGTCGTGTGTCTCGATCCTTCATATTGATTTAGGAATAATGATACTTCACATCATCTTGGATCTTTAGCAACAAAATTGGGCTCCTCATGCCTTGTTAGGGCCTTTTTGGATATTCACCAATCTTCGCGTCCCGCTTCAATAAGTTATGCCTTGGCTATGAACTCTATTCAACCCCGAGCAACTTTTAAACGATCTTGCGCTAGAGGCTAAGTAACCTTTCAAATCGTACGACCTTACTTATTGCAATTATTTTTATTCCTAATGCATTGATCTTATGGGAAGAAAAAGCCACAATTAAAACATATGAGTTTTTGAAAGAACATTTTCATGTTCTACGTTTAGCATGATCACTTGTCTAACTCTATCATCTCTCGTTCTTCACTATATAAAGACTTCTAATTAAAGAGACTCGTGAATACTTAGCCATGCAAGTCAAAATTAAGCCAAATTTGGATTAGCTTTCATTAAGACTATATCAAATCAACGTTTTGGGTTTTCAAGCCACCTATAGGATCTTGCACTTTCTTGGACTTTTTCAAGTTTAGAGAATGCATTTTATAGTTTCCTTGATAAGTGACTTTCTAGGATCAATTATAGAAACTTGAGAAAAGTTCTTGTTCTTAACCCGAATGAGCTAAGACTTTCGCGTTTTAAAGTTCCCTATATAAAAGTCTAGCAAAACTTGAATTGAGCGGGTTAAGGAATGTAAATGGCTCCAAATGCCCATCAACTCAAGAATTAGCTCTTATTCTACCCATCGGAAAATATACATTCGTGTCTTAAAAACACTTATGAAAACTAAGAAAAATTTTAAAATTTGGCCATTTTTAGCCTTATTAGCAACAAAACAAAATATTGAAAGTTGGAAAACGTGAGGGCGTAGCAAAGCAAGTACCTATTAACCCCCCATACTAAAAGTAAACATTGTCCTCAATGTTTCGAGTCTAAAGGTGGAGCACCCCCATACTAGAGACGAAGAATCGAATGCTTAGGATCTAGCATGGAAAGGGTGATCAACAATATATCTAAAGCCGTTTATCAAGTATGCTAAAAGATAATTGTTAGAACAATAAAGGATATGTCAATGGATTCGTGAAAAACTTCTTCAAGCAAACGATGGAGGCTCACGTAAACGAACACGAGAGTCTTCAATCGTAGATGATGATGATGATCTAGATAACACAATCACAAACAACCGCGAGACAACGAGTTGGAAGGGCACAAATCCCCTCTAATTAGTTATTAGTAAGCATAAAAGGATAAGCATGGGATCTCCCCCACGAGGCACCTCGTTTTTTATTACCGAGTCATGAGCTCGACTCGATCCCCTCAAAATGTGAACATTTATGGAAAATCATGGTATGGTCAATTTTTGATGGGGCTTACATGATAAACAAGGCCCAAAAACCAACCGGTATTAAGGACTAAGTCCTTCGATGGTGCAAAATACCGGGATCGAATGGCCTTCTCTTTTTCATTGGAAAAACAAATCAACGCCACTTCATCATGTGTCAACACAAACCCAAAGGGTTTAAAGAAAATAGATGAGAAGAAATAGAAGGGTGGGAAAATTGGTAAGACAAACGTTTGAGCTACTCGAGGTAGACTCGCACCAAGCAAATAGAAATATTTTCCATTTATTGCATCGGTGGAAGACCGAGATAATTCCGGGATCGAATATCTCGTCCTCGGTGGACAAGGATGAGGGAACATAAGGGGCTTCCCTCATACTAAAACCACACAAAGCATCGTCAAAAGGAGTAGACGAGCTTGTAGCACTCAAAACACGTGGTGATGACGGAGTTAGATTTGTAGAAAAATCTTTTAAATCACATTTAAAATCTTTTCCTTTTTTACCTTTTAAACTCTCCTTATGAAAACCCTTTTTGATTATGTCAAAAATATTTGGTGTTTCTAAGACGATGTTAGTCACACTAAAAATTCTCCCATTTGAAAACCGTTTTGGTTTAGGTGGTGGTAAGTTCTCAAAACGTTTATCGACAAAGAAAATCTCCCCATCAGGGTCTACATATTCGTCATCCGAGAGATCTTCCGTAGTAACCGGCAACTTATCAACACTTTTCAAGAATGAATGTTTGAGGTGAGGCGAAGGATTTTTCGATTCAAGTATTGACGGTTTCTTCTTTGTAGGCTTTACACTCATAACCTCCACCGGTGGAGGAAATGGTAAATTGTTTTTGGCGACATTTCCTAAAACTCTTGGTGAAAATTCTTTCCAAACGACTTTGGTTGAATTACCATGGTTTAAAGTTGCAATAGAATAGACATGAGAAAGATTGGAGTTTTGTGTTGCATTGATGACAAGTTTTTCCTCATTGAAACGAAGGGTGATTTTTCGAGCCTGAACATCGATAAGTGCTCTTGATGTGTCCAAAAATGAACGACCCAAAATGAGAGGAACTTTTCGATGGATAGGAATGTCTACAACGATAAAGTCAACGGGATAGTAAAACTTTCCGACTTTAACGAAAAAGTCCTCGGCTACTCCACATGCTAAAATCGTAGAATGATCGGCCATCTCGATAGACATGTTCGAAGGAGTAAGAGCCGGAAGCGAAAGCGATTTAAAAATCTCAAGAGGCATTAAATTAATACTAGCACCAAGATCGGCCAAGGTGTAGCATTCCTCCATATCTTGAATTGCACACGGAATCAAAAATTTACCGGGATCACCGACTTTTTGTGGTATGCGGCTAAGAAAAACCGATGAACAACTAGACGGTTATTGTAACTTTTCTTTGTTGTTTAGCATACTTTTGAAGTTTGCGGCGAATCGAGGCATCATGATAAGAGCGTCGACAAAACTTATGTTAAAATGTATGTCACGAAACATTTTCATAAATAGCTCAAATTGATAATTATTCCGTTCTCGTGCCTTTTCCTTGTCACGTCTCGAAGGGTAAGGTAAGGGTGGTGTGGGTTGGACATTAGGCAACGGCCTTGGAATCTCGGGTTCTATGATTGGTATTGGTTCAACCATAGGTGTGGTATGAGCGGTACTTCGTGGGATTGTAATGTGCTCCTTTTCGACCACCACCTCGGGTTCTTTCTCGATTTCCTTCTCCGTATAAGTACTTGGACGAGAGATTGGTTCCTTGAAAGTTTTACCACTTCGAGTAGTAATAACCTTCATTTCTCCCCTTGGGTTGTTAATGGTATCACTAGGAAGACCACCCGAGGAAGAGGGTTTACACATGATTGCTTCAAACATTTTTGCCATTCGGTCTTCAAATTTTGATTGCCTAGCATCCGCTTTTAACAACTCTTGCTTAATCTCATGTTGTCCTTATTCCATCTTTTGTTGATTTTGTTGAAGACGTTGGACATTTCCTTCCATTTTATTTGCATGAGTTTTAAGTTCATTAGCAAGTTCGTTTTGAAGCTCGTTTTTCAACTCGGATCTTAAGCTAATCATCTCACGTTGCATGTTATCAAACTTAGCATCATTTGCTTTAGCATAATCTAAAAATTCTCCTTGAAGGTTTTCAGTGTGAGCATTTTGAAAACCTTGTGTAGTGTTTTGAAAATCACGGTTTTGCTTTTGATTAGTGACTTGTCCATTCCTACTTTGATAATTCCCTTTGTTGTAGTTACGTGAATTGCCTTGATAATTACCACCTTGATTGTTGTTTCGATAGTTATTAGCATTTTGATTTGGTGGAGCTTGATTTGGGCGGGAACCTTGACCGTTTTGGTTGTAAGTTCCCGTTGCTACATAAGCACTCGAAGTGTTACCATCCGCGGTAATGCACTCGGAAAGATCATGAGCTCCACCACAAGACAAACAACTCTTAGCAACCGCTTTAACCGAAGTGGAATTCAAAGCCTCTTGTGCTTTCGAATGAGTCATAAGATTAGCAAATCTATCGAAAAACGGGTTTTCCTCATTAGCTTCATCATGTAAGGCATTAATGCTACGAGACGATGACGACGATGACGAACCCAAATTGGCAACACTAGGTGTGTTACGGGGGCTATAAACCTTAGATCTATTCTCGATAATCTTTAAAGCTTCATCGGTCGTTTTGCACAAAAAATTACCACCCGCGGCGGCATTCAAGTAATCTCGTTCATGATCATTAAGCCCATTATAAAAAGTATCAATTTGATGCAATTCCGAAAAATCATGGTGTGGACATTCATGTAACATTTCTTTAAAGCGTTCCCATGCCATTGAAAAACTTTCATTATTTCTTTGAACAAATCTTGAAATCTCATTTTTCAAATGTGTTGTTTTAGATGGTGGAAAAAATTTGTTCACAAACTTAGAAACGAGATCACCCCATGTCAAAATCGAATTTGGCGGTTCTTTCTCAAGCCAAATTTTAGCGGGTCCATCTAACGAGTATGGAAACAACATCATCTTCGCGTCATGTGAAACATCCTTAAACTTGCTAGTAGCGGTGAGACGATTAAAATTCCTAATGTGGTAGTGCGGGTTGTCTTTCTCATGACCTCTAAACTTATTAGTTTGCAACATCGACATTAAACCCGTCTTAATCTCGAAATTCTCCGCAAGGATAGCGGGAATCACAATGGCTTCTCCAAAACCCTCGGTGGGTGCTTGTAACAACTCTATCATAGCACGATTAGCCATGACGACTTCTTGTTCTACAATAGGTTCAACAATTGGAGGTTGTTCTTCAATCAACGTCTCTTGATTGGCTTGCTTTTGAAGACGTTTACGATCTCGTTTTGCTTGATTACGAGTGATCATAAACTTCATGAAGAATGGGAGGTGAGCAAAGAAGATTCTTTTTGGGTGTTTTGTGAATTTTCAATTTTTTTTTTTTTGTGTTTTTGATTGTTTTTAATTTTTTTGGATTTTGGTGTATCTTCATAGACAACAATCTACTAAATCTCTCCTCGAATCAAACTCTTGATTAAAGAAGCCTCAAAGGAATGAAAACGATCACGTGGAGTGAACGCCTTCGAATGACTTTAGAACTTTGGTGAAAACCAAATTGTTCAAGAGGGTTTAATCACAAAGAAACCAAGCAAATATATTATACGTAATAATACTTTGGGTGGAAAAACCCTCGATTAGCCTTCAATCTCAAAATAATCACAAGCAAGCGGAGAAACGAGGCGGCGCGAAGCACTTAAGAGCCTTTTTCCTTAGGGTATTTTTATAATACCCGCCTTATACCCACCTTATAGTTTGTATTTTTCAAAATAGAGCTTCACAAAAGTATTTATCTATTTTTGCCTTTTTCTTTTTGTTTGAGATTCGAATACAATAATTAGGAGATCAAATCCCAATTAAGGTTGTGTTTTCACACTTTTGGAGATATTTTGTATTTATTGTGATACTTAATACAATATAGTAATAATAATTTCACAAGAAAAACCAAAAAACCGATAATACGTATTAGTAGAGTTCTACTAATAAAAATACTATTTATGGTTAATATTAAAAACAACAAGACAAATTAATCACGACACACCTCCCTGGCAGCGGCGCCAAAATGATTGTGGTATATTACACCTCTTGTTTAGGAAAACAAAAGAGCGTAAAATGAGCGGTAAGTATTAAGTGATGATTTAGGAAAATCAAGCACTAATGACCCAATGAAGTTCGTTTCCCAAGGAGGTATATGTGTGTGACTAAAATGTAGCAAGGTTTGAGATTAATATTTGAAAGAAGGGGATGAGAAAAGAGGATGACGAACACGTGAAATTAATTACTACTACGACTTAACGTAAAACCGAAAAATAAGCTAAAATAAACATTAATTATAAAAATTACCAAAAATTCACCAAAAATCAAAATAAATAAACTAAGAGTTTACCAATGATCAAAACTTTTTCAAACCTTTTAATTAATTAAATATTCAATTAAATCTTGCTTATGTTTTTAGAACCAATTGCTTAGTACGATCCATCAGTACGATCCATCAGCACGATCCATAGTACGATCAGGTCGCTACGATCCGGGTAAGATCACGTTCGCTACGATCAGGGTACGATCGGTATCACTATGATCAGAGTACGATCAGTCTCAATACGATCAGGGTGCGATCAGTATCACTACGATCAGGTTACGATCGTTGGGTACGATCTGGGAGTCCGATCTGAGTGCGATAAGGGAGTACGATCAGGGTACGATCGTTGGGTACGATCTTGGAGTCCGATCTGAGTGCGATCATAGGAAGTACGATCACACCTGCGATCTGAGTACGATCCAACATTTTTTCAAAAACGTGTTTTTGAAAATTTTTATCGTGTGTAATTTTAACTTGGATTTTTTGGTTTATCGACGACATAATTTAGGGGATTTTAACATTATTTCTCGGTTTTAACACACTACAACAAACACATTTACTTTCTTTCATTGATCGGTCAACTTTGTAAATCTTTACTTATTAAAATGGAGTACACATCTCTGACGGATAAGTCCATCCTCTCGGGTACGGATAATCGTCCACCAATGTTGGTGAAGACTATGTATGAGGAATGGGCTTCCCGAATGGAACTTTATATGTTAAACAAGGAGAATGGACATCTAATTTGGGCATCGGTGCTCAATGGACCATTAGATTATGGTACAGTGACGGAAGGTACGACTACTCGTCCTCGCACAACGGGTGAGTTGACTGGAGATATGAAGATTCAAGATAAATGTGATAAGTATGCTACAAACATCATTCTCCAAGCCCTTCCTCCAGATGTCTACAAACTCGTTAGCAAACATAAAGTTGCCAAAGAGTTATGGGATAGAATTCGTGTTCTCATGCAAGTCACCTCGTTAACTAAACAAGAACGAGAGTGTAAGCTTTATGATACTTTTGATAAGTTTGCCTATGTGCCAAGGGAGACTCTCAATGATTACTATCTGAGATTTACCCTATTGTTGAATGAGCTTAATATCTATGGCATGGCAATTCCTACCTTTCAATTGAACACCAAGTATTTGAACACTCTTCCTCCAGAATGGAAAAAATACGTGACGGATGTTAAATTGGCTAAGGACTTGCATAACACCAATGTGGATCAACTTCAAGCTTTTCTTCAACAACACGAATGCCATGTGATCGAGGCTCGGTTGTCTACACCTCAAGTTCATGATCCACTTGCAATGTATGCTTCTCAACAAAACATGGCTTATACTTATCAACAACCATCATACTTGTAGCAGCCACCACCACACATCTATCAGCAACCACAGCAAACCATCTTATCAACCACCAATGATGCCACAGCAAGAATATCGACAAAGTGTTCATCAACAATCTTTTCAACAGCAACCACCATATCAAACATCACCATCACAAGCCAACACTTCTCCATTGGGCTATACTCCTCAGCAAGGATATTTTCCAATAGAAGCACAACCAGCACAAGCTTTCTACTCTAATGAACTTCCACCAATCCAAGCACCGGTCTTTACTCCAAATGATACGCCAGCTGATGTACTAAACCATCTCACCGCTTACTTGTCAAAACTTGTTGCAACTAGAGGATTTCCACCAACAAACAATCAGCTCCGCACCTCATCAAATCCTCGACAACAAGCCACTGTTCAAGATGGTCAAGTGACGGTGCAACCCATTCAGGGAAGGCAAAATTCATATGGAACTCCTACAAGGACTGGAAATAATCAAGCTGTGAATTCTCAAGATAGTGGAAATGGGAGTCCTATTGGTCCTAAAAGGGTTGTGACTTGCTACAATTACCGAGGACAAGGTCATATGGCTAGGGAATGCACTCAGCCGAAAAGGAGAATGGATGATGCATGGTTTCGTGAGAAGATGTATTTGGTTGATGCTCAGTCTAAGGGGAAGATTTTGGATTCAGAGGAGTTAGCATTTCTTGCAGACCCAGGGGCAGCAGATACTGAAGGCATTGCAGTTGTTTCCACTTCTAATGCAGCTTATCAAGCGAACGATCTTGATGCATACGATTCGGATTGTGATGACATTCACTCTGCCCAAGCTGCTCTCGTTGCTAGTCTCTCTCACTACGGTTCTGATGTCATCAGTGAGGTACCAACTACATCTAATAATATTGATGATAACCAACATCAAGTTGGGCATGAAAATGACAACCTCGAATAGCATTCGGGAACTAGTAATTCAAATGATGTGGTACCCAAACCTACACATTTGAGTGAACCTCAACCAAATGCTACGACGGGTATGGAATCTTATGCTTAACATGATTTGGTCATGGTGCCTAAACATATTATTGATCAAATGCAAATAGCTCTCAGACAATCCGTAGATACGAATTCCACCCTAACTGCTGAGCTTGCGTTGCATAAAGAAAAGGTCAAAGCTTTTGAAATGGTCCCTCAATCAGAGAAAATAACGTGTTTTGAATTTGACCAGTTTCGTCTTGAAAAGATTGAACACTTAAAAGAAATAGAATCATTAAAAGCTAATCTTTCCAATGAATTAAAAGCAAAAGAGTCGGTTGTCAATGATTTTCAGAAACTTAAAATGAATTTCGAAACTCTCGAGTCTAAAAAGTTTGAATCGGAAATTAATGCTACCAAACTTCTTAAATTCAAAGAACAACAGCTTTTAAAACAATACGCTTCCACAGAAAAGGTTCATCTCTTAACTAAATCATTTAAAGAATTCGAACTTAAGCGTCTTCAAGATTTACCACCTAATCATGGTTATGCAAAACAAGCTCAGGAATATATTCCCGGTCTTTATGATATGACCATAATTGGAAAATCGAAAGAAGCACCTTTTGTTCGTAGTACTGAGGAGACACAATCACTTGGGGATGAAACTCATTCTAAAATTCTTTCAAAATTCCATACAATTGATTATGATCAACATAACAAAGATCAATTTTCGAAAAAGACACGCATTCGCTTACAAAAGGAATTAGCAGAATTAACAGTTCTTGTGCCCCAAAGTTTGTCAAATGAAAACCTTCCTAGTACGTCTCCTACACTCGTCAAAAAGGATTTAACGAAGTTAATTCCACCGGTAAGTAAGGCGTCCGTTAACTTAAATACGGTTCACCAACACTTAGCCGATTTTGACAAGGTCATTTTGGAACGTACGACGGCCACGGCCATAACGGAAGGTGAATGGAACTTTGAGCACACTAGAGCTGCGTTTCGAGATGAAATTGTTCCGTTTGTAAACAATGTTAAAGCTTGTCTTCGTAATATTGATCAAGATTTGTTTTTGGAAATAGAAGAAGTTAGACGTGTTTTCAATGAAATGGAAGATGCTTATGAAAACAGTTTACTTGAAATAGAACGGGTTTCACGCCATAATGATCTGCTTCTGAATCAAGTGATGTCTCATGATATAATTTCTGTCTGTGTGAATACAAGTGTTGATAACGATTCTATTGTGAATAATGTTGAATCTGTGGATACTGTGGTAGATAGTACTTGTCACGAATCTGACGCTGAATTTTTAAAGCTTCAAGATTCATATTCATCGCTTTCAAAACGTTTTGATGAGATTCAAACACATTGTATTTCGCTTGAATGCAAGAAACAATTTATTCAAGAAATCTTTGAAACGTCATTCGAAGGTGTTAATATCGATGATGCAAATTTTGAAAAGAATTTTCGATTGAATTTACAATCAAAACAGCGTCAGCCAAGTGACAAAGTTGCTAACTCTTTGCCGATGGAAATAGAGAAATCTAAGGAGCTTAACTGTGTGAACGTACTTGAGGCTGCTGAGAATCTTAAACTGGATCTAGATAATCGAGTTTCCAAGATTTTGTCCAAAGTTGATAACTTAAAACAGAAAAATACACGACTCTTCGATTCAGTACAGCCCGCATGTGTTGATACCACTGCACAGAATCAATCATTGATTGAACAATTGAATCGAAAGTCGATGGAAATATCTGATTTGAGGGAACAAATTTTTGATAAGAACCTGGTCTTGGCTGAGTTAAAGGAAATACTTCGTACTCTAAAAGGTAAGAATGTTGTGGATAACGCAGCCACTATCTCAGCATCGTCCTCTAGTGCAATCAAAAGAACCCTTATAGCCGTCACACCACTTAACAAGGGCCCTAGGACTAAACCATCTCAAACTTTGGTCACTAAAGATAAGGCGGAATCCAAACCAGCTTCTAATATTCTCGTGTTGCCTTCTACAGGAGTAAGCTCCACTACTAAGGCTCAAAGATCTAAGCTTAAGAGAAACAAGAAGAATGATAGGATCTTGCCCCCATCTAGTAGTCAAGTGAAGAAGAAAGTAGAAGCCCATCCTAGGAATGTTATTTCTATTTTGAATAAAAAGAATCATGTAGCTAAACCTAAAGGCTCTGCGGTTGTGCAGCGTTCTAAGCCTACTGTGAATTCTAATTTAAAATGTTGGAATTGCAATGAATGTATGTTTTCTAGTCGTCATGATTCTTGCCTTATTGACCATGTGAATGAGATGCATGCCCGAGAAAATGGATTAGAATGGAAACCGACTGGGAAAGTGTTAACCCAAGTTGGTTGGATGTGGCGCCCCACTGGTAGAACTTTCACTATAGTAGGAAATACGTGCCCTTTAACTAGGATCACTTCCACTGAAGTGAAGAAAGCGTGCCCTTTAACTAGGAGTACCAAGGCTACCGAAACACAAGTGTGTCCTTTAACTAGGAACACTAACACTACCGTAGGAACCAAGTACCCTTTAAATAGGTCTACTCCCACTATAGTGCCCGCGAATAATCCAAAACCTAAGAAAGTTGGAACAGTAAAACCTGTTAGTTCTAAAACTCACATTAGAAAACGCAGGAAATCTAAGGGTCTCAAAATTGTTAGCAATTCTGATAATTCTATATCTGTATCTGCTAACACTCCGGAACCAATAGTTTCCAATGCATTGTCTACTGTTGTTATTGAAAACAGGTGGTCCAAATTGTTCTCTGGTATTTGGACTCTGGTTGCTCCAAGCATATGACCGGAGATCGCTCTCAGCTCAGAAATTTCGTCAGCAAGTTTCTTGGTACGGTTCGATTTGGAAATGATCATATTGCAAAGATAATGGGTTATGGTGAATATCATATTGGGAATGTTATAATTTCAAGAGTGTATTACGTGGAAGGTCTTGGTCACAACTTATTTTCTGTGGGACAATTTTGTGATGCAAACCTAGAAGTTGCTTTCCGAGAGCATACCTGCTTCATTCGTAATTTGGAAGGGGTTGATTTATTGAAAGGTACTCGAGGGAATAATTTGTATACTTTGTCTCTACAAGACATGATGGCCGCTTCTCCCGTATGTCTTCTCTCTAAAGCATCGAAGACTAAGTCATGGTTATGGCATCGACGGTTATCTCATCTTAACTTTGACGCTATTAATCACTTGGCGAAAAACGAACTTGTTCGTGGTCTTCCTAAACTATCATTTCACAAGGATCATTTGTGTTCCGCGTGTACAATGGGGAAAAGCACTAAGAAGTCTTACAAACCCAAGACTGAAGACACCAACCAAGAGAAACTTTATCTGTTGCATATGGATCTTTGTGGGCCAATGCGTGTTGAAAGTCTTAGTGGCAAAAAGTACATCCTCGTCATTGTCGATGATTACTCTCGGTTTACATGGGTGAAATTTCTTAAAGCAAAAAATGAGGCACCTAAATTCATCATCAGATTTCTCAAGATGATTCAAGTGCGTCTCAACACTACTGTCCGACGCATTCGTACAGATAATGGAACCGAATTTGTGAATCAAATTTTGCGTGATTATTATGAAGAAGTTGGCATATCTCATGAAACATCCGTTGCACGCACTCCACAACAAAACGGTGTCGTTGAAAGGCGAAATCGCACACTTATGGAAGCTGCTCGAACGATGTTAATTTACGCAAAGGCTCTATTGTTTTTATGGGCAGAAGCAGTATCTACAGTAGTGTACACCCAAAACCGGTCACTAATTCGTAAACGCCATGGTAAAACACCATATGAGCTTCTCCATGGAAAAGTACCAGATTTATCATATCTTCATGTATTTGGTTCTCTTTGCTATCCAAACAATGATGGTGACAATTTGGGAAAACTTCAACCAAAGGCTGATATTGGTATTTTCATTGGTTACGCCCCCGCAAAGAAGGCATACCGAATCTACAACCGTAACTCTCGCAAGATCCTCGAAACTATGAATGTTGATTTTGATGAGCTGACAGCAATGGCTTCTGAGCAAAGCAGCTCTGAACCCGCACTTCATGAAATGGGACCCAGTAACATTAGTTCTGGTCTTGTCCCAAACAACCCTACTTCATCATCATTTACACCACCTTCTAGGACTGAATGGGATACGTTGTTTCAACCGTTCTTTGATGAATTCTTTACTCCTCCAAGTATTGTTGCTCCCGAACCTGAGGTAATAGCTCCGGTAACCGAAGTTGTCGCTCCAGCAACCGTTGCACAATCAGACACATCTGCACCTACAATTGGTCAAGATATACCTACAACAAGTAATTCTCAACCAACACCTGTTTCAACTACCCATGTCATGCCTATTGATGATGAAGAGGATGATGATTATCACGATTTGGAATTCGCTCAAATGCATGAACTTCCATTCTTTGGTGTACCAATTCCCGACCCTAATCAAGCCGGGTCGTCCACCTCAGAGGAAGCTCCTACTACAGTTTACTCCAATCCACGAATTCGTGAATATGACAGCAAGTGGACAAAGGATCATCCTATAGATTCTATTATAGGTGACCCTAATCGTCCAGTATCCACACGAAGTCAGTTACAAGAAAGTGCAATGTTTTGTCACTTTGATGCTTTTCTCACTGAAGTTGAACCTAAGACATGGCAACAAGCTTTTACTCAATCCTGTTGGATAGAAGCTATGCAAGAAGAACTTAACGAATTCATACGTCTTGAAGTATGGGAACTTGTCCCATGCCCGGATCAAGTGCAGTTACTCACCTTGAAATGGGTTTACAAGGTGAAACTCGATGAGTTAGGCGGAATATTGAAGAACAAAGCTAGACTAGTAGCTCGTGGATACAAGCAATTATTGGGCATCGACTTTATGGAATCCTTTTCACCTGTTGCTCGTTTGGAATCTATTAGACTATTCCTCGCTTATGCAGCCCATATGAATATGATCGTCTATCAGATGGATGTGAAGACGGCATTTCTTAATGGTGAACTCAAGGAAGAGGTCTATGTTCAACAACCGGATGGTTTTTTGAATCCTAATTATCCTAATCATGTGTACAAGCTTAAGAAGGCTCTCTATGGGTTGAAGCAAGCTCCTCGCGCATGGTATGATCTATTGTCACAATTCCTCATTACGCAAGGCTTCGCTAAAGGCAAGGTGGATCCCACGCTGTTCATTCAGAAACGAGGTAAAGATATGATTATGGTACAAATATATGTTGATGATATTATATTTGCAGCCTCGACCCAAACCTTATCGGATGAGTTTGGGACACTCATGTCTTCCAAGTTTAAGATGTCAATGATGGGCAAGGTATCATTCTTCTTAGGTCTTCAGATATCTCAGAGTCCCAGAGGCATCTTTATCAATCAATCCAAGTATGCCCTTGAATCGCTTAAGAAGTATAAGATGGAATCTTGCGACCCCGTGGATACTCCAATGGTGGAACGAACTAAGCTTGATGCAGATCCACATGGAGTTGTCGTTGATCCGACACTTTATCGTGGAATGATCGGTACTCTTTTGTATATCACAGCCAGTCGACCTGATCTTCAGTTTGCTATATGTATGTGTGCCAGGTATCAAACTAGGCCTACTGAGTTACACTTAGCTACTGTTAAAAGGATCTTTCGATATCTTAAAGGAACCATTAATCGGGTACTTTGGTATTCGAAGGACTCTTCTATTGCACTAATGGCATATGCAGATGCGGATCACGCGGGTTGTCAAGATACAAGGCATAGCACGAGTGGAACTTTGCAACTACTAGGAGATCGACTAATCAGTTGGGCATCGAAAAGGCAGAAAAGCGCTGCAATTTCAAGTACGGAAGCAGAATACATAGCTATGTCCGGTTGCTGTGCTCAAATTCTCTGGATGAGATCGCAATTAACCGACTATGGTCTAGGTTTCAACAAAATTCTGATGTACTGCGACAACAAGAGTGCAATTGCCTTATGCTGCAACAATGTTCAATTCTCCCGGTCGAAGCATATTGACATTCGCTACCATTTCATCAAGGAGCAAGTGGAAAATGGAGTAATAGAGCTTTACTTTGTCCGATCTGAGTATCAATTGGCGGATATTTTCACGAAGGCTTTAGATCGCGCTCGAATTGAATTTTTGGCCGACAAGCTAGGAATGAGAACTTTCTCGCCTGAGACTCTAAAGGAACTGGCAGATGAAGCGAAAGAATAGTGGTGGTAAAACTATTCTCCGTATCCTTGGTGATCATTTGTATATATTGTTTATGTTTATCCACAAAAGCAAAATACAAAAATATAAAACCATATAAAAACCATAAAAATTGAAAAATTCATAAAAATCCAAAAATATTTTTACTTTACTTTTCAAAGGCATGTCTTTTAGTACGATAATATTTACGGCCTTAGAAATGTTGATTAATATTGACACGGCGCCATAAATAGAGTTCGTACAGAAGTTGTAAATATTTCATAAAAAAATGCCAAAATGGCTTGTAGTTATTTCTGACTGCAACCCGGTTTTCATATTAAAGTCAAGTATTTCTTATGAAAGCTTTGGCTCACAATGGGAATTAATTTTCTCGGGCAAGGTTTACTTTAAACCTTGTAAGGGATCAAGTTTACTTTATAACTTGGTCTAACACAAATATATGTACGTTTCAGTGCATTTATTTGTTAAAACAAGAGAAGTCTTGTTTTTATGAAGCTATCATCTCTACAACCATGCTATCTACAATTGGTATCTACATATGCGACTACTCAACCGACGACTACAGCTCTTTCGATAGAACACGGGTCAACAATTGAGGGGGAGCAATTGTCAAGCATTCAGAATCTTCGATGCCGAACGTGCCAAGTTCACAAGTTGGTGTCAAGACAACAATACCAATCGTACATGTGGTGTCAAGTGATGACTTCAGACGTGACGAGGCGACCAACATATGCTGATAAGAACCATTTGATCTTATCATATGATGTTCTCATCTATCAGGTCCAACCTTGTCAATTCTTTTCTAATATGGTGAATATATGATCATATTACAAATCGGTATCATATCTCATGCGTTTGATATCATGAAGATAAAACGGACTTGCATTTTTCTTCCCAAAACCTTTGTTAAAACTTTATTAAATCAATTGATATTAAAAACATCGATTGGGTTTATATTTTTAATATGGGGGAGAAAATGTGATTTAATATGGGATATTATCACAAATGGTTTGACTTAATGTGCTGGCTCATCCCGACATGTGCGAAATGTTTTCGAATATCGTGGCATATGTTAAGGGGGAGCAAAATGGATTTGCATATCAAAATGGATTTCATGGTGACATATACTTACCCAAAACCCATTTATTTCACGACGATGAAGATTGTGGTGACATAAGGATTGTAGGATAGGTTAAGTCCTATGATTCTTCCAGAACCGGAGGAATCTTCCCAAGGACATTCCATAGCTAGAAATAGTAGTCCTTAGGAAAGTTGGAGAAAGATTGTGAACGTAGCTGAATGCCGACCAAGTACTTAAGTTAGCACTGGAACAATCACAACAAGGTGCTAGTTATGACGTATTGGTAAGCATTGAAGGGGTTGAAGAATGAAAAAGAATTGTAAAGATAAAGGGTGTAAAGAAAGAAGCCCTCCTTACAACTTTAGGCAGAAACCGGGTCAACACATATGCTATTGAGATCATTTTAATGATTCTCGATATTGAAGACAGACATCATGGACCCAGTGATGCAATGCACAACCCATCCCAGCTAACTCAGATATCTCTCAAAAGGTATTTGTTTTAATCACACGGAGACAACACGTTATCTATTGATTTATTCACTCCGAATAAATTGGTATTGAAATGGTGGCACTCCTCTCCAGCCTCCGATCACTAAAATCCAAAATGCACGATCGAGTCTAGAGCCATTTGAGATCATCAAATATCTCATTAGGTTACACTTTTACATGTCCTTGCTTCTTCACACACTGTGAAAAATAAGAAAGGTTTTAAGAGTCCTACGCAAAATCTTCATGATCTTGCCTGAACATCCGAGTAATACGAAAGTATTTACAATGAAGATGGAAATCCTTCTTGAGCGAATATCAAAAAGCTCATGGTAGGTGACTTGTGCGATTCTTTATGAATCAAACTTGTGATAACTGGAAAGCAATAGCTGTTTAATTCTTAAACTGAATTTAAACACGTTCCAGGCCTCTACGCAATATCTTAGTGATCTTGCCAGAACACTCAAAGTGATACCTTAGTGTTCACAGTGATGAGTGGAAATCCTTCTAGTGTTAACCTCAAACAGCACTTGGTAGGTAACTTGCAAGATTCTATACGAATCAAGCTCGTGACAACTGGAAAGCAACGATGGTGCGGTTCTTAATTGAATTTCACTTGTTCCAGGAACATGAATTGACGGCTTCAAATCATGCGGATATTTTTATCCAAATGATTCACTCTTTATGTTCTCAGTCAGCTTTGGACGGTCGAATAAATAGAACGGGTTTACCCGCGAAATCCTGTCAGGAAGTTACTTAATTGAAACTATCCGTCACGGGTACGATATCTAATATCGTCCAACGGTCTTCACCGACCGGAGGTAAAATGCTACCGATTTAGAATGAAATGTTCAAAGCCATTTCGTTCGTGTCTACTTATGTTGCGGCATTTGAAGACGGTGGCGTTGCGGGATCCAAGAAGAAGTCGTCCCCGCATGCTTATACTTTATGCACTTAATATCTCATTTAATTCAAGAAAGCCTAAAAGTTAAGTCTTCCGCTGTATCGAACTCTGAAGCTTTCAAGAATTACGAAGGTATAAGTATGTGGGAGATGGTGTCACGAAGAGGCGAAGATCACAAGTGATGGATGCACGAGATCAAGGCAA
This sequence comes from Glebionis coronaria, assembly GCA_025667525.1. Taxonomy (NCBI): domain Eukaryota; kingdom Viridiplantae; phylum Streptophyta; class Magnoliopsida; order Asterales; family Asteraceae; genus Glebionis; species Glebionis coronaria. The sequence continues at coordinate 257,004 of JANFOE010000648.1, read as the reverse complement.
TAGATTAATTCTCAAGATTGATATCAAAGATCATATCAGCATGTTCACCAGAAAAGAAAAAGAAAAGAAAGACGAAGACTACGAGCTCAAGACAAGCATAGTATGCTAGGTTTATTTCATTATTGTAACTCGGGTAACGCCCTTGTTTGGAGTGACCTCCCTTAGGGGGAGATTGTTGGAAATACGTTTTACGTATTAGAAAGGATCGGTCACTCCAACAATAGTTCATGTTATAGCTCGTAGTTTAGTTATTTACATTTATTAAACAAAGCCCAAAACCGAGCCCATGAAGTGTATGGGCCGGCGGCCTAATGTAAACCCAAGCTCATCTCATGGGCTTGGGTATATAAACCCTCTCCTTTGATGGAGAGGGCGGTGTGGTTTTCATTATTTACACATAGTAAACATTGGTTTCTCTCTCTAAGTGTGTGTGTAATCCACCATCTCTCTATCTCTTTCTCTCTCTAAAAACATAAGCAAGATTTATAATCCTACAAATGGTTTCTCTTCTTTTGATTAGCAATTTGGTAGTGATTGCTAATCAATTGTTGACCCGTGTTCTATTGAAAGAGCTGTAGTCACCGTTTGAGTAGTCGCCTCGTCGAGTATGTAGATATCAATTGTAAATTGCTACGGTTGGTGGAGATGATAACTTCATAAAAACAAGATTTCTCTTGTTTTAACAAATAAATGCATTGACACGTACATATATTCGTGTTAGATTGTGTTATTACGTAAACACAATCCCTTACATGGTTATAAAGTAAACCATGCCCGAGAAAATTAATTCCCGTTGTTGAGTCAAAGCTTTCCGGTGAAATACTTGACTTGAGTATGAAAAGCGGGTTACTATATGAAATAATAGCAAACCATTTTGAGCATGTTTTAAAACATTTGAACTTCTGCTCGAACTTTATTTACAACCCCGTGTCATTATTGAATGACATTTCTAGTATCGTAAATATTATCGATTCCAGAAGACATGCTCTTTTTATCAAAACATTTTTTGAACACACAATTTTGAAAGATTTAGAAAACCTTTTTGAGAAATGCTCGAAAAATTATGTTCAAAGTTTTGAAAACTAATTACTTGAGCTTAAGATGTTGAATATCTTACAAAACGAGCTCAAGTCCGAGAAGTTGTAAACTTCCCGTTGTTAAGGATAAGTTTATCATCGGCGATAAACTTTCCTTTTAACTGAAGAACGAGTCCTAAGTTGACATTTACTTAAAAGTCGTTTTCATGAGCTTGAAAAACTTTGAATGTTTTAACGTAAAGCTCATGACCGAGAAAGGTGAATTTCTCGTTATGAGGAAAAGTTCTCTTATTTAAAAGATTCACTTTCCTTTCTGAGCTTAAAACCTGGAATGTTTTAATACAAGCTCATGACCGAGAAAATTTAATTTCCCGTTACGAGGATAAGCTATCTTTAAAGATAAGCTTTCCTAAATTTGAAGTCCGAGTTACAGTCTGATATTTAACTGTAAGTCATATACACGAGCTTAAAACCTTTGAATGGTTTTAGGATAAGCTCGTGTCCAAGAAAACTTAGTTTCTTGTTAAGAGGGTAAGTTATCGTTGCGTGGATAAACTTCCCTGTCTCTGAAGTCCGGGTCATCGTCTGTCATTTAACGAGGAGCCATTTACACGAGCTTAAAACTTATGAATTGTTTTAAATTTAGCTCGTGTCCGAGAAAAATTAATTTCTCGTTTTGAGGGTAAGTTATCGTTGACGAGATAAACTTCCCTTTCTTTGAAGATCGGGTCACAGACTGTAATTTGAATGTGAGCCATTGTGCATGAGCTTAAAAACTTGGAATGTTTTTTATATAAGCTCATGCCCGAGAAAAATGAATTTCTCGTTGTTAGGATAAGTTTACCATCGGCGATAAACTTTCCTTTCTTTGAAGATCGAGTTATAGTCTGTGATGTGACTATAAGTCCTTTATGCACTGTAAGCTTAACTGGAAATCCCCTGAGACACTTGTTTCTTAGATATCAGCTTCTTTAGCAACCAAACTCTGAGAGTGTCCTTTATTGAATGGTATACAATGATTGGACCGCTTCGTTCTTTTGGAACATCCTCTTTGGTACCTGCATTTTCATTAGGAATTTACATGCTTGGATAAGGGTTAGCGATATCTATCTTAGAAGCAAGTGGGGGTTCACAGTTGGCCTTACTTGTGCCAGAGGTGTTCTGAGGAGATGATTCACTTGTCTTAGCTGGTAAACGTTTCCTTTTATAGAAAACCTTAAGTTCAGGCTTAGGTGATGCATCCTCCTTTTCAATTTCCTCCCTAGTAGTCTTAATAGAATCGGAGACTATCCTAGTTAAAGGGCACTCGTTTTCTACAAGGGTGAAAGTTCTACCAGTGGGGCGCCACATTTTACCAATGGGTTTGATTTTGGCAACCCACTGGGATTTAAGTCTAGCACGGGAGTTCACCTCATTAAGTAGTTTCTTGATACAAGAATCATGATTTGCCGTAAAGACACATTTTCTACATGTTTTACAAGTAGCATATTTAATGTCCGAGTAAGATCTAGAATTCCTAGATGATTGATTGATGCTCCTAGGATGTGACATGCTACGGTTAGAAATGTTGGGTAAACTAGAAGGCATCTGACTAGGTTTGAAATTCATATCTCTTACTTGTGTCTTTTGCTTAGCTTCCCTTAGACTAAAAGTGCGGCGAACGTCATTTGAACTAGTTCTAGACGTATTCTTTGGACTATGTCTAGGGAAATTAGAGGCAATCATGTGATTAGGTCTTGCAAAAGCTGTTTTAGTCACATTGGGCCTAGATGGTGGAGTGTCTGTTCTAGAAATATGAACCATATCAACTTGGGAGGAAAACCGCGGTCTCGAGGATTGTGATCGCTCGGATCTAAATGCAGTAGGTTGTCTGACAGTCGGTTGTCTGACGAGCTGATTTGTAGGCGGTTTCCCCAGGATTGATGGTTTTTCAAGCTTAGTGTCCACACTAGGTCCTTTAGTTTTTCGCAAATCATTTTTCAACGCAGCTATAGCAAAGACCTTTTCCTGTACTTGAGCCTTTAAGGTCTCATTTTCTTTGAACAATTCATCTTGGGATGCCAACTTAGATTCAAGCAACTTAATTTGTTTCACAAGATTATCCTTTTCAGCTTTAGAATCTAGAACTGTTTGATCCAATTTTTGTTCAAGAACAGCGTTTGACTTTTCAAGTTTTTCAAAATATGTTTCAAATTTCTCCGTTTTCTTCGAAAATTCAATTTTGGCATCCTCAAGCTCTTTTGATTGCTGAGCTAAAATCATTTCAAGCTCTTTAATCCTAGAAGCAGAATTGGTTAACGTAGCAGTCATAAAGCACTTATCATGATGTTTAGGATTTTGAACACTTTCTCCCCCATTATGACTCACATCGGATGAATCAGAAGTGGTATCGCTATCACTCTTTTCCATCCCATGTTTGGCATAATTAGGTTCAGAAAGCCCAACATGCTGTATATTGTTGAAACTTGGCACCTGAACAGTTGGTGCTTGTGACTTGCTGCTTGTTTCATGCGTTCCTCCTGATTCCATGTCATTGCTTACCGGGACGACCAAATTGGCCCCCATTTCTTTCATCGGGCAGAGCTGATCATCTGTTGACGATAGCGTGAAGCGTGTCTGTCTCTCATGTTCATGAGGTATTGTTGCATGCAATGATTTAGACGACTCCTTGATGCTTTGAGTCCGACCCTCTTTCAAACGTATTTCGTTGTAATTAACTAACCTGAACTCAATACACTTCTCAAGTATATTGATGTGATTGAGTAAACCACTTCTAAAGGTTTCAGTCTGCCAACCCGTATACGCGTTGAAAAGCTGGTGAAGGATTTGATTCGAATAATCATAAGGAGGTACCATTGTTGAGGCAAAGAAATCCTTAAACTGGGTGCGAAGGAGTTCTAGACATATCTTTACTTTAACCTCATGAAGATTTTCCTTTTCAAGTTGCAACCGTAACTCATCCAAATTATTGAAAATCTTCTCTTTAAAAGTATCCACTTTGCCAAAGAATATTTGAACCGTGGCTGGAAGTTCAGGCATGTTGTGCGGATAGAGAAGTGCAAGATGTGTCTTGAGCTTGTGAAAGATTTCCAATGTCTTTTGACGCAATTTGATCTCTTTGAGTTGCATGTGTTGCAGTTCTCCCTCGTGAACTGTCGAACTCAACGATTCCATTGATGATTGATGATTTCTCGGGTTTTTACAAACCAACGACAAATCCGTAAATGACTCTAAAAAAATCCTCGATAGATGAGATGTCTCTTTTCTTAGCTCAAAAGATGATAAATTAAAAATAAACCCAATACCAATAAGTCTAATTTAAATTCGGCTCACTCCAAAAATAAAAAAGAAAGCTCGTCGGTCCGTTAAATAATTTACCACTTTGGTTCTTTCTAAATACCCGCCTCAAAACGATGTATCAAAAACTAATATTAAAAAAAATTAACTTTAAAATATGAAAATATTAACTTAACTTAAAAAATTAAAAAACAAAAAAAATAAAAAATAAAAATAAAAATAAAAATAAAAAAATGAAAAAAATAAAATAAAAAAAATTACTTTAACTAATATTCAAAAAAAAAATTTAACTTTAAAACTTAAAAAAAAATTCTTAACTTAAAGCGATGTGTCAAGTACTCTAAAACGTGGCTATGTTTGGTGGGTTAATATCAATTCCACGAAAAGACGTGGCCGAGTATAATAGAAAGAAACAAAAAAAAATAAAAAATTTGAAACGATTTCCTATAAAAATCTGATATATTAAAATAGATTATCGTGTCCCAAAAATAAAACGTGGCATCAGTCAATCTTGGTATCTCCGTCTGAAATCAATATAAAAACAACTCCTACTCTTAAACTCTCCGCCTCTACAATCTCTCTCAACCTCAAAAGTCAAAAAATCAATTCCTCCATCTGATTGCTTCTCTCTCCCACCAAATTTCTTGAAACCGCCGCCCAATTTTTGATCTTATACTCAAAAACTAAGTTTTGATAAACCAAGCAACCTCAATTTCTGATCTAATACTCCCAATCAGACGTGAAGATCTTCAAGATCCTTGAAGTGGGTCTCGGGTAGGTATTCTTTTGTCTTATTGTTGGTTTTGAGTCACGTGATCGAGGGTGGGTGTCGTGTGTGAGTTGAGGGTGGGTGGGATATTGTTGAGGCTGATGTGTCGAGAGGTTGTTGTTTTGTAAACGAGGGTGTTTGTTAAACTAGTTTGTGTATGTTCGTCACGAGGCTTTGTGAATGTCAGTCGGGTGTAAGTGTGTTTCAGTCAAAAGGGTTTTCAGTCTTGTGTTGGGTATGGTGTGATTCAGAGAGGGGTGTCAGTTTGGTTCGAGAGGGGTTGTGGGAGGGGTGTCAGTTTGGTCTTGAAGGTGATGGTGTCGTCCGAGTCTAGACTTGGGTCGAGTGATGTTTGAGTTCGAGAGGTGAGGGAGACGAGGTTTTGGTTGTGTCCGAGTCTTGGGTGTAAGTGTGTTGAGTCGAGGGATGTGTGACGCGTCTGCTTGGTGGTGAGATACGAGTCGAGTAGTTGTGGTCGAGTCCGGGCAAAGTTTTTTCAAGGTGCCGTTATGGTCGAGGGTGTGTTGTGTGAGACGAGAGTGTCAGTTTTTGGTTCTTTTTTAGTTGTGTGGGTGTGTGTTGAGTGGTTGGAGTCGTGAATGAAAAATAAGTGTGTCGAGAGATTGTTAAGATGTGGAGTTGAGAGTTGGGTTGGTTTGACAGTAGTAAGAAATATGTGTTCGAGGGTCTTGTTGTGAGGTCAGTGAGATCTTGGTTAGTTTTGAGTCATGTGTCCGATCATCGGAATGTCACAAGCAAAAAACACTATCGGAATGTCAATGTGCCAATCTGAATGACTTAATCGGAATGCATATGTCCCAATCGGAATGATCTTATCGGAATGATCTGATGGGAATGTCAATGTCCCAATCGGAATGCCTTATTGGAATGTCAATCGGAAAGACCTTGTCGGAATGTGATCGGAAAGATGGTCGGAATGCAAAACCCTATTCCGATGGAAGAAATCGGAATAACTATCTGAAAATTAAAACCCTTTTCCGATGATACCAAAAACAAAAAAAAAACAAAAAAAAAACAGTATGAGACAAAACTTTGTTAAACAAAGGACTGACACTTTTTTAAAAAATAAGATTAAAAAACTGATAAAATAAGATAAAATACTACTGAGACAAAAAAAATTGATAAAAAAGATGAAATAAAAATAAAAAATGATATTTTTAAGAACTTTTGAGACAAATAAACACCATCAATCGAGAAATCGAGAAAGAAGAAAAAATAGATCAAAACTTTTACCACCAAAACAATAAAAAAGGTATACGAAAGAAAGAAGAAAAAAAAATTGTAAAAGAAGTAACTTTTACCACCAAATCAATATATTAAAACATGCCAATCCGAAGATTCGACCAAGCTCTGATACCAATTGTAGGATCGTATTTATCTAAGGATTTAGCATTGTATGGATTAATCTATTGAATGATGATAAATGGAAGAACTTAGAGAGAGAAAGAAGAGAGAGAAAGGAGAGGATGAAGAAGAAAAGATGAAATGTGATTATGTGAAAATGGAAGTGAACCAACAACCCCTCCTAACATGCTAGGAGGGGGGGTTTATATAGCCCACCCTACATGTGGGCTATATGGGCTATATTGGATCACGAGCCCAATATCATTGGAGTGACCGATCCTTTCTAAATACGTAAAAACGTATTTCCAACACAATTTTTAAATGCTAATTAAAGCCCCAAAAATCAAATTAATTATCAAAAAGCCCAAATAAAGATTTTTCAACTGGTAAACCTCTAAAATGACCTAAAAAGATTAAAGACTATTTTTAGAAATTTTTTAACTAAGAAAAACTAATTAAAATGATTTAAAACTATTAAAACTTAAAATAATTATAAAAATTAATCTAAAAGTGATAAAATTAATCTAAGAGTTTCAAAAATCCTATTTTAATGTATTTAAGCTAAGAAAAATATAAAAAGTGCAAAAATGTGAAATTTGAAAAATAATAATAAAATAATATTAAAATAATATTAAAATAATATTAAAAATCTAAAAATTATAAAAAATTCTAAAAACTTTCAAACTAGTTTATTTTAACCTAATTAAACAGAAAATGAAAGTGAAATGACCAGAATACCCCTATTGGGCCCTCAAATGGGCCAAAACTAAAATCAGTCAACACTAATGGGCTTTTTAGCCCAAAAAGTCAAACTTGACCCAATTGACTTGGAAAAGCCCAATCTAACTCAAAATTTAATTCTAAACACAAAACTCTGAAGGCCCAAAAGCTGAAAGTGAGCTTATCACAGCTTATTAAGCAAACAGCTTATCCTTATTGGGCCTTTAAGCCCATTAAGCAATAAGCTAATGCCATAGGCTCTAATTTGACACACAACCTTCTTATGGGATACTAAAGAGATCTGTAAAAAGAAATTTTGAAAAAGCACACTCAATAAGCCAGAAATAAGCAAAGTACAAATCCACAAAACAACAAAATAGTCGGGTTTGAGATTTAGGGCACCTCAGAAGCTCTAGTTTTTTGCAAAAGCTCACAAATAGCTTAACTAAGAATAATCAATCAAGAAAATCACAAAAATCCAAGTAGAATAAGCTGTGAGAACCAATAAGCACTCTGAAAAAGCCAAATAAGCTAGTTTCCTAGCAAAAGCTTAACCAAAAGACTTGTAACCTTCCAGACTTGATATTAAGCTGAGAAAAATGAGTTCTATTACAAAAACTAAGTTTTTGCATGTACCAATAAGCAAAACAGATTCAATAAGCTATGTGACCAAGTTTGACCAAAAGTCAAATGCTGATAAGTGAAATTCAAACGCGGACAAGCACAAATTGGACGTTGACAGACTTAATGAAGTGTTTAGACTTGTTTTTCACCCTGCTGGTCAAGGTTTGAGTGCAAACCTTGTGAATCAAAGCCTACCAATTGAGTAGTCTTGACAAGTTTTGTCACAAATAAGCCAATAAGCCAGTAAGCTTATAAGCTATCAACAGATAAATCCAAGTAGCCAAATAACCTCACAAGCAGCACACAAATAGAATCCAAGCAACATAACAACAATACTTATACTAGAAATCACAATGCAACACCAAATGAGGTGGTCACTTTGCTGATGCAAATGACCACTTCAGCCAATTTTGATAAGCTATAACAAACACAATAAGCCACCAAATTCAACAACCAGATAACCAATAGATAGCTTATCACCCAAACTATTCCCAAACTTGATTTCAGACCTTAGATCCAAGTAACAAAGAAGTTATTGGATCTGATGTGTTTGACCAATTCCAAAACACTTTTTATCATATTTTAGAAAAACTTCCAATCCTTTTTCCAAACTTTCTGAAACTTAACAAAGGACTAAAACTTGTTCAAAATGACTTGTTTAGACTTCCCAAACCCTAAGAACCAAGGGCACAAGGCCACAAGGCCTTATGAACCAGTAAACCCAAACAGTTCTTAATCAACCACTTTTTAAAGCAACTTGTGATTTTTAAACACAACCTACTGATTTTATCATTCAAACAGCTACACTAGGTGACAACTAACAGATTGCACCCATAAAACACAAAGCACAAACACAAAATCACCAAATCAAATACCAAAATGCAAAACAGGCAGTAACATGAAATTTTTAGAGGAATCTTAAACAAGGGATTATACCTACCCTCCACAACATCCTAGGAGGGCCAGCTATGCTCCTTGGACCTTATTCAACAACTAGAACAAGACCATTGAAGGTCTACGAATTCTAAGGATTTGGTAAATGATGGATGATCTATTGATTAGATGGTGGAAATGGGAAGGAAGGAGATTAGGTGTAGAGAGAGAAAGGAGAGAAAGGGAAAAGTAGAGAGAGAAAGTGAAATTAGATTAATGAAATGTTGTAAATGAATGAACCACCCCTCCTAACATGCTAGGAGGGGTATATATAGCCCACCCTACATGTGGGCTATATGGACTATATTTGGATCACGAGCCTAATACATTAATATATCGTTGGAGCGACCGATCCTTCATAAATACGTAAAAACGTATTTCCAACAATCTCCCCCTAAGGGAGGTCGCTCCAAGTTACAAAGTTCTAAATATTCTATAGCTCGTGATCTATGCTAATAATGATGTGACCGAGACTTTCTTTGGGAAAACACATTTCCAACAATCTCCCCCTAAGGGAGGTCACACCATTTTACAAAAATCTTAAACCTAGCATACTATGCTGGAGTCTTCGATCTTGTTCTTGTGAATATGCATGATGTGATCTTTGAGCATGTTTCCTTGCCTTGACCTTGTGCATTCATCACTTGTGAAATTCGCCTCTTCGTGACTTCATGTTCCACATACTTATACCTTTAAATTCTTGAAAGCTTCAGAGATTGATACAGCGGAAGACTTGACCTTCAGACTTTCTTGAATTTGTTGAAGTACTAAGTGTATTAGTATAAGCATGTGGTGACGACTTCTTCTGGATTATACACCGCAATGCCACCTTCTTGTTACGCTGCATAAGACAGTTAGCAACAAACCATATACACGGATGAAATGGCCTTGAACATTTCATTCTAATTCGGTAGCATTTTACCTCCGGTCGGTGAAGACCGTTGGACGATATTAAATATCGTACTTGTGGCAGGTAGTTTCAATTAAGAACCTCCTTGACAAGATTTCGCGGGTAAACCCGTTCTCTTTACTCGACCGTCCAAAGCTGACTGCGAACGTAAAGAGTGAATCATTTGGATAATATTATCCGCATGATTTGAAGCCGTCAATTCATGTTCCTGGAACAAGTGAAGTTCAATTAAGAACCGCACCATCGTTGCTTTCCAGTTGTCACGAGCTTGATTCGTATAGAATCTTGCAAGTTACCTACCAAGTGCTGTTTGATGTTAACACTAGAAGGATTTCCATTTGTCACTGTAAATACTTAATAGTATTACTCTGAATGTTCTGGCAAGATCACTAAGATATTGCGTAGAGGCCTGGAACGTGTTTAAATTCATTTAAGAATTAAACAGCTGTTGCTTTCCAGTTATCACAAGTTTGATTCATAAAGAATCGCACAAGTCACCTACCATGAGCTTTTTGATATTCGCTCAAGAAGGATTTCCATCTTCATTGTAAATACTTTCGTATTACTCGGATGTTCAGGCAAGATCATGAAGATTTTGCGTAGGACTCTTAATATCTTTCTTACTTTTCACATTGTGTGAACAAGCAAGGAATAATGAAAGTGTGTCCTAATGAGATATTTGATGATCTCAAATGGCTCTAGACTCGATCGTGCATTTTGGATTTTTTGGTGATCGGAGGCTGGAGAGGAGTGCCACCTTTTCAATACCAATTTATTCGGAGTGAATAAATCAATAGATAATGTGTTGTCTCCGTGTGATTAAAACAAATATCTTTTGAGAGATATCTGAGTTAGCTGGGATGGGTTGTGCCTTGCATCACTGGGTCCATGATGTCTATCTTCAATATCGAGAATCATAAATGATCTCAATAGCATATGAATTGACCCGGTTTCTGCCTAAGGTTGTAAAGAGGGCTTCTTTCTTTACACCCTTTATCTTTACAATTCTTATTCATTCTTCAACCCCTTCAATGCTTACCAATACGTCATAACTAGCACCTTGTTGTGATTGTTCCAGTGCTAACTTAAGTACTTGGTCGGCATTCAGCTACGTTCACAATCTTTCTCCATCTTTCCTAAGGACTACTATTTCTAGCTATGGAATGTCCTTGGGAAGATTCCTCCAGTTCTAGAGAAATCATTGGACTTTAACCTATCCTACCATCCTTATGTCACCACAATCTTCACCGTTGTGAATAGAGATGTTTTGGGTAAGTGTATGTCACCATGAAATCCATTTTGAAGTGCAAATCCATTTTGCTCCCCCTTAACATATGCCACGATATCCGAAAACATTTCGCACATGTCGGGATGAGCTAGCACGTTAAGTCAAACCATTTGTGATTAATCATTTCCCATATTAAATCACATTTTCTCCCCCATATAAAAAATATTAACCCAATCGATGTTTTTAATATCAATTGATTTAATAGCATTTTAAGAAAATTTGGGAAGAAAAATGCAAATCCAATTATCTTCATGAATTACACAAGCTCCCCCTCAAATTAATGAGGGTGTACTTGAAACGTAAATTAAATACCTTTTAAACACAAGTGTAAGGTATTTAACACGTGCAAAGATCAATATATGATAATGAATTCACAATATTAGCAATTTACGAGGTTGGACCTGAATGATGGAGAACATCATATGAAAGAAGCACATGGTTCTTGTTCACGAATGTTGGTCTTCCTCGTAACTTCTGAAGTTATCTCTTGACTCCATGTGTATGATTGATATCGTTGTCTTAACACCAATATGTGAACTTGGCACTTTCGGCATCAAGGATTCTGAATGCTGGACAATTGCTCCCCCTCAATTGTTGACCCGTGTTCTATTGAAAGAGCTGTAGTCACCGTTTGAGTAGTCGCATCGTCGAGTATGTAGATATCAATTGCAACGAACTTTGGATTGTGGAGTAGATAACTTCGGATTCTGAAGTCAAAGCTTTCCGGTGAAATGCTTGACTTCAAAGTGAAAAGCGGGTTACTATCGGAAATAATAGCAAACCATATGGAGCATGTTTTAAATCTTTTAAACTTCTGCTCGAACTTTATTTACAACCCCGTGTCATTATTGAATGACATTTCTAGGTTCGTAAATATTATCGATTCCAGAAGACATGCTCTTTTTATCAAAACATTTTTGAACACATAATTTTGAAAGATTTAGAAAAACCTTTTGAGAAATTCTTGAAAAATTGTGTTCAAAGTTTTGAAAACCAATTACTTGAGCTTAAGATTTGGAATATCTTGGGAAAGCTCAAGTCCGAGAAGTTGTAAACTTCTCGTTGTAAGGATAAGTTATCATCGGCGATAAACTTTCCTTTTATCTGAAGGACGAGTCCTAAGCTGACATTTACTTAGAAGTCGTTTTCATGAGCTTGAAAACTTTGACTGTTTTAACGGAAAGCTCATGACCGAGAAAGGTTAATTTCTCGTTATGAGGAAAAGTTCTCTTATTTAAAAGATACACTTTCCTTTCTGAGCTTAAAACTTCGAATGTTTTAATACAAGCTCATGACCGAGAAAGGTGAATTTCTCGTTAAGAGGATAAGTTATCATAAAAGATAATCTTTCCTTTATTTTAAGTTCGAGTTACAGTCTGACATTTAACTGTAAGTCATATACACGAGCTTAAAACCTTTGAATGGTTTTAGCATAAGCTCGTGTCCAAGAAAACTTAATTTCTTGTTAAGAGGGTAAGTTATCGTTGCGTAGATAAACTTCCCTGTCTCTGAAGTCCGGGTCGTCGTCTGTCATTTAACGAGGAGCCATAATGCATGAGCTTAAAAACTTGGAATGTTTTTTATATAAGCTCATGCCCGAGAAAAATGAATTTCTCGTTTTTAGGATAAGTTTATCATCGGCGATAAACTTTCCTTTCTTTGATGAGCGAGTTACAGTCTGTGATATGACTATAAGTCCTTGTGCATGAGCTTAAAAACCTTGAATGTTTTCGATATAAGCTCATGCCCGAGAAAAATGAATTTCTCGTTTTTAGGATAAGTCATCGTCGGGATGAACTTTCCTGTCTTTTGAGATCGAGTTACAGTCTCTTATGTGACTGTAAGTCCTTGTGCATGAGCTTAAAAACCTTGAATGTTTTCGATATAAGCTCATGCCCGAGAAAAATGAATTTCTCGTTTTTAGGATATGTCATCGTCGGGATGAACTTTCCTGTCTTTTGAGATCGAGTTACAGTCTGTTATGTGACTATAAGTCCTTTGTTGCAGCTTAACCATGAATCCCCTGAGACATTTGTTTCTCTGATATCTGCTTCTTCAGCAACCAAACTCTAAGAGTGTCCTTAGTTGAACGGTATACAACGATTGGACCGCTTCGTTCTTTTGGAACATCAACTTTGGTACCTGCATTCTCATTAGGAGTTTGTATACTTTTGCATGGGTTAGAGATATCTATGTTTGAAGCACGTGGGGGTTCACAGTTGGCTTTACTTGTGTCAGAGGCGACCTGAGTAGATGATTCACTTATCTTAGCTGGCAAACGTTTCCTTTTATAGAAAATATTAAGTTTAGGCTTAAGTGAAGTATCATCTTTATCAATTTCCTCCCTAGTAGTCTTAGAAGAAACGGAGACTATCCTAGTTAAAGGGCACTCATTTCCTACAAGAGTGAAATTTCTACCAGTGGGGCGCCAAACTTTACCAAAGGGTTTGATTTTAGCTATCCACTGGGACTTAATTCGAGCACGGGAGTTCACCTCATCAAGTAATTTCTTGACACAAGCATCATGATTTGCCGTAAAGACACATTTTCTACATGTTTTACAAGTAGCATATTTAATGTCTGAATAATTCCTAGATGATTGATCGATGCTCCTAGAAGATGGCATGCTACGGTTAGCAGTGTTGGGTAATCTAGAAGGCATCTGACTAGGTTGGACATTGCTATCTCTTACATGTGTCTTTTGACTAGCTTCCCTTTGACCAGATTTATGGCAAACGTCATTTGAACTAGTTCTAGTCGTGGTCTTGGTATTTTTAGGGAAACTAGAGGCAATCATATGATTTGGTCTTGCTAAAGCTGGAGTGATCACATAGGGCCTAGTTGTTGGAGTGACTGGTCTAGAAAGATGAACCAAATCAACTTGGGAGGCAAACCACGGTCTCGAGGATTGTGGTCGCTCGGATCTAAATGCAGTAGGTTGTCTGACAATCGGTTGTCTGACGAACTGATTTGTAGGCGGTTTTCCCAAGATTGATGGTTTTTCAAGCTTAGTGTCCACACTAGGTCCTCTATTTTTCCTTAATTCATTTTTCAACGCGGCTATAGCAAAGACCTTTTCTTGTACTTGAGCCTTTAATGTCTCATTCTCTTTAAGCACTCTATCTTGGGATGCCAACTTAGATTCAAGCAGTTGAATTTGTTTCAAAAGATTATCCTTTTCAGCTTTAGAATCTAGAACAGTTTGATCCAATTTTCTTTCAAGAACAACATTTGATTTTTCAAGTTTTTCAAAATATGTTTCAAATTTGTCCGTTTTCTTAGAAAATTCAAGTTTGGCATCCTCAAAATCTTTTGATTGTTGAGCTACAATCGTTTCGAGCTCTCTAATCTTGGAATCAGAAGCAGTCAATGAAGCAGTTATAATACAATTATCATGATGTTTAGCATTTTGAACACTTTCTCCCCCATTATGACTCACATCGGATGAATCATAAGTGGTATTTCTATCACTCTTGTCCATCCCATGTTTGTCATAATTAGGTTCAGAATGCTCAATATGCGGCATGTCATCAGCATATACATCATAACCAACATCACATAGTACCATGTTTGCAGGCTCTTCGTCATAAACGGGTAAGGTGTCATCAAGAGAGATCTCGTGAACATTCCCTGACGTGCCACTGGTATCATGTTGTCCTCCTGATTCCGTGCTCTTGCCATCGTTAGGCTCCAATTTGTCAATCGTATGACCAATTTCCTCTTGCATCGAAAAGTCTTGCACTCCATTATCATACCCTTGCTGAAGTCGAGATCTTTCATAAATCGAAGACGAGACCGAGGTCATGAGTTTCAATATTGTATCACGAAAAACTCGAAGCTCGGTATGTGTATCTCGAAGAAATGATTGGCAAAGGATCGAACTTTCAGACTTGATGATATTGAATTGGAGGAAAGGCGTGAGTTGTGTCACAAGAGCCTTATGCAAAGTGATTAACATTTTCATTGTTGAGTTGCTCTGCGAGTTGGGTCAAGATGGTGAACATTGATTCTATGAATATATGACGATCTTGACCAAAGATTGTCACAAATTCGCTCCCTCCTTGAAGCCGCGAAAGAGTAACTAGATGATATTGAAGCATTTGAAATGAATTTATACCACTTTCTCTAGCGTTGGCTTGCACTTGATGCAATTCACCCTTGTTCGATGTCGAAATCAAGAAATCCATTGAAAATCGATGAACGATAAGTTACAACAGGAGAGTATAATTCGACGAGAAATTGAGTTCTCGGGTTTTGACAAACCAACAAAAAAAATCCGTAAATGACTCTAATAATTCTCGATAGATGGTATACCTCTATTGTTCGCTCAAGAAATTTTTGTCGACTCAACCGTTTGATAAAACAAATCGGAATCTAATACACCCTAGTCTGACTCAAAAAAATAAACCCGTCAATAAATCTTGTCACCTTAACACGTCACTTTGTCACGTCACGATTATCACTTAATATCATAAAGTTTTTCAAAATAAAAAATTTGAAATAAAATAAAATTAAAATAAAATAAAAATAAAATAAAAATAAAAATGAAAATAAAAATAAAAATCAAAGAAATGATTATCTAAAGAGAATGAATATCAAAAAAATAAGAGTTTTCAAAATAAAAAATGAAAATAAACTTAAAATTATCCACACACGTGGCCACACACGTTTGACAAATATAACTTAAAACATGTCTGCGTGTCTTTCTATAACAAGATTCTTGTAATCTCCGTCTACCCAATATAATCAAGATAATCAAATGGCGCCCCACTTTCTTGAACCAAACAAAGATCTAAAAAAAAACACTCAAAAAAATTCGCCTCCCAAAACTTAGAAATCTCCGTCCCCTAAATCCTCCGTCTTCTTTTATCTTGTTAACGTCGCCCCCCAAGATCCTCTCAATCGACACCCAATCAATCCTGCCAAAACCAAATCTCATAAACACGCAGCCGGTATCTCTTTCTTTTGCCCCATCAAGAAGTCAAGAACCAAGATGAGTTTGTCTTCAAGATCATCCTTATGGTCTCGGGTAGGTTTATTTTCTTGTTTTCTTTTTATTTTTGATTTGGATCGATGAGAGTTTTTTGAAACTGAGATCTTTATTTAATTGGTTGTCGTGTGTGTTGGAGTCTGGTGTTTGTGTTGATTGCGAGTCTCTCTCATCTGTGAGTCCTTCTTGAGTCTTGTATCGTCTTTCTGTGTGTATCGAGTCTGAAAGAGTGTTTGTTAAAGAGTTTTGAGTTGAGAGTGAGGGATACGAGAGGTTGTCGAGGGAGGGTCAGTGTCAAGGTGGTTTTGATGAGGTTGAATGTTGTGGGTTTGGGGGTGAGCCGAGTCGAGGGTGAGGGAGTGATGAGGTGAGAAGGTGTTTGTTTGTGTTTGTGTTTGTTTGAGAGGGGCTGTCTAGGTTTGTGAGTTTTAGTTCGAGAGTCTAGTCAAGGGTTAAGGGTAGGATGTTGATGTCGGTCGAGAGTCTTGGTCAGATTAAGTCTTGTTGGTCTGTGAGGCTGAGAGGTTTTTGGGTATGCGAGTCTTTTGGTGATGTTGGAGTCGAGTCAGAGTTGAGGCGTATTGTTGTTTGAGTCGGTTCGAGGGAGAGAGTGAAGGGTGTCCGAGAGATGAGAGTGAAAGGTTCGAGTCCAGTCCCGGTAAATTTTTTCAGTCGAGAGTGTCTATTCCGAATAGTCTTCTATTCGGAAAGTGTCTATTTGGAATAAGTCTATAATGAAAGTCTATTCGGAATGTGGGCTATACGGAAAGATTTCTATTCGGAAGTGGGCTATACGGAAAGATTTCTATTCGGAAAATTTTGTCTATGCGGAAAATTTTGTCTATGCGGAAAATTTTGTCTATGCGGAAAATTTGTCTATTCGGAAAACCTATTCGGAAAGATTTTCAAAATTCGTCCATACGGAATGTTTATACGGAATAACAAGAAAAAGAAAACAGAAAGTTTGATACTGATAGATCTGTTAATCAGAAGTTTGACTGGAATTTTTTAGCTATCAACTGTGAATACAGAATGAGACCCAGATGTATATGAAAAAAAATTGATAAAAAAAAACATTGAGACAAAGAGACAAGAAAAAATTAATAAAAAAATAGATATTAAAAAAATAAAAAAATAAAATAAAAAAACAATAAAACTGATTGTTTAAAAAAAAATTTGATGATATAAAAAGTTGGATCTAAAAATACGTGACACCAAAAAACTAATTAGACAAAAGATTTTAGAAGGAAAAGATTTTTATCACCAAATCAATAGATAAAAAAAATAAAAATCCTAAGATTTAACCATGGCTCTTGATACCAATTGAAGGTCTACGAATTCTAAGGATTTGGTAAATGATGGATGATCTATTGATTAGATGGTGGAAATGGGGAGGAAGGAGATTAGGTGTAGAGAGAGAAAGGAGAGAAAGGGAAAAGTAGAGAGAGAAAGTGAAATTAGATTAATGAAATGTTGTAAATGAATGAACCACCCCTCACAACATGCTAGGAGGGGTATATATAGCCCACCCTACATGTGGGCTATATGGACTATATTTAGTACAAACTGGATCACGAGCCTAATACAATAATATATCGTTGGAGCGACTGATCCTTCATAAATACGTAAAAACGTATTTCCAACAGTTTTTCCTTGTTTCTTGTGATCTTTTTGTCTTTTTCACGATATCCATACCTAATATACACAAGTAAATAAACACAAGCATATATATGGTATTTTATGACATTTTTATGCATTTAAAGCCCGAAAAGAACGATGAGATCATGTATAAATGCCATCTCATTAGTACCCAAGCCCTAATCAAATTCATTGGTTTCTTTATGAGTTATTTCCATCAAAACAATTTCAAGAAAATCCAAAATGATATAAATGGAATTGTTTCTTTTGCATTGCATTGTTAAAAATTAAAATCATGCATCATATAGTGTAGAGTAGTGTAAATGCATTCCATATTGGCCAAGGTGGATTAATTATGAGGAAAATGTAAATTTGTGCTTTAAAATATAGCATTGCATGAGGACATGACAATGTTCAAGTGTAGGGGATTTGATATGAGCAAAAACTCATCTCAATTAATCAACAAATCACCCTAAAACACAAGAAAAATACCTATACTTTGCGCTATAAAGCGGAATTATGTGGTATGTTTTGTATTTGTGTATAAATAGGTAAGAAGGATGCATTTTCAAGCAAACAAGAAGAAAATCAAGCTAATTTGGATGAAAAGACAAAGAAGGATCAAGAGTGACAAGCCATTTGAAGACAAATGACCTATCTTGACAATTTTCCAAAGTTGAAGGATCAAAAGTGTAAATTTGTCAAAGTCAAGATCAAAGTCAAACCTGGTCAACTATCAAGTCAACAAAGTCAAAGGGCTCAAATTTTCAAAAATGCAAGTTGAAGGACTGAAATTGTCAAAGAAATGAAGATTATAGCTCAAAAGATCAAACTGCCAAAGTTGAGGGGTTAATTCTGCCATTTGTGGAAGTTATTTTGTGCTTGATTCGTGTGATAAGTGTTCAACCAATGAGAAGTCAAGAACGAAAGGGCCAGGATTGCGAAGCAAGCGCCAGCTGGCTACTAGCACCGTTTTCCCATTAATAGCAAAATCCCAACAGTGGTCTCTACTACATCTATTTCCACCAATAGCAACTCGCCATGCCATAATACTTTTATCCAATTTAGATAGTGATCCGTGTATCACTTCCTTCTCCAATAAAAACAAAACACGTGTCCTCCTTCTTCAACCAAGAACCCAGGGACGACTTTGAGCTAGAATGCATTTCAGAAGAAGATGTAAACATGAAAAGTGTTTAAAATCAAGAGACGAATTCAGCCCACTTATCCAATTAAGATGAAATTCAGTTAATCAAAAAGGCCCAAATTTGTTCTTCATCAGAAAATTGCAATTGTCAGAATGAAGCCACGTGGAAGCTGGGGATTCGATGCAACACGTCACTCTCCCTCACTAACTCTCATATGCACTCTATAAATACCCCTAGATAGCTCTCATTTGATGTAATGTAGAAAGTGTGAAAACACACACACTTTTCCTTTTTCTCTCAATTCAGTTAGGAGTAGCTTCACAGCTCAAGAGACTGACAATCTCTTGAGTCTGTTAGTAGTTGTAACTACCTTTCTAGCTTTGTAACAACTTTTCCAACTCAATCAATAAAAGTTCATCTTTTCATCTCCTAAATCTACTGTTCATTCCTGCAATCTTGTTATTCTGTTGATGATGTTAGCTTATTATGATCATAATTGATCATGAATAGCTAATTGTGAAGATTCTATAGCTGCTTTGCTTATCCTTATTCATCCAGTTCCAGTTTGAGTATATTTTGAAGATTTCAAGTACATTAATGGTGATCATGATAATGGTAGCTATTGATTAGTTGATTTCAGTGCTAAGGTGGTGGTTTAGCACTAGTTAGAAAGCACATCGCTTCTCTACTCCCCAATGGAGGCCTATGCTTAAAGGTTTCATGTCCTGCATTTTTGTTCCTCTAAAATGTTGCCTGCATGTTCAATTCCTAGCTAAATACTTGTTTGATTGCATGATAAAGTGTGTTTAGTCTGCAATTGAGTTGATGTTGATGTTTGAATAGCTTAATTGTAGTATAGCATTTGATCACTAGCTTAATTATCATTCTTGTTTGCTTAATATCAGTCATTCTAGCTTATTCGAGCATTTTGAGTGTAAATCTGTTTCATAGCTTGAAATTAGTTCTAATTCATCACATTTAGTTACTGAACTTAGCTTGATATCTGTCTTGAATCAGTTTAGCTTTTAACTCAAATTTCATTCACAAAAGTTTGATTAAATTCAGATAACTAGTGTTTGTGATTAGGAATTAATCTGTGTTCAAGGGTTAGTAATTCGCTAATTCTAATGTTTTTTCAGTCATTTAGTCATAGCTTAATGTTTTCAGTCATTTTCAAGTCAGATTTTTAGTCAAACAGGCAATTGGCATTTGAAAAAGTCTGGGTCAGTCTTGGTTAAGCAAGTTTTCAGAAAGTGTTGATTTTCAATTCATTAGCATTCCTTTGTTACTGGATCAAATTTCTTCAAACAAGTTTCTAAACATCACTCAATATCTGTAGTTTTAGTGTGCTAAAGGAAAATCTACAGTATCTAGTCTTGAAATAGAAATAAGCATTTGATTAAGCACTTGAGCATATCTTATTCTCTGTGATAAATTGTCATACTGTTTTCTCATTCAAGCATTTCCACTTCATAAACTTGCCAATTTTCTTTCACAAACCTTTTTAGATAGTGTTCCTGGATAAGTTTGGAAATTTTCAGCTTTTTGGAAAATTTGGTCAACGAAAGTCAAATAAGCACTCTTTTAGCTTAATTTCATTTTCTGAATTCATTACGTGATGATTTTTGATAAGAAAAGACATTCCTTGCTTCTTATGAGCTGATTAGCAAGTTTTTGCAAGAAAATTGGATTATGCACGTTTAGCTTATTAGTTAGCTTAACATGGGCTTATTAGAATAAGCTAGTTTGAGTTTCACTTGGTTTCAGCTCAAATCCTTTTACTAGCCTAGCTAAAATCAGATTTTAAGTCTTTTGCAGCTTATTAGAGCTTATTTGATAAAGAATTCAGCTTAAACGAGCTTATTATTCATTTTAGCCCGTTTTTGTTTAAAAGTCTTTAGGAATTGCACTTAGGTCCCCTTGTTGTTAATCAGTTGCACTTTTAGCTTATATTTCCTAATCTTTAGGGTTTGCTAAGTTTAGTCCTTAGAATTTCAGATTAGTTAAAAGTTGGTTAGGCAGTTTTACTAGTTTGTTAAAATTAGTTAATAGTTAGTTGCATTTACACAATTAGTCCTTGTAGTTAACAATTTTGCATTTCAAGCACTTTAATTTTCAGAATTTTACATTTTCAGCCCTTTACTTTCATAGATTTAGATTTTTGTCTTTAATTGAATAACAAATGTGGTATTTGACAATTTGTTTTACGGTTACGTAGTTAATATTTTCCATTTTTACTTTATTGTTCAAATATACATAGCAAAGCCAAATAACCTTACCAACCAAAAACGATTATAAACCCGATCTTGTTAGGACTTTCAATTTGTTAAGAACTGAGAAAACGAACTTCAATTATACACAATATTAGTGAATCAAGCATGTGCCTGGGTAATTTGGATTTACCCTTTGTTTAA
The DNA here is from genome assembly GCA_025667525.1 of Glebionis coronaria. Classification (NCBI taxonomy): domain Eukaryota; kingdom Viridiplantae; phylum Streptophyta; class Magnoliopsida; order Asterales; family Asteraceae; genus Glebionis; species Glebionis coronaria. Next base: position 235,871 of record JANFOE010000648.1, on the reverse strand, counting down.
GTGAAGGTAAATCCTGGGTTCATGTGGGTGAATAGTAGTAACTTTGATCCGGTTTTGGTGGAATGTTTAGTTGTTTGGCGCAAAAAGTGTTTGAACTTTTCATTTGAATACCTTTGGCCCTTGTGTTTTGGTGAAATGGATAAATCAAGTTTTTCAGCCACCAAAACGTATTCCCTTTGTTATAGAACTTCTGATTTTCACACTTTTGCCCCAAAACTTTGGCAAAAGTATTTCAAGGGTTATTTTTGCCATTTTTGGATACTTGAGGAACTGATTTTGGACTCTCTTGATCTTCAAAGGTCTTCATAGTATCTTTGACTTTATGAGGGACCATAATTGACAAATTAGAATTGATGAGGGACTAATCTTGCCATTTCTTCAAAGTTGAAGGACCATTTTGTAATTTTGACAAACTTAAGGGACCAAACTTGTAATTATGAATATACAAGGGTTTTAAGTGTCATTTCTTCATATTTTGATGATCAATGTTGTACATCTTCAAGTCTTCAAGGATTAATCTTGGATAGTTCATGAACTAGGGCCCGGTTCTTTGTACGGCTTCGTTTCTCGTGTCCGTTTTTCCTTGTTTCTTGTGATCTTTTGTCCTTTTCACGATATCTAATACTAGGCTTTTACCCCAAGTATAAAATATTTATCGTCCGAATCTCTTCGAATTGATTACCGGTAAAGAGTGTGACTCAATCGTCTTTTGGTGAACAAGAGAATGGTTTGGTTGATTATCTATTTTAAACTAATAGCAATTAAGTAAGTGTCGTTGAGTAAAGTAGAAGTTTAAAGATTAAAAAAAATAAAATGACGAGTTAAAAATAAATGCTTGAAAAACTTAAAGACAAGATTAGGAAAATTACTAGAACACTTAATAAAACTAACACTTGGAAACCTTGCAAAAACAAGAAACTAAACCATCGTAAAATTGCCAAATTGGAATCTAATCGGAATATTGGTCGGAATATGGTGCAATCGAAATGTGGGCAACAATGGTCCAGATCAGAATATATTCTGATCTGTTGATCGGAATGTTGAGGAACAAGGCTGTCGGAATGTTTGAAGAAAATGCAAATCGGAATATCATAAAAACTAAGTAATCGGAATATATCACAAAAGATCCCGATCGGAATGTTTACAAACACACTCAATCGGAATGTTGACAAGCCCCCAGTCGGAATCCAGAAAAATTCATACAATCGGAATCTCTTCGAAACCCTAATCCGATCTGATTGATCGGAATAATTGAGGTGCTAATCGGAATATGCCAGAAACCCTTTTCCGATTAGAAGATCGGAAAGAGGGGTAGTACTGTTGGTCGGAATATAGCGATCGGAAAGGGGTTTGTACCCTTTCCGATTTAAATGGGATTCCAAATAAGCTAGGTAATAAGCTATATTGAATAAGCTAATACCCAAAACTTAACGAATCAATAATGAAACGGATCAAATAAGCACTAATAACAACTATTCCAAACTTAAAATAAACAAACTTTTAAATCAAACCATAAAAATATGAACTTTTAAAGAAAACTTTTAAAAAGTAAATAAGCTAAACATGTAAATAAGACAATAAGCACAAGAATCTTAAGCTTAATCAACTGAAAGCTTATGTAGGAACAAAAAGATTAACTTTTTAAGCACAAAAACATTAAGAACAACACGGATCAAATGAATTTTGCACCAAAAGTTAACTAAAATCAAGAAAGGTAGAATGAGATGAAAGATTAAAAGCTTAACTAGAACTTGATTAATGAAATAAGCAATACAGAAATGTTTAATCTTGAAAGATTAAAAGAAAAGATGAAACTTAGTGAGAGAAAGTTTAGAACTTTCTCTCTCTAAAACTAGAAAGAAAAGTAAAAAATGAAAACTTAAACTAAAGACTAACTCTCCTCCTAATGTGTATTAGGAGGGTATTTATAGGGAAGGAGGGCATGTGTTGCTTCTTCTTTCTTTCTTTCTTCACGTCTTCTTGACTCGATTTAATTCTTTGTCTTTTCTCGACGTCGTCTCGGGATTTGAACTTGTCTTGATAATGTCTTCTTTAATTTAGACTTGAGTTCTTCGACTTCATTAAACTTCCGTCTTTAGACTTTTTCTTCGATAAATCTTTAGAATAGGTCTTGGACTTCCGTTCTTTTTGCACTCTTGATCTTTTGACTTCGTCTTTTCCCGTTTTCTTCGATAAAAGCCCGTGAAAGCCCGTGTTTTCTTCCTTTTTCATATTTTGGTCCTAAAACACAATAAAAACACAAACCACGCATAATTCCGACTTTTACGACATAAATTACACGTTTTGGTCTTGTTATTATTGGAAATAAGTGGTAAAAGGATAAGTGTTTTCACACTTATTAAATCCCCTACACTTGACCATTGCAATGCCCTCATGCAATGCATTAATTTTAAAGCACGGTTTACATTTTCCATCATAAATAACCCACCTTGGCCTTTATTGAATACTAAGCATAAAAGATAGAAACAAGTAAAGAAATTAAAAACTTACATTGGGTTTTGGCTGCCATGAACGTTTATAATCCTCAAGTTTCACGTTCCCCATACCAAGCTTAAAAACGAGATCATTGTTATTATAAGTTAGCAGACTAACACGAACTCATGTGGGCCAATTATTCACTTAGACTCCCTTATTCCTAGGTGTATCTCTTATATTTTATTTTTGTCTTGAATGATCACGAGGATGCATTGTTTGACTTATTTCGATAGTTATTTAGGCCGAAAATAAAGTGAACGATTTAATCAATAGTTAGCTAAAGGACAAAATCTTTTAAAACTGCTTCTCGGGACCTCATAAAGTTCATATCTTGGCATAACTCGCTTCGCGATTTGAGACCTTTCTCGGACCGATATTTGGCAGCGACTTCATACTTCGAATCTTTGAGAGACGTTCTTGAAATTATGGTCTTCTCTTCATAATAGGAATTTCTTCACTTGAAGTTTTGAGAGATTCTTCATCTTTGGACCACGACTTCTTCATTTTTCTCCAATCTTTATTTTGGACTTTGATATACAACGATCCGCCTCCTTTTAGGACTTGGATCTATTTATCCTCATACCTTGTTAGGGCCTTTTTGGATAGACTTCTCCATGATCTTTAGGGGAGTATTTTCTTTTCGTCGTGTGTCTCGATCCTTCATATTGATTTTCGATAAATGATTCTTCACATCACTTTTGGATCTTTAGCAACAAAATGTAGCCCTCATGCCTTGTTAGGGCCTTTTCGGACTCGCCAATCTTCGCATCCCGCTTCAATAAGTTATGCCTTGGCTATGAGCTCTAATCCGTACCGAGCAACTTTTAAACGATCTTGGGCTAGAAGCTAAGTAACCTTTTAAGTCGTACAACCTTATTTATTGCAGATAAATTTATTAACAAGCGAAGGGAGAATAGGCTTATAATTAACTCACATAAATTCACGAAAGAATACCAAACTTATAATTGACTCTATCATCTCTCGTTCTCCACAGTTTAAAATCTCAAGGAATGAGACTCGTGGATGCTTAGCCTATTAAATCAAAGTTTTGGGTTTTCGAGTCATCTATAGGATCTTGCAAATTCTTAGACTTTTTCAAGTTTGGAAATCGCATTTTAAAGTTCCCTTGATAAACAACTCTCTAGGATCAATTATAGGAACTTGCGAAAAGTTCTTGTTCTTAACCCGTGAGAGTTAATACTTTCGCGTTTTATAGCTCCCTATATAAAAGCCTAGCAAAACTTGACTTAAACACGTTAAGGATACTAGCTAGAGTAAACTTAGATAAGTAAACTCGGGTTGAGTCAAAATGTTCACGACTAAGAAAAATTTAAAACCACTTTATTGAAAATTTATTCTAGCAAGGAAAGAAAATAAACATAATAAAGGAAAATACAACTATACAACTAGGCCAAAATAGATTAAAAATTTTGAAAAATGTCGAAAAATCAAATTTTCTGGTTAAAATGAGGGCAAATTCATGGAAAAGAACACTTACGTCGATAGAAGTCCCCCTACACTTGAGATAAACATTGTCCTCAATGTTTAAGCATGTGGGAGTGAACTCCCCTACACTTATGACATTGTGCACTTTGTTTAAATCATGCTAAGGAAAGGACAACTAAAGTGAATGCAATGCGAACATATAAAATATGAAATATTGAATAACAAGAGTTTAGGATAGAACCGGGAAGATGGGAACACGGTATCATGGTTCGTCAAAAGTCATCAAGGTGGATCTTTGAAGCTTTAATCCCTGCACAACACAAGAAACAAGACAACAAACACATACGGTGCTCACCCTACACTTATTATGAAAGCAGTAAAGGATAGATCACGGGTTGCCTCCCGAGAAGCGCTTGTTTTTTATAACCGAGTCACGAGCCTGACTCGACCCAATTTAGTTCATGGGGAACGTGATGAGGGATGGAATCATCTCGTGAGAGATGTCCTCACCAAAGTACAGCTTCAGACGCTGGCCATTCACCTTGAAATTGGGCCCATTTGGCTGAGAAAGCTCAATGGTCCCATATGGAAAGACTTTGGCGACGGTGAATGGACCAGACCAGCGGCTCTTCAACTTGCCAGAGAAGATCTTCAACCGAGAGTTAAAAAGTAAGACTTGATCACCAACGTGGAACTCTCGGTTCTTAATCCTTGCATCGTGGATGATCTTGGTCTTCTCCTTGTAGATCAGCGAGTTCTCATAAGCTTCATTCCTCAGTTCATTTAGCTCGTTGAGTTGAATCTTGCGATGATCACCGGCTTTGTTGATGTCGAAGTTAGCCCACTTCAAGGCCCAGTGCGCCTTATGTTCCAGCTCGATGGGGAGGTGGCATGCTTTCCCGTACACAAGACGATAAGGTGTACAACCGATTGGGGTCTTATAAGCAGTACGGAAAGCTCACAGAGCATCATCTAACTTATCGGCCCACGCGGCGCGATGCTCTCCCACAGTACGCTCCAAAATTCACTTCAATCCACGGTTAGATATCTCGGCTTGCCCATTGGTTTGGGGATGATAGGCGGTGGAAAGACGGTGATTAACACCATACTTAGCCATGACTCTAGCAAATTGATCATTGCAAAAATGAGTCCCGCGGTCACTGATAATAGCACGAGGAACGCCGAATCGAGCGAAAAGCTGCTTTAAAAAGTTCACAACCACCCTCGCATCGTTCGTTGGGAGAGCCTTAGCTTCAAACCATTTAGAAACGTAGTCAACGGCTACGAGGATGTACTTGTTCCCTTTGGAGGATGGAAATGGCCCCATAAAGTCGATGCCCCAGACATCAAAGATTTCACATTCCTGTATGAAATTTTGAGGCATCTCGTCTTTATGTGTGATCTTGCCTTGGCGTTGGCAAGCATCACAATGCTTAACCATTTCGTGAGCGTCACGATAAATGGTAGGCCAATAGAATCCAGAGTCAAACACTTTCTTAGCGGTGTAGTTGGGACCAAAGTGACCACCGGTGGGTCCTTTATGGCAAGCAGCAAGGATTTGCAAAGCTGTCGGTCCATCAACACAACAACGAATAATCAGATCAGCACATTGTTTGAATAGATAAGGGTCATCCCAAAAGTAAGTCTTAACATCATTCAAGAACTTCTTCTTTTGTTGGGATGTTAACCCTTTGATAAGAATACCACCCGCTAAGTAGTTTGCAATGTCGGCAAACCACGGGGTGTCATCAAGATTGAGATTTATAGACATTAAGGTTTCAAGGGGGAAAGAGTCATTGATCTCTTTGTTCGGATGATCCCCTTGATATGGATCCTCAAGTCGACTCAGATGATCTACGGCTAGGTTTTCAGCACCCTTCTTGTCACGAATTTCAATGTTGAATTCTTGAAGGAGTAAAACCCAGCAAAGAAGTCTTGGCTTAGAGTCGTGCTTAGTCATCAAGTACTTCAACGCTGAATGGTCCGTGTGTGTGGTCGGAAAGCTAGATCGGAAAGGGGTTTACCCTTTCCGATTTATATGAGATTCGAGATTAAGCTAGTAATAAGCTATAATAATAAGCTCACACCAAAACTAGAACGAATCAAAAGTGAAGTACACTAAATAAGCACAAATAAGAACTTTTTCATCTTAAAATAAGCAATCTTATAAATCAACTATAAAATGATAAACTTTTTAAGAAAACTTTTAAAAGTAAATAAGCTAAAAGAAGCGAATAAGCCAATAAGCACAAGAATCTTAAAGCTTAATCGTATGAAAGCTTAAGTAACTATAAATAGATCAACTTTTTAAGCACGAAATCATTAAGAACAACACGGATCAAATGAAATTCGCACCAAAATTAATCTAAAGATCAAAGAAAGGTAGAAAGAGATTTAAAGATTAAAAGCTTAAACTTGAACTTGATTAATGAAATCAACAATACACAAATGTTTAATCTTGAAAGATTAAAAGAAAGAGAGATGAAAACTTAGTGAGAGAAAGTTGAGAACTTTCTCTCTCTAAAACTAGAAAGAAAAGTGAAAAATGAAAAACTAAAAACTAAAAACTAACTACTCTCCTAATGTGTATTAGGAGGGTATTTATAGGGAAAATGGGAAGGAGTGCATGTGTTGCCTCTTCTTTCTTTCTTTCTTCACGTCTTCTCGACTCGATTTAATTCTTTGTCTTTTCTCGACGTCGTCTCGGGATTTGAACTTGTCTTGATATTTTTCTTCTTTAATTTAGACTTGAGTTGTTCGACTTCATTAAACTTCCGTCTTTAGACTTTTTCTTCGATAAATCTTCAGAATAGGCCTTGGACTTCCGTTCTTTTTGCACTCTTGAGCTTTTGACTTCGTCTTTTCCCGTTTTCTTCGATAAAAGCCCGTGAAAGCCCGTGTTTTCTTCCTTTTTAATCTTTTGGTCCTAAAACACAATAAAAACACAAACCACGCATAATTCCGACTTTTACGACATAAAATACACGTTTTGGTCTTGTTATTATTGGAAATAAGTGGTAAAAGGATAAGTGTTTACACACTTATTAAGTAGCTAAGCAGAAACTACAAGAAGCACGGTCACGTCAGAAGAGTTATGCAGACAAGCATCGTAGGGACTTACACTTTAACGTAGGAGATCACGTTTTCCTTAAGGTTTTGCCGGCACGTGGCGTTAGACGTTTTGGAATCAAAGGGAAGCTCAGTCCTCGATTCATCGGACCATTTGATGTCATTGAGCGAGTCGGTGAAGTATCTTATCGATTAGTGTTACCTCCGCAGCTTTCTTATGTTCACGATGTTTTCCATGCGTCCTTACTCAGAGGGTACAAGTATCATCCCCATCAAATGGTTCAGTATCCACTGGAACAGATTCGTGAAGATCTCACTTTCATAGAAGAACCCGAACGAGTTCTTGACAGACAAGAACGAGTCATGAGAAGGAAGACGATTCCATTCGTCAAAATCCTTTGGAGGGATCATACCGAGCGGGAAGCCACTTGGGAAACAGAGGAGTCTATCCGGGCTTCTTACCCTCATTTCATATTTTGAATTCGGGTATGTTCTTCTTTTTCCAGTTTACATTATTTATAATTCGGGAACGAATTATTCTTTTTAGGGGGAAGAGTTGTAAAACCCGCATGCTTTTACCATGAATAGTACCCTTATGATCGTACATACATGATTAGAACTTTCCTTATTTAGCACGTTTACGTTTCACGAATAAGAATTACAAGTATTACGTACGTGTTATTACACGATAAGTATTTAATACGTATTAATGCACGATAATTATTTCAACAATAATTATAATCACGAACATACGAACATGAAATCATGAACGTAAATAATCACGAACTTATTATTACGTATTTACGTATATTTATTTCGATTACGAATAAATATAGTTTACGACACGAACGATAACTACATAAAACACGTAAACACGACACGAGAACACGTATAATATTTAGACACGGAAAACAATGGGTTACCCCTTGTGGGCCCCACATACCCGCGGCAAGAACACAAGAAGAGGGCTAAGCCCATATTTGATTTTTACTAAAACAAGAATAAGGGAAAATATATTTTCATAATTACAAAAATTAGAAAATAACACAAAACCCTAATCTCTCTTTTTCTTTCTCTTGGCCGCCGGGTACTAACACCACCAAGGGTGTGATTGGTTGATTTTTGGTGATCAATTCTTGCAAGGTTGTTCGTGTTTTTCATTCTTTATTGTTTCACGTATTCGGTAAAGCATTAAAACCCTTTTCTTTTATTTTTTATTAGATAAAAACACATGAAATCATATGGATATAAAAACAAGTTAACATAAACATGTAATTAATCATGGGGGTTAAATCATGGTGTTTTTATGGGTGTTTGTTTCGGCCGACGCAAGGAACCGAGACCACAAGGTCTCGGCTTGCTTTTGTTTCGCACCAACAACCGAGACCAAAGGTCTCGGTGTGGCTGTGTGTCTCGGCCGCAGGAACAAGGGAATCCCGACCTAAGTCGGTGTGTGTTTTGGCTTTGGGGGGTCTCGGCTAAAAACAAATAACCACCACCGGCTTAAGCCGGTGGCTAAATAAGGAAAGCAGGGGGAACCACCGGCTAACTTCCGGTGGGAACTTTGCCAAGCCGGCGGCTACAACAGGGAAACCAAGGGGAACCACCGACACAGCCGGTGGCTGTTTTTGTGAAAACAGTGGCAACCGGCCAAGCCGGTTTTGCTACTGTTAAGGGTGCGTTAGTTTGGCCGGTTGACGGGTTCACGATCCGGTTCACGTCACGCTTTAGTAAAATAAATCACGGTTCACGACTTAGTTAATTTTACACGTTATTATTTACAAGCTTAATTAAGTTAATTTAACATGTTACATAATTAATTTAATTACAACATAACTTAGATTATTATTATTAATAATAATACATGGATTTTAACCTAAGTATTTATTATTTAATTTGACTATATAATTAATTAATTATTTAACATGTCTTATAATTAATTAATTTATATGACTTAGGTTATATTAATATAATTATTAATACACGTTTTATCCTAAGTATTTTATACACTTAATTTAATTAAATCATGCTATATTTAATTAAATCATATAACATATAGTTTATTTAATTTACATGTAATAATTAATAAACTATACTATATATCACATGACTTAGAATATAAATCAGTAAACACTTAAGCTTATATTATTAGCTTAATAATCCAGCTTATTTCTATTTATGGAAACTTTCTATTTTTAGAAACTTATTTAATTAAGGCAGCTAATCTATTTATGGAAACTTTTTATTTTAAGAAACTTATCTATTTTAAGCAGTAAATCTATTTTTGGAAACTTTCTATTTTTAGAAACTTTCTTTTTTGGAAACTTTCTATTTTAGGAAAACCTGCTATTTTTAGAAAGTTACTTATTATTATACAACAAGTATAATAATACATGAAATACAAGTAATACTTAATCAGAATAGACAAAATACATGATAAACACAGCATAACGTTAAAATCAGTAAAACAAGACATGAACATATAAAACAAGCTAAGACATGATATAAAACCAATTCTCAGTAATTAGATACTTATACACGTATATTATTTATGTAGCACTAGTGATATCGAAGTAGGACTCTCTTCCGTTCGTCTTCTTCGTTCACTGGACACAAGGTACGGATTCTCCGTCCTTTTAGTATGGACATTCTTTCCTTATTAGGATTCCCCGTATGCAGCCAACTGTTTTCTCAGTATATGTTTTATATGTTTTGATTGCTTATGTTTAATTAGATACCTAAAGCCATATACATGCATGACCAGTTTCACCTAGTTATGGAGGTACCATAACCATAACACTGGAGGCACCAGTGTTATGACTTCACCACGGCGGAGTGATAGCTCGTGGCGTCCCTTCAGCTTTTGTCCATATTATTATTATCATGTGGGGCGTATGGGTGCATCATAGGTTACATGTTTTTATAGATTATTCAGGTGAATGTGGTGTGTGCCTTGCATCCTTCACAAGGAGTTGATCCCTCCTACCCAAACTTATATTAATTAGAGGCAGCCCCTCTAATTGCATGATGAGGTCACCCTTCCAAGTATTCATGCACGTTGATATTTCATGACCTATATTGGCTAATGGTAAACATGTTTAACAGTTTTTATGAGATAAACATAAGGATTTTCAAACTATAATCCAGTTTTACTGAGATATACCAGGTCTTCCAGGACTTAGACATTTCCGCTGCTATATGCTTATATGCTTATATTATTCATGCTATACTTGTATATCCATGCACTGAGCGTTATGCTCAGCCATTTTTCCTTTCATGTTCCCAAAACGGCAGGTGCTCAAGGACGCTCGTAGACTTTAAGCGTACGTGCATATGCATTGGAAGCTTCCTAGCCTTCATTACTTTATGCAATTCTTCATACTTTTGATACTCATTTCTATGGACATTTTTTAGTCCTTTTTATTTACAGTACTTATGTTTGTGTGTGATGAGTTCTACTTTTGGGATACCGATGTTTGTTTCCGGTATTTCCTTTATGGTTGAAATGTGTATAATGCAAGTTCGTTTTCTCAGTTCTTAACTAATAGAAAGTCCAACCAATATCGGATTTATAATTGTTTTTGGTTGTTCAAGCTTGCTTGGTAATCTATTGCTAGTTCAAACAAAACTATCTAAAAATGAAAAATATAAACCTACTTATACGTAAAACAAATTGCAAATTCCAAATTTTATTCAAACAAAATATAAAAATGCAAAATTTAAAACTATAAGGACTGAAAATGTAATTCCTATAAAATGTAAATGCTTGAAATGAAAGTTCTATCAACTATAGGGACTAAAAATGTAAAACAGTTAACTAAAAGGACCAAACTTGTAAAAACTTTAACAAACTAACCAAATAGTAACAAACTAACAAACTAACAAACTGAATTTAACAACTTTTCAAAGTAAAGGACTGAATTATGCAAAATCCAGAAAATTAGGAAGTTTAGCTAGGTTTAGTAACTGATTAGAATTCTAGGGACTAAAGTGCAATTAACCAAACTTTTCAAGTAAAAACGGGACAAAGAGAAGAATAAGCTCGTTTGAGCTTATTACTCAACCAATTAAGCTGAAACAAGTTGCAAAACTCTTAAAATCCAATTATGGCTACGTGTGTTCAAGGAAATAAGCTGAAAGTCCAAAATAAGCAATTGAGTGCTTATCAATAAGCTCAAAATAAGCTACAGCCTAATCCAAACATCCACAACTTGATTTTATTATCAAAACTGATTAAGCACTTGATTTAAAGAAGGGGAAATCAAATTAGAACCAATTTCATCCAGAAATAAGCTAGATGTCCGAAATAAGCTAAAATGAGCTTATGTTGACCAAACGTTGACCACTTTTATGAAAAAGCTCAAAATCTCAAAAACTCATATTCAACACTTTCTAAACAGGATTGTGAAAGAAAATTACAAGTTTTCTGAAGAGGATTAAGAGAACTAGTAAAACAGTAACCTCTTTATCACAGAGAATGACATATGCTCAGGCTTGAGCTAAAATGCTTATTCCTAGCTTATTTTCTAAAACTGTAGATTTTCCTTATAGAATGTGAAAGGTTATGATGTAAGCTAAATCTGGAAACAAGTTTGAGCAAATTTCATCAAGTAATGAAAGAGAAACAATCAATTGAAATTGGCAAGTTTCAAAGAACTAAGCTGAAATAAGGCTAACCCAAACTTTTTGTTAACCAATTGCCTGTTTGACCTTTATTATGACTTGCAAATGACTAAGAACTTCTTGTTATCAACTAAAGACTGGAAACAAACTACTTAACACCAATTTCTAACACTTGAAGATCACTTGAAAACTAGTCCCAAACACACCTTAATCTGTTATGAAAAAGATTTTACAAAGACTATTTGAGTAATGGTTTAGACTGATTCAAAAGCTATAACAAACTTGTTTTAGTGAACAAAATGGAAGCTAATGAAACTGAAATGAAGCAATTAGCAAGACTAGAATTCAATTAAGCTGTTTTGCTAAAATGTTACTGAAAATGAGCTAAAATCTACAAAACTGAACTCAAATGAACAAGTATGAAATAGCTGAACTACAAACACTCAAACACAATCAAACAGCAACTAATCAAGTATAACATGTAGCCATCAAGTTTATACTAGGAAATTTAGCATGCAAGGACTGATTTAGAGGAACAAAAATCAAGAGCCTTAGAACCAATTGTAGAAGTCCTTTGGGAAGAAGAGGAGCGCTGAGCTCTCTTGCACTAGTGATACCACCACCTATCACTAGTATTCAACAAGATTCAATCAACAAATCAGCTACACACAATCTGGAATCAACATTCTGCTTAAATTCTTCAAGAACAATGGATAAAACTCGAATTCTGAACAAACAGCTACAATTCTTCACCAATGCAAGCTATGATCAATGGTTGATCATAACATACATCATACAGCAACAAGAACTCTAAACAGCAACAAGAATCACCAGGAATTTGAATAACAGAATTTGGCGGGAAAATGAAATTTGAATTTATTTGATGAATTCAGTTACAAAAGTTGGTTACAATCTACTAACTAACTAACTGACTCAAGAGTTTGTCAGACTCTTGAGTAGTTAGGTGAAAAGTAGGGAAAAAGGGAAAGGAGAATTTAAGAACTATGTGTTTTACAAAATTAAGCTACAAATGCAAATGAAGTACAAGCTAGGTATTTATAGGCAAGATAGGAGATTCTGTTGGAGTTTGTGACGTGTTCGGGCCAATCATAGCTTGACACGTGGAAGAATTCTGCAAATCCCACTTTGAAGGTTATGAACTGATTTGGGGGTTTTTGATTGAATGGATTATTTGTTAATTGGATAACACCATTGGATTCCTCTCTTCAAAACGAGCAAAATTGGTGTTTTGATCTTCTCTTGAAACGGCTTAAATCTCAAACCCGATCCTGGCAATATTCTTTGTGAAAGAGAAGGACACGTGGCGTTCCCTGGTTGGTTTAAAACATTGCACATGGATCACACTGTAGAGATATGGTAATAAATGAGACGGCTGTAAGTGGGTATTTATTGCTTGATCCGTGTGAAGTATTTCCTTGCTTCTGATTGGTTCTTTTCCCTTTCACATGGATTCAACTTTGCAAAACTTTCCAAACTTGGCAAAATAAGCCCTTGTACTTGGCAGATTCCCATTTCAAGCTAATATCTTCATTCCTTTGACATTTTTGGTCCTTTAACTTCCAAAACTTGTATAAAATGACCCTTTGACTGAGTTGACTTGATAGTTTGACCAGATTTGACTTTAATCTTGACTTTCCATAATTTGCACTTTAAGTCCTTCAACTTTCACAACTTGTCAAGATAGGTCCTTGAACTTCAAAGTCTTGTCACTTTTGATCCTCTTTTGTCTTTTTCATCCATTTGAGCTTGGTTTTTCCTTGTTTGCTTGAAATTGTATCCTTTTACCTACAAAAGTGCACACAAACACAAACATACCACATAACACTGCTTTTACAAGATAAATGGGTATTTTGCTTCATGTTTTAGGGTTATTTGTTGATAAAAGGATATGAGTTTAAGCTCATATCAAATTCCCCTACACTTGAGCATTGCCATGTCCTCATGCAATATTATATTTCAAGGTTTAAAAATTTACATTTCCCTCATAATTAATCCACCTTGGCCATATGAGATGCATCTACACTACTCTAAACTAAATGATGCATGATTTTGACTTTTAATAATGCAATGAATCAAAATACAATTCTATCTATATCTTTTTGATTTTTCTTGAAATGGTTTTGATGGAAATAACTCATAAAGAACTCAATGACTTGGATTAGGGCTTGGATACCATGGACACTTATCACCCTCAAGTTTCACTTTCCCCATACCAAGCTAGTAAATGGGATCATTGCATTCACAAGTAAAAAGTGCATCAACTTATTCATGACAATTAAATGTGGAACCGGTTATTAATTGAGCAAATTGCTTGTGGGCAAATTTGTCATTATTCAAGCGTGAAATATAAGAAGTGTAAAATCCAAAAATAAGGAAGCACGGTTTTAATCCTAAGTAATCTTCTCATCCATTACTTGAAAAACCGCTCACAATTAATATAAGTCCGTATTAAGAGTAATAAGTCATTCGCCTTATGTGTAAAATCCTCATGTCATGCTTTCATAAGTAACTACACACTCGCTAAGGAAAGAAAAATAAAACTCACGCAATAATTTACATCCGCATCTTTTTGAGATTTTGGATCTTCAACCCCGCAACCCGTCAAGGTAATATTGGATTGGAGCAATCTATTGAATCCCCGCAACCCGTCAAGGTAATATTGGAACTCAATAGTCACTATAATTAACACCACACTGCCCCTCTTGGGAGTCTTGCATTATTTTTTTTTTTCTTTTTCTTTTTTTTTTTTTCTTCTAGCCACTCATTTTTTTTTCATAAGCCGCTCTTATTTTTCTTTATTCCTCACAAAGAAATTTGAAAAGAAGAAAAGGAAAAACACCCGCTAAATATGGAGCATGACATAAGTCTAGTACACATAAAACGTGCTAACTTAGAATCTTAAGACGTACTCATATCAACCATGAATGATTAGCCAAAAATGCATAAGAGATTACGAACCAATTAAAACCGTTCTTGATTATTTATTAACAATTATATACAAGTGAAGAAAGTAGAGATCAAGAAGAGAAGGGTTTAGCCACAAGTAATTGCCATGAAGTCTATCTAGCCCTTTTACACTTGCTTCAACTCTATCATTTCCCATTCTCCACAAATTTAAAATTTCAAAGAATGAAATTGGTGGAAGCTTAGCCTAATAGACCAATGAAGGACTACATGGTTAAGGATACTAGCTAGAGAGTGCTAAGATAAGCAAACTCGGGTTGAGTCAAAATATCCATGGCGGGCCTAATATGTCAAAGAAGTCTAAACTTGTTAAAACCATGTTTTATTATATTTTTCCTTTTTATATATTTTTGAATGAAAAATAAAAGAAGAAATATATACAATGCAAATGTGTTATGCAAATGAAAAATGATTGATGCAAAAATTATGAATGCATATTTTTGTGGCCAAAGTAGATCAAAAATTTGAAAAATGTTTAAAATTCAATTTTCATGTTATCATGCAAGACAATGACAAGTTCTAGGTAAGGTCACTTCGATAGAAGACCCCCCTACACTTAAGCTAAACATTGTCCTCAATGTTTAAGAGCATGGAAGTAAAAACTTCCCCTACACTTATAACAATGAATAGACTTTGCTTAATCCAAGTTAAGGAAAGGACTACTATTAGTGAAATCATGTTTAAGCACAAGGTGTCAATGAAAAATCACTAAAGTAACGAAGTGAACCGGATACAAGGGCCTCCTCCATAAGCTCCAAAGCATGAGATGAGTGAGCAACCCTACAAACAAGCATGAAAACAAAAGAAGGTCTCCCCTACACTTATCTCCAAATCTATGCCTTTATTTCTAACCTACAACACTCTAACCTAGTTATACGATGCTTGAGTTAATGAGTCTCTAGCTCGACTCGTCCCTCAATGAATTAATTCATGGGGAAAATGGGGACCTCTTGGACCATTTCAACGGAAATGTCCTCCCCAAAGTAATGCTTAACACGGTGACCATTCACTTTAAAATTTGGACCATCGTTTTGGGACAACTCAAGAGTTCCATATGGAAACACTTGAGCAATAGTAAATGGACCGGACCATCTCGACTTAAGCTTGCCCGCAAAAAGCTTCAATCTTGAATTAAAGAGGAGAACCGGCTCTCCAACTTTGAACTCACGATTCTTAATCTTAGCATCATGCAATTTCTTAGTCTTTTCCTTGTATAGCAAAGAATTCTCATAGGCATTGGCTCTCAACTCATCCATCTCATTGATTTGATCTTTCCTATGTGAACCGGCTTGGTTTAAATCAAAGTTAGCCCACTTGAGAGCCCAAGATGCCTTATGTTCTAACTCAAATGGGAGGTGGCACGCTTTTCCATAGACAAGCCTATAAGGGGTACAACCAATTGGTGTCTTAAAGGCCGTCCTAAACGCCCACAAAGCATCATCAAGCTTATCCGACCAAGAAGCTCTATGCTCTCCCACCGTTCTCTCTAAAATTCTCTTTAAACCACGATTTGTGACCTCGGTTTGACCATTTGTTTGAGGGTGATACGCGGTAGAAAGTCTATGATTCACTCCATATTTCTTCATAACTCTAGTGAATTGATCATTACAAAAGTGCGTACCACGATCACTTATGATGGCCCGAGGTACACCAAATCTAGCAAACAATTGTTTCAAGAACTTTACAACCACTCTAGCATCATTAGTAGGTAAGGCTTTAGCCTCCACCCACTTGGACACATAATCCACCGCCACAAGTATATACTTGTTTCCCTTAGAAGATGGAAAAGGTCCCATGAAATCTATTCCCCATACATCAAATATCTCACACTCTTGGATAAAATTTTGTGGCATCTCATCACGTTGTGTAATTTTTCCTTGTCTTTGACAAACATCACAAAATTTCACCATCTCTTGGGCATCCTTGTAAATGGAAGGCCAATAGTAACCCGAATCAAAGACTTTCTTGGCGGTGTAGTTAGGCCCAAAATGTCCACCCGTAGGTCCTTTATGACATGCCTCTAAGATTTTAAATGCCTCGGTCCCATCCACACACCGTCTAATGATTTGGTCCGCACATTGCCTAAAAAGATATGGATCATCCCAAAAGTAATACTTCACTTCCTTAAGAAACTTTTTCTTTTGTTGGTAAGTAAGACCCTCAATAAGCACATTGCCCACAAGATAGTTTGCAATATCCGCAAACCAAGGTGTGGCATCCTCTTGGGAAGAGATAGACATGAGCTCCTCTAATGGAAAGGATTCATTGATTTCTTGGTGTGGGAAATCTCCTTGAAAAGGATGCTCAAGTCTACTCAAATGATCCGCCGCTAAATTCTCGGCCCCTTTTTTATCACGAATCTCTATCTTAAACTCTTGAAGCAACAAAACCCATCTCAAAAGCCTAGGCTTAGCATCTTGTTTTGTCATAAGATACTTGAGAGCGGAATGATCCGTATACACTATGGTCTTGGAAAGCACAAGGTATGGTCTAAACTTCTCAAAAGCATATACTATAGCAAGCAACTCTTTTTCCGTGGTAGTGTAATGAAGTTGTGCACCGGTCATGGTTTTACTCGCATAGTGTATAGGTTGGAAATGCTTATTAACTCTTTGTCCTAAGACGGCCCCCACCGCATAATCACTAGCATCACACATAAGCTCAAAAGGTAATTCCCAATTTGGAGAAACCAAAACGGGAGCCTTTGTCAATTTTTCCTTAAGTGTCTCAAAAGATTCTAAACAAGCTTGGTCAAAAATGAAAGGAGCCTCTTTCTCCAAGAGATGAGTCATCGGTCTAGCTATCTTAGAGAAATCTTGTATAAAGCGCCTATAAAAACCCGCATGACCTAAGAAACTCCTCACACCTTTAACCGAGGTGGGTGGGGGAAGCTTAGCAATCACATCAATTTTGGCTCGATCAACTTCTAATCCCTTATTGGATATCTTGTGTCCTAAAACAATCCCCTCTTTTACCATAAAGTGACATTTCTCCCAATTAAGCACCAAACGTGTTTCCTCACAACGCTTAAGCATTCTCTTAAGATTGGTGAGACAAGAGCTAAAGGAGTTCCCAAATACGGAAAAGTCATCCATAAAAACCTCCATGGTTTGCTCTATCATGTCATGGAAAATTGCCATCATGCACCTTTGAAACGTCCCCGGTGCATTACATAGGCCAAAAGGCATCCTCTTGTAAGCAAATGTACCGTATGGACAAGTGAATGTGGTCTTTTCTTGATCCTTAGGGTCAATGGGTATTTGAAAATAACCCGAAAAGCCATCAAGAAAACAATAGTACTCATTTCCCGCTAAGCGTTCAAGCATTTGATCCATAAAGGGAAGCGGGAAATGGTCTTTCCTAGTTGCCTCATTGAGTTTTCTATAATCAATGCAAACTCTCCAACCGGTTACAAGTCTCGTGGGAATAAGCTCATTGTTCTCATTAGGCACCACGGTGATTCCACCCTTCTTTGGGACACAATGAACCGGGCTAACCCATGGAGAGTCGGAAATGGGGTAAATCATACCCGCATCTAAGAGTTTAATCACTTCTTTCTTAATAACCTCATGAATTTTTGGGTTAACTCTCCTTTGGTTTTGAATGGCGGGTTTATAATCATCCTCCATAAGGATTTTGTGAGTACAAAAATGTGGATCAATTCCCCTTATGTCGGATATTTTCCATGCTAAGGCTTTCTTATGTTTCTTAAGGACTTCAATGAGTTGCTCCTTCTCATCCTCTTTCAATTCCTTAGCAATAATCACCGGTAATTGGTCTTTTCCTTCTAAGAAAGCATATTCTAAGTGGGATGGAAGTTCCTTAAGTTCAATGGGAAGTGGACTCTCTATGGAAGGTTTTACTATGGAAGGTTCCTCAATGGTAATCTCTTGTGGAATAGGAGAAGGAATAGGGTCCTCCTTGAGCAACTTTTGGATTGTAAGAATATCTTCTTCCCAATTAATGGGAGAATCATCATCACCAAGAAAGTTGGACTCAAATTCCTCCAAGAGGAAATCACTCTCTCCAAAAGGTGTTAAAGAGGGAGCAATTGAGGCCACGGTTTCAACATGTGGAATCTCATCACTAGCATTTTTACAAGCATCATAAAAGTGTTCATTACACACTTCATCTAGCACATCCACAATGTTAATCGTCTCACAAGGTCTAGACTCCTTAACCTCGTTTCTATCACAAACTTTCCCTAACTTAAACACCACTTTCTCATCCTCTACTCTCATAATTAATTCTCCTTCCGCCACATCTATCAAGGTACGACCCGTTCTCAAAAACGGTCTACCAACAATCAAAGGCACTCTAGGATCCATGTCATAATCGACCACTACAAAGTCGGCCGGAAAGGTAAACTTATCCACACCTACAAACACATCTTCCGCTATACCTACGGGGTGAGCTATGGTTCGGTTGGCTAGTTCAAGAGTCATCCTAGTGGGGGTGAGCTCGGGAAGAGAGAGTTGTTTCCAAACCGATAAAGGCATAAGATTTATGCTTGCCCCTAAATCCGCCAAAGCCATGCAATTTTCAACACCGGGAAAATTACAAGGTATCAAGAAGCGCCCCGGATCTCCAAGTTTTGTTGGTAAAGTTTTAAGTAACACCGCGGAACAATTTTCATTAAGTGATGTGTTGGGCAAATCAACCAATTTTTCTTTGTTTGAGAGCAAATCCTTGAACATCTTAGCAAACTTTGGCATATAAGCAAGAGCTTCCGCAAAGGATATGTTGATATTGAGTTCCTTGAACATCCTTAAGAAATTGGAGACTTGTATGTCATCTTTGTTCTTTAACTTGTCCTTTTTCAACCTTGAAGGGTATGGAAGAGTAGGTTTTGGTGTAGGTGGAATAGGTGTTGTAGTGGAGGATTTGTCTTTGTTAGCCTCGTCATTGGGAAGTGTGGAAGGTAAAGGAGAAGTATGAGGTGGTTGAGAAGGTGTGTTTGAGTGAATAGGAGCACTTTGAGGAGGTGGAGTAGAAGTAGAAGGCTTATCACAAGTAGGAGCACAAGTGGTTTGAACAATAGTAGGTTTAGGAGGTGAAGGATCCTTTGTTGTTGTACCACTCCTTGTTGTAATAGCATTAACATTGGCCCTAGGGTTTGTTTGTGTGTTAGAAGGTAAAGCCCCTTGTGGTCTTTGAGTTACCGCCACTAAAACCCTATTGATTTGTTCCTCTATTGTACGTTTCACTTGGTCATTCATTCTCTTCTCAATGTCACGCATTTTCTTGTCAACATACTCTTGAGTCTCTTGCATCCCATATCCTTGAGTTTGATTTTGAGGGTAAGCTTGATTTGGTATTGGAGCATATGCTTGATTGGGAATAAATGGAAGTGGTTGATTAAATCCTTGTTGTGGTGGATAAAAGGTATTAGCTTGAGGTTGAAATTGATTGGGTGCTTTGTAATTATTGCCTTGGTATGGTTGTCTTTGCCCTTGATTCCTTGCTAAAATTTGAGGAGGATTTTGTGGAATTTGGGTGGGTGGTTGGGGTGGGAAGCCGGGTGGAGTAAGGTAATTTTGGGATTTGTAAGAAAGGTTATTTGGATTGATGTTAGGCTTGAAGTGTTCACGGTGTTCCTCTTGGTAAGCATAGCATTCCCCTTGATACCCTTGCACCTTGTCACATTGTTCATAAGAGTGGGGACCTCCACAAGTAACACAAGAAATGGTGATGGCATTCACATTGTTTGAGGAATTGTTCAATGTCATGCTCTTAAAAGTTTGAAGCATGTCTTGTTGTGCTTGCAAATGCCTCTCACTTTCTCTATCCATCCTTTGAAAAATAGCTTCTTGAAACTTGAGGAGTTGGTTGTCAAAAGGGATTTGAGAAGTGTTTTGGATAACATGAACTCTTTCTTCAAATGGATCGTTTGTTTGAACCATTGCCTTAGTCTCAATAATGGTCAAAGCCTCATGGTATGTCTTGAAATGAATACTCCCTCCCGCGGAAGCATTTAGTGAATCTTGGTGGTGAGGTTTAAGGCCATTATAGAAGGTATTGATTTGGGTTAGATCATCCATTCCATGATTAGGGCATCGCCTCAACAACTCACTATACTCTTCCCAAGCATCACCAAAGGATTGACTAGGTTTTTGTGTAAAGCCCATAATCAAATTTCTCAAAGCCATAGTCTTTTGTGGAGGAAAGAATTTGTTCAAAAACTTAGTGGTAAAATCATCCCATGTGGTGATACTATCGGGTGGTTGGGTGTCTAACCAATGCTTAGCACTCCCATCTAAGGAAAATGACACTAACATCAATCTAATGACCTCATGTGGAACCCCATTATGCTTAATGGTGTTGCAAAGTGAAAGGAATCTCTTAAGGTGAGCATGGGGATCCTCATTTTGTTTTCCAAAGAAAGGTGATGCAGCAACCATATTGATCATAGATGTATGTAGCTCAAATGTGTTAGCGGGAAAGTCGGGAATCTTAATGGCACTAACATATCCATGAACGTTGGATTGCATACGTTCATACAAAGTACGATTATCAACAGCCATGGCTTCTTGTGGTGATGACAAAGCACGATTCTCGTGATCGGCTTGGTGGACGGTGGTGGTCTTACTCTTTCTCTTTTTCTTCCTTTTCGGAGGAAGAGGTTGTACACCAATCGGTATTTGTGCACGCCCGCGAGTGAGCATGCAACTCAATACGAGGAATGAGAGAGAAGCTCTCGTGTGACTTTGAAAAGAATAAGATTATCCTCTTCGAGTTTCAATATTAAATATCCACAAGAAAGTAACAATATATGTAATACTACTTTGGGTGCAAGACCCTCAATGAAGCTTTCCTTCTTAGAATACTCCCAAGTGAACGGGGGGTTAGGTGGCGCGAAGCACTTAAGTACCTATTGACCCTTAGATGGCATTTTATAGCACATCGCCTTTCTATTCACTTAAATGTTCGTATTCTTTGAATTATTGCTTATTGAGAGTATTTATCTATTCTTGCTTTATTTTGTTTGATCGATACGCGTGTCAAGGACCGGAACGCCCCTCAACACGGTGTATTGCCTCGGCAATACTTATGGAAGATATGTAGATTGATTGTTCTTATACGTATACGTATTTACTTATAATAATATATGGAAAATATTTTTTGTATTTATGAGTTTTTAAAGGAAAATACTATATGTACATAAAAACCGAGAGAATCCAATAATATATATTTTTGGGTGCAATCTCTTAGGAAAAAGATTGCTTTTTGAATTTTTTAATTTTTTTTGGTCAATTCTTTAGGAAAAGAATTGTTTTGTTAATTTTTTAGTTTTTATATATTTTTATATTTTTGATTTTTTATTTGTTTTTGATTTATGATACGTAAAAATAACGTTCACCAAATGAACGGATCCCAAAAGCCAATGAAAACCGTCAATCGATAGTCTCTCGTGTAGTCAAAGAACCGGCAGCGGCGCCATTTGAAATGTGTATAATGCAAGTTCGTTTTCTCAGTTCTTAACTAATAGAAAGTCCAACCAATATCGGATTTATAATTGTTTTTGGTTGTTCAAGCTTGCTTGGTAATCTATTGCTAGTTCAAACAAAACTATCTAAAAATGAAAAATATAAACCTACTTATACGTAAAACAAATTGCAAATTCCAAATTTTATTCAAACAAAATATAAAAATGCAAAATTTAAAACTATAAGGACTGAAAATGTAATTCCTATAAAATGTAAATGCTTGAAATGAAAGTTCTATCAACTATAGGGACTAAAAATGTAAAACAGTTAACTAAAAGGACCAAACTTGTAAAAACTTTAACAAACTAACCAAATAGTAACAAACTAACAAACTAACAAACTGAATTTAACAACTTTTCAAAGTAAAGGACTGAATTATGCAAAATCCAGAAAATTAGGAAGTTTAGCTAGGTTTAGTAACTGATTAGAATTCTAGGGACTAAAGTGCAATTAACCAAACTTTTTAAGTAAAAACGGGACAAAGAGAAGAATAAGCTCGTTTGAGCTTATTACTCAACCAATTAAGCTGAAACAAGTTGCAAAACTCTTAAAATCCAATTATGGCTACGTGTGTTCAAGGAAATAAGCTGAAAGTCCAAAATAAGCAATTGAGTGCTTATCAATAAGCTCAAAATAAGCTACAGCCTAATCCAAACATCCACAACTTGATTTTATTATCAAAACTGATTAAGCACTTGATTTAAAGAAGGGGAAATCAAATTAGAACCAATTTCATCCAGAAATAAGCTAGATATCCGAAATAAGCTAAAATGAGCTTATGTTGACCAAACGTTGACCACTTTTATGAAAAAGCTCAAAATCTCAAAAACTCATATTCAACACTTTCTAAACAGGATTGTGAAAGAAAATTACAAGTTTTCTGAAGAGGATTAAGAGAACTAGTAAAACAGTAACCTCTTTATCACAGAGAATGACAAATGCTCAGGCTTGAGCTAAAATGCTTATTCCTAGCTTATTTTCTAAAACTGTAGATTTTCCTTATAGAATGTGAAAGGTTATGATGTAAGCTAAATCTGGAAACAAGTTTGAGCAAATTTCATCAAGTAATGAAAGAGAAACAATCAATTGAAATTGGCAAGTTTCAAAGAACTAAGCTGAAATAAGGCTAACCCAAACTTTTTGTTAACCAATTGCCTGTTTGACCTTTATTATGACTTGCAAATGACTAAGAACTTCTTGTTATCAACTAAAGACTGGAAACAAACTACTTAACACCAATTTCTAACACTTGAAGATCACTTGAAAACTAGTCCCAAACACACCTTAATCTGTTATGAAAAAGATTTTACAAAGACTATTTGAGTAATGGTTTAGACTGATTCAAAAGCTATAACAAACTTGTTTTAGTGAACAAAATGGAAGCTAATGAAACTGAAATGAAGCAATTAGCAAGACTAGAATTCAATTAAGCTGTTTTGCTAAAATGTTACTGAAAATGAGCTAAAATCTACAAAACTGAACTCAAATGAACAAGTATGAAATAGCTGAACTACAAACACTCAAACACAATCAAACAGCAACTAATCAAGTATAACATGTAGCCATCAAGTTTATACTAGGAAATTTAGCATGCAAGGACTGATTTAGAGGAACAAAAATCAAGAGCCTTAGAACCAATTGTAGAAGTCCTTTGGGAAGAAG
The DNA here is from genome assembly GCA_025667525.1 of Glebionis coronaria. Classification (NCBI taxonomy): domain Eukaryota; kingdom Viridiplantae; phylum Streptophyta; class Magnoliopsida; order Asterales; family Asteraceae; genus Glebionis; species Glebionis coronaria. The sequence continues at coordinate 212,103 of JANFOE010000648.1, read as the reverse complement.
AGGAGCGCTGAGCTCTCTTGCACTAGTGATACCACCACCTATCACTAGTATTCAACAAGATTCAATCAACAAATCAGCTACACACAATCTGGAATCAACATTCTGCTTAAATTCTTCAAGAACAATGGATAAAACTCGAATTCTGAACAAACAGCTACAATTCTTCACCAATGCAAGCTATGATCAATGGTTGATCATAACATACATCATACAGCAACAAGAACTCTAAACAGCAACAAGAATCACCAGGAATTTGAATAACAGAATTTGGCGGGAAAATGAAATTTGAATTTATTTGATGAATTCAGTTACAAAAGTTGGTTACAATCTACTAACTAACTAACTGACTCAAGAGTTTGTCAGACTCTTGAGTAGTTAGGTGAAAAGTAGGGAAAAAGGGAAAGGAGAATTTAAGAACTATGTGTTTTACAAAATTAAGCTACAAATGCAAATGAAGTACAAGTTTTTCTCCTTAGCCGACTATATGACATTCAAATATACCATTCTCGTATATAAAAGAAAACACGTACTTCCTCCTTATCTCTTCAATTTGTCTACATTATCATCACCTTAAAGGCGAAGTAAATGTCGTGGCTGCTCTAACTTTAGCCACATTTCTATACCAAAATTAGTATCCAAGGTTCATACAATATTAATCTAACACTCTTCTCACTTCACAAATTTTATAACACCTTTCTATTTTCTCTTTCAATCTCAAGCGTATATAGCTTGCAAAAGAATAATACTTTCGTACATGGATGCCATAAGCTCCTACTACAACGTTATAATTCATATAACAAAGGAGTGAAGTTTAACAACGGATTGGAATCACGTCACACGGTTACTTTCATGTAAGTTTAAGAAGCCTCATGATGAAGGTGATAGGGAATGGAGCTAAGTCGCGACATGACATTTTATTACTCCAATAGAGATCGGGTTACAAATTTCGTATATCTTGGGTTCGATCGGGTTCAATAACAGCCTTGTTTAAGTCGGTTGGTTCGAGTTTCATTTCCTAATCATTGGTATTCGGTTCATTAGCCGCGGGTTCATGTTCAGCCACGAGTATCGAACATATTTACTGTAAAACCCAGTATGGTCGTATCTTTAATTCGGGGATGAATTATTGTTTTTAGAGGGGAAGAATTGTAAAACCCGTATTTAAAAATCAGAATATTTAAATACGCAGTTTAATTTTAATAAACTAGATAAGTATTAATTATTAGACAGAGACAGAAACGCAGAAATTAAATACGCAATCCCAATTTATTTAAATACTACAAATATTACAGTTATTCAGATAGTAAGTATTTAGTCTCAGAAAATATTACAGATGAATTATTTATTGTACAGAAACAATTAAACGTTATCAGGAGTCGCGCAGTCTCAGTTTTAATTAAAATCGTGACGTGATTAATTATTTAGAAAATAATTATTACTAGTTAATAATTAAATACAAGCTATTCAGTATCGCGTAAGTGTTACAGTTATTATTATTCATTCATGAAATTAAATAAATACATGACGGATTTAGAACGCGAACACGCCCGTTAAATGATTAAACAGAAATCGAAACAAAAGTATACATATGGTGCTTGGGCCGCGTTTAAAGAAAAAAAAGGAAAAGAAAGAAGAATGGGCTGGAGGCCCATTTAGTTGGTCTAAACCGTTTTAAAAATAAATAAATAATAAGATTAGGGTTGTTGTTTCCCTTGTACCTTCCGACACAAAAAAAAAAAGAAGAATCGTTGTTTCCCCTCTGTCTTCTTGCTGTCGACGAACAAACAACAGAAAACCGGAATCATGCACGAAATTAGTTCAAGAATCGAGATTTGATGTCGTTGTCCCTGTCACGCAAATCAAGGTGATTTTAATCTTCTGTTATTCATTTTTTTTATGATCCACGAATCCAAAATCTTGGGAGGGCTGTGTGGTGCTCGGACTGCAGGCAAACCGAGAGTCTTAGACTCTCGGTGTGGGTCATTAATTGTCAACCGAGACCTAAAAGGTCTCGGTGTGCCTTTTGATTTGACCAGCCGCGACCCGTGGTGGTTGTGGTGGTGTCCTTCTTTGGCAAACCGAGAGTCAACAAAATCCAGCAGGGGGTAAGTTGATGGCAGGGGTGTCTGGTTTTGGTGAAGTCAGGGGAAAACCGAGACCAGTTGGTCTCGGTGTGGTGAATGCGGGCCAGCCGTGACCCATACAGGGGCGGCTTGGTGTCGGGTCTTTCAGCCGTAGCCAAAAACGACCAGGGGTGTTTGTTTAACATGACGTGAGAACCAGCAGGGTGCGTTTGGGACTGCAGTTCCAGCAGGGGTGCGTTTGGGACTGCAGTTTCCTACAGGGGTGTTTGGGACTGTGACCAGTGGAAACTTTAACAAAAGCAGCGGGAAAGTAAATCAAACGGGGGGAAACTAAGACTAGCAGTGGGAACTTTTATAAACCAAGCAGTGGGAACTTTTATAAACCAAGTAGTGGGAACTTATACAATGAAAGCAGTGGGAACATAACAAAAAGCAGTGGGAATATATTAATATACGAGGAATTATTTTAGTTAATTAAATCTTTTTATAAATAAGTTGTATTATATAAATTTAATTAATTGTTTTGTGTTATTACTTAATTAGTAACATAAAATTAATTCTTTTATTTACTTTAAACATGTGATTTGTTGTAATGATTTATTTCAAGAAAACTAAATTGGAAATCCTTCTATTTTAGGAAACTTTCTGTTTACAACAAGGTACTATTTATAGTAATATCATAGTTATTAGAACACAGTATAATACACAGTAACCATAAATAGGTATATACTAATCAGTAGACATTTAAAGATCTGTCGAGTTATTAGAAATACACCAGATACGCAGATTGATCAGATTATACATAAACAGTAGTACAAGAATAAAATAAATTAAACTAAGAGTAGATGTAAATCGATAATGGTAAACAGTAATCGGTTAACTTAATTTCCATCCATTATTTATGTAGTATCCGTGAAGTCAGATTCGATCCGTCAGCTTTCAGTCTTATTTCAGTACTGGACACGAGGTACGGATTTCCCGTCCTTTCAGTAAGGATTTTCCTTTCTATGCATGATTAGGAATCCCCATTTTTAGCCAAATGTTTTCCCCAGTATACGTTTAAACTTATCAGTAATCATGTTAAGAAATAAATAAATTGCCTGAGCATTATATACAAGCATGATTAGTTTATGTACTAGTTACGGAGGTACCGTAACCACGGCACTAGAGGCACCGGTGTCGTGACTCACATGCAGGAGAGTGATATCCTGCATCGTCCCACTCAGCTCAGCTTGGCCATTTTATCAGTATTATTAGTGGGGCGTATGGATGCATCCTAGGCTACAGCTTACAGTTTAGCATGTGAATGTGGTGTGTGCTCTACATCCTTCACATTGGAGCTGATCCCTCCACCCAGCACAGTTATTTAGAGGTCACCCCTCTACAGCATGACGAGGTCACCCCTCTATGTATTCATGCAGCAGTTGTTACAGCACATGACCTATATAAGCTCTTGGCAATTAAAATACAGTAAATGCATGTTTTCAGATTTAACAGATAACAGTTCAGCTTTATTATTTATAAATCAGACTTTACAGATTATCTACAGATTTCCGCTGCAACCTTATTTATTAGTCTTACAGCTTCAGTATTTAACATTCTACTTCATTCCAGTGATTCCTTATCATGTTTTATATCCGTTCACTGAGCGTTATGCTCAGCCGTAGTTCCTTTCATGTTCTAACGGCAGGTACACCAGGACGCTGTTAGGATTCTAAGAGCATGTGCATTTGGATGGAAGCTATCCAGACTTCTTACTTTATGCATTCTTACATTATTCTGCTTATTTGGACTTTGTTTAGTCCTTTCATTCAGTATTTTATTTTTCATGTTTTGGGCTTATGTTTGGATTGCCGATGTTTGATTCCGGTATTTCCTTTATGGTCAGTTAATGTTTTAGGACATTCACCTTATGCTTTGATGACACGCCATAAATACACGTAACGGTCCACTTATCCAAGTGGGGTGTTACATTTACCTTTGTTAATATTCACGTTCGTTGCGGTGTTTATACTCGTGCGCAACTCCAATCACTCATACGCCAACATAAACATAAGGTATTATATCATAACTTACGGATTGTAAGCTTACTATACGAGTGAACGAATGATATAATGAGAATCAGAATCGACTATTAATTCCACGAGCTAACAATGAAGATCATATATTCTAATTCTCAAATGAGAATGAAAAATGACCCTTAACGTCATTTTCATGCATTGTAAATGCATACTTACATTTTGGTCCCTCATTTATTAAACTATATACAAATAATTAGTATAGACTTTCAAAGAAACACTTTTGGTTCTTGTTAATTTAATAATCTTCAAAACCAATCCTAAAATTTTAATTTAGTTACTTTAACTATAAATTAAATGTATTTATAAAAACTCATTTCATTTTGTACATGGCCGTTTATAATTCTAAGACGCGCCACTTTATATTAGGTCGTTGCTAGAAGCTCGTGGTTCCTCGGCTTATCTTATTTCATCGCTTCACTCCTGTCACAATTATCTTGATCATTATCTTCGTTCGATACCGAGATGGTTAAGGTGAGTCTATAGCCTCGTTTGAGCTCATTCTAATATTTTTGAAACCCGCGAGGGGGATACATGTTATTTTATAAAATGAACACAAGTTGTTTTCGGTATGCTGGACCCGAATGAGATGATAAATGCATAAGTACCATTGTCTTATGAAGTCCCTGAATTTCATGCACTGTTAATTACTCGAAGGGGTAAACGCTAATACATATGATAGATCTATTTGGTTTGACAGCCTTATCCTAGGGTTTGTATCCTTGTGAACACCTGAGAGGGATATTATGTATAAGAGGTCGTTGGTATATGACAACATTACCTGTTAGTAGGGGCGCCGTAAGTGACTCGGTTTGACATGTTGGTTAACGTTCAGTGGCGTGAGCTTAATGCATTTATCTATATATATGACTTGTTTGTGTGATAAGTTTGAGATGATTAAAAACTCTTGTGTTTAAATGATGATTTGTAAAACCTATAGACTTTCTCAACCTTTGTGTTGATGATTTTAAGCATGTATTTCAGGTAATCAAGGAGTGTGAAGCTTGGAGGTCACGGGAATGAAGTTGTGCACTGCTTTTGTAATTTAAACTCTTTGAATGTTTATCGTTCCTTTGCTTAAAACAATATAAATATTTTGTTTTAGTTGTACTTTGGTTACGATGTCTTGGGACAACGCTACTGTTTTAGGAACGACAAATTTAAAACGTCTCTTTTCGAGTCGTTCTTTATAAATTATGTGTTATTATACCATTGTTTAGCACCCAAAGATATATTCCGCTGCGTGTAAATTTTAGGGTGTTAATCTATTAAATGACAATTGAATAAGAGTAGTATCTTTTACTAGAGAGTATAGATTGAAAGAACTAAGTCATGTTGTTGGAGTGACATAGCGGAAGGAAAAGTACTTTATTGACTCGTATGTACCCCATACAAATCATACGACTTGGTGTTGTATTATACTAGAAGTGTATCTTTTTAAGGGTCGCATTTAGGCTGCTGTGACAAGCAGGTTAAGATATGATGTACGCGTACTCTGCTCTATAAATGCAATCCTAAACACCCGATAAGTGATGCAATTATGTCAAGTTTATGTGTCATGGATAAAAAATGTTACCTAATTTTAATTTGCACAACTATACAATTAGTTTAAAAACCATATTATGATCAATCATTGACGTAGGTCCCATCGAGTGACCCACGACTTATAAGTGCACTTTTTGTTGTAGACAATACACATGTATATAGTGAAGCCAATTCGCCTTATAGTTGATACTGTATGATTGGAATCAAGCATTTTACTTTATACTCATCTGTTTTCTATGCTCCATATAAAGGTAGAACAATATGGTCGGTCATTGATTTAAGATTGCATATACTGTAACTATATAAGTATTTATTATGGGTCTCAAGGGTGTTCAGATATGCGTTTTCGTAGTGATTATTGTGACCGGAAGAAGAAGGTTTAGAATAAGATAATGGGTAAATTAAGTGATTAAAGTCTGGGACTCGGGGTCAGCAAGAAAAATATACATTTATGATAATAATGAGTATACCTAGACCAACTGTGTACCCCGTTCTTCAAAGTTGAATGTCTATACGGGAAGACGTGAAGTAAACAGTTTTATGTTATAAATACGGATGTTGGAAATTCCTTATTGCAATCTGCTTATCCGGTAACCTAGAAAAGCATAAGTAGTCCTTATGCCTTATTAGAAATCCCAAACACTTCCTATTAATCAAAACTTCAGGGAGGCACATTAAGTACGTCTGTAATTGACAGGCTAATTTCTTATAGCTATTTAATCCCGAGAATTGTCTTTACACGATTATAATCAAAAGTACAATTTTGGAACTACTTGGAGCCGTTCTTATTCGGTCAACAGTGAGCGACTAGCGGTGACAAATTTAAGAGTGGATTTTTGTTTGTCACTACATGAAGAGAAGATTCTTTCTTTGTTCGAATATTATAATATTGTGTTAAGATTTGGATTAGTTGTGTTAAACAACATATTATAGTCCAATTAGGCTGTCGTTGTTTATAAAGGATAACAGGTGATTATATTTGTACGACTGATTAGTTTATTTTGCATACACCTAATAGCATGTTAATTTAGCTTAATTATATATTTATTAGTCGTTATATATGTACTTTGAGTGTGTTTTGTGATTATATAGGTTACGAGCGAAATGGAATAAAATGACCGCTTTAATTAATTTTTTGGAGAAAAGACATTGTGAGCGCCGATGAATGAAGAAAAAATATTGAAGAAAAAGATTTGAGCGGGTCGCAATATTTTCGGTCATCTTTTATTTGTCCGGGCTTTGTTTGAGCAATTATTTGTGTTGGGTTAATTTTTATTGGGCCAAAGTTACTATATGGCAAAAGAAAAAGAAAAAAAAATACTTTTGGCCCATTTGGACCCAATGGCCCAATACTTAACCGACATTAATCTCAAGTATAAAAGAAAAAAAAGACAAACCAAAGGGGTGTTTTTTAGTTGTGCCGAAAAAGAATCGGTCGACACAAGAAAAAAAAATCTACAATTGAAGGAGCAAGTTTGGACGCAAGGGAAGAAAACAGTGGAATAAAAAACAAAAAGTGAGAAAAAAAGGCTGCGCAAGATTTATAACAAATAAATCAAATTGGTGAAGTTGGTTTGGTGGGGTGAGATACATTGGATCAAAACACTTCTTTTATTATTTAGTAAAGGACGATGTGTGGTATTAAGCGGGTCGGGTACATCGCGATGTCCGGCTAATTTTGTTGTAATTCCTTCCGGTAACTTTATTTATGGTTTGATCATTATTTTTGGGTTATCATATTTTTACTACATTGATTTATGATTTATTTATAAATTATTTTTATTGACTTAATATTATGTTTAATTATTTGTGTGAGACAATTTATTGTTAGTTAACGATTCATACTTATTTTATTTAGTTAAAAAAAAGATGGTCGTATAATAAACATAAATTGTACCTAAATAAATTGTTAAAAACATAATTATTGGTTGGATTAATATAAGATTTATTATCGCGAGTCATTGATAAACATAATAAATGCCAACATTAATTCATTCATATTAAGTCAAAATAATCTTTGTAATCGGTTCTAAAAAGTTTCAATAATCCATTAGTGTGATCAACCATAAATATTAGGAGCTGGAAGGGATTGCATTTTTCTTTTAATTGTTTACATCTTATTTTATTTTTCTAGCTTTACTATTAGCTTAATAATTATTTTAATTTTTAATCCGCATTTTTATTATTAAAAGTATTTTAGTTGTTAGATTTCAAAACCAAAAATTTGATTGATCAGTTATCACCCCAAAACTTAAACTAAAACCACATAGTCCTCGTGGATCGATCACCGCTTACCCTATCTAGTATAAGGTAATTAGGTTATTTTTGACCGGCACTTCGACATCGATCAAAAAATTGGTGTCGCTGCCGGGGACTCAGTGAGCTTTTCGTTTAAGTTTTTGTTAATATTTTTCTTTAATAAAATACAAAAATACAAAAAGATTTTATTCTTCTTGTTTTGTTTTGTTTTGTTTGTTTGTTTTGTCTCTTGTGAGTGTGCAGGTTAGTGTATGCGCACACGAAGATCGGGACGTACATCACCGTTAGCTTACGATCCTGAGGTTGAGAAAAGTGCAAGGTTAAGAAGGAAGACGTTTCGACAGTTTTCTACTAATCTTGATTTTTCAGGTTTAGCAGAGCTTTTCGCTGAAATGCCAGGTGACGAAGATGTTGGCGAAAGTGCTAGCGGCAGTAGTAGCGGAGAAGAATCTCCACCACGGGGTGTTGATTCTTATTACAGGCCGGGGATCTTCGAGGATCCCTCGCCTATCGTTTATCCGGATCCGGTTAAAGGGGTTACAAGTATCTTCAAGATCCAGCCGAACCTCATAGCAATCTTGCCAGTGTTTAGAGGTCGTGAGGAGCCATACGCACATCTGCGAGAATTCTTTTCAATTGCTGACACACATCAGGTTAATAACATTACCAAGGATGAGGTAAGACTTCTCCTTTTTCCTTTCTCACTTAAAGATCAAGCTAAGGACTGGTTCTCATCTCTTGAGCCAGGTAGTATTAACTCATGGTCTGAAATGCAATCTGCTTTTCTTGAGGAATTTTATTCTATAAGTAAAACTGCTGCCATTAGGAATAAGATTAAATCCTTTCGTCAAATCCCAGGCGAGCAGTTTCATGAAGCATTTAATAGACTTAAGGAGTTATTAAGAACATGCCCTCATCACGATGTTCCAAAATGGGAGCTTGTCAAAGTCTTCTATGATGGGTTGGATTATAACAACTAACAATTTGTGATGGCCACTAGTGGGGGTATGTTTTTCTCGCGACCTATGGAGGAAGAATGGGAGTTTTTTGAAAAACTAAGCAAAGGTTCTAAGACCCAAGCTTCAGTGGATCGAAACAACCACCCATCTTCCGCCAATTTTGTGTCTAACCAACGTGGCACAAATTCTGAAATTAGCGTGTTAAGTAAGAAAGTTGATCTTTTATTGAAAAATATAGGAAAAGGTGTGCCAAATGTGTCCAATGTGTCGCATAGTGGGTGTTCAATGTGTGGTGATCCAAGTCACTCTGTCGATAATTGTCAAAGTTGGGGGGCGCCACCGAATGAGGAGGTGAATGGAGTCTATGGTGGTCGTCCACGAAATGACCCATTCTCCGAAAGTTACAATCCTGGATGGCGCAATCACCCCAATTTCCATTGGAAAGATGAAGACAGTCGCCCTAATAATACCAAAAAACAACACTATGGTTACAAACCAAGGTACGAGGGTGGCGATTCATCTAATTTCCAACATAATTCTTACAATCATAGGCCACAACAACAATATCCAAATCAGGGCCAAGGGCAAGATGACAACCGTCTCTTGAATCTTGACCGAAAGTTTGATAGGCTTATGGATTCATTGTCTACCAACAATCAAGAGATTAATAGAAAATTCGAGGTCACTAGTCAAAGACACGAGACCACTACTAAATCTATTGCAGCTCTTGAGAGACAAGTTGGTCAATTAGCAGATCAATTAAGCAAAAGAGATGAGGGAAGGCTACCGAGCTACCCCACCATGAATCCCGCACACAAGAAAAATGGAAATAAGCATGTGAATATGGTGACATCTCTTCGAAACGGTAAAATCTACAACAATGACAAGGGGATTCCAAATTCTCCTGATGTCGAGGATTTCGTTACTAAAGACGAAATTATTGTTGACGGTAAAAATTCTGATAATGTTAAGTCCGGTTCTGAGTTGGTAAATGATTTGTTAAATGATTTTCCTAAACCAACAACACCGAATCTTAAAGCTACGAAAACTCCCGAAGTTGAGGAGGGTGGTGTGTCCAGCACACCTTACCCTACGGCTTTGGAGAAATCGACATCTGCAAAGTTAGCTAAAAAGGGTCCTCACGCTGAGGATATGTGGGAGACTTTTAAGCAAGTTAAAATCAATCTCCCCCTTATTGATGCTATCAAGCAAATTCCTGCTTATGCCAAGTTTTTAAAGGATTTGTGTACTCAGAAGAGGAAGCTGAAGGCGTCTTTGCCTAAAAAGATTGACCTAACTGAGCATGTTAGTACAGTCTTATCTAGCTCTCTTCCTCCTAAATTTAAAGATCCTGGAGCACCGTTGATTTCAGTGGTGGTCGGAAATATTTCCATTAAGAAGGCGCTCCTTGATCTTGGTGCCAGTATTAACATCCTTCCTGCTAGTTTGGTCGATAAGTATGACTTAGGAACTCTTCGTAAGACAGACACTATTATTTCCTTAGCCGATCGATCTACTAAAATTCCTAGAGGTATCTTGAGGATGTTATTGTGAAAGTTGATGATTTCTATTACCCAGTTGACTTCTTTGTTATGGACACCGAGTCACAATACAAAGATGTTCAACCAACTATTATCCTTGGGCGCCCATTCTTAGCCACGATAGATGCTAGGATTAATTGTCGAACTGGCGCCATGGATATTGCATTCGGTAATAAGAAGATAAGATTGAATGTGTTTAATTCTATGAATTCTCCTACGATGAATGAATGTTACCAAGTAGATGTGATCGATGAGGAAGTCCAAAAACATGCACCCTGTATGCTTAAGGATGATCCTATGGAATTATATCTAACTGGTGATAATGAGGAGATTCTTGATGTTGCTGAAGTTCTAGAGATTCAAGAGTGTTTGGTCAGTTCTTTGGACCATCAAAAACCACCTTGGTCTTATAAAGTGGAGCCCTTGCCTTCTACTTTTGACACGGCTACGAAGCCGTCTCTGGAGGTGCCTCCAACTCTTGAACTAAAACCTTTGCCATCCAATCTCAAATATGCTTTTCTAGGTCCTAACAATACATTACCCGTTATTGTTGCTTCTGATCTTTCTAAATCACAAGAGGAAGCACTTCTAAAAGTGCTTTCCAAATACAAAGCAGCAGTGGGATGGACAATTGCAGATTTGAAAGGGATCAGTCCTTCATTATGTATGCATCGGATTGTTACGGACCCAAATATTAAGCCAGCAAGAGATGCGCAAAGGCGTCTGAATCCTAATATGAAAGAGGTGGTGAAGACGGAAGTTCTTAAATGGTTAGATGCCGGTATCATCTATCCCATCTCGGATAGTAAATGGGTAAGTCCTACTCAAACGGTGCCTAAAAAGGCCGGAATCACTGTTGTTGAAACCGAGAATGGGGAAAAGCTCACAACCCGACCAGTCACTGGTTGGAGAGTGTGTATAGATTACCGTAAGCTGAATAATGCCACATCGAAAGATCACTTCCCACTACCCTTCATTGATCAAATAGTTGAGAAGCTTTCTGGTAAGAAATTCTATTGCTTCTTGGATGGGTACTCCGGTTATAATCAAATACCCATCCATCCTGATGACCAGGCCAAAACTACGTTTACATGTCCATATGGGACGTTTGCATTTCGAAGAATGCCTTTTGGCCTGTGTAATGCACCGGCTACCTTTCAGCGGTGTATGATGAGTATCTTTTCTGACATGGTTGGAGAATCTGTAGAGATATTTATGGATGATTTCTCCATATTTGGTCAATCCTTTGAAAGCTGCCTTGATCAGCTTGAAAGCGTGTTAAAAAGATGCACCAAAACTAATTTGGTGCTTAGTTGGGAGAAGAGCCATTTCATGGTTCGAGAGGGAATTGTATTAGGGCATGTTGTGTATGAAAAAGGATTTGAGGTTGACCGTGCCAAAGTTCAAGTAATTTCAACCCTTCCTCCTCCCACTACCGTCAAAGGTGTGCGTTCTTTTCTTGGTCATGCTGGGTTATATAGGCGATTTATTAAAGATTTTAGTGCAATATCAAAGCCTCTTTGCAATCTACTCTTAAAAGATGCACGTTTTGACTTTAATGAATCATGTCTTAAAGCATTCAACATGCTTAAGCAAAAGCTTGTAGAAGCCCCTATTCTGCAATCACCTGATTGGTCGAAGCCTTTCGAGATCATGTGTGATGCGAGTGATTATGCCGCTGGGGCAGTTCTAGGACATCGGGTCGATAAGAAACCCGTTGTAATCTTTTATGCTAGTAAGACTTTTTAAGAAGCTCAAATGAATTACACTACTACTGAAAAAGAGTTGTTAGCCGTGGTTTTTGCTCTTGATAAGTTTAGGTCTTATATTTGGGGGCATTCTAAGGTGCTAGTATTTTCAGATCATAGTGCCTTAAGACATTTGTTGACTAAGAAAGAGACAAAACCGAGGTTGCTTAGGTGGATTTTGCTTTTACAGGAATTTAATCTAGAAATTCGGGATAAAAAGGGGTCAGAAAATGTAGTTGCCGACCATTTATCTAGAATTCTCCCTCCGCCGTTCAACCCTTCTGATGTGATTAAGGAAAGCTTTCCGGATGAAATCCTATTTGAGGTTTCTAAGGTTCCTTGGTACGCAAATATAGTTAATTATCTAGCTGTTAAAAAGCTTCCGGATTTTTGGTCCAAGCAACAAAGTAAATACTTCTTCTCCCAGTTGAAGCATTATTTTTGGGAGGATCCGGAGCTCTATAAGGTGTGTGCTGACCAAGTCGTTAGGAGATGTGTTCCTGACCATGAGCATATGGACATATTGGCTCATTGCCATTCTTATGCATGTGGTGGACACTTTGGTGCTACGAAAACTGGGCATAAAGTCCTGCAAAGCGGTTTCTTTTGGCCGACTATATTCAAGGATGCCCAGTCTTTTGTGAAAGCATGTATTCGTTGCCAACAAGTTTGTGTGATTTTAAGGCGTGATCAAATGCCTATGAATCCCATACTTGTTGTTGAGATCTTTGACGTGTGGGGTATTGATTTTATGGGACCATTCCCCACTTCCCATGGCAATGTGTACATTTTAGTGGCAGTGGATTATGTGTCTAAGTGGGTAGAGGCTGAGGCTACTAGAACAAATGACCATAGTGTAGTTCTTAAGTTTGTTAAGAAGAATATATTTGCTAGACATGGAATTCCTAAGGCTATCATTAGTGATGGGGGTTCCCACTTTAAGAACTTTAGGTTTGGGAAATTATTGAAACATTATGGAGTTAATCATAGGATAGCTACCCCTTATCACCCACAGACTAGTGGACAGGTGGAAGTATCTAATAGGGAGATTAAACGAATTTTGGAAAAGACCGTTCGTAGTGATAGGAAAGATTGGTCCTTGAGGTTAGATGATGCATTGTGGGCATATAGGACGGCTTTTAAGACTCCTATTGGTATGTCACCGTATAAGTTAGTATATGGCAAGGCGTGTCATTTACCGGTTGAGATAGAGCATAGGGCTGAATGGGCAATTAAGACTGTTAATCTGGATTTAGAGAAAGCGGGTAGTTCTAGGAAACTTCAATTATCTGAACTAGATGAGATTAGACGTGATGCATATGAAAGTTCTAGGATTTATAAGGAGAAAACCAAAGCTTTTCATGATCGACACATCACCAAGAAGTCCTTCTTGGTTGGTCAAAAAGTTTGGTTATTCAATGCTAGACTTAAGCTTTTTCCTAGAAAGTTAAGAAGTAAATGGACGGGTCCATATATAGTGACTCAAGTCTCTCCATACGGAGCCATTGAAATAAAAAATATGGTGGGTGGAGAGCCGTTTAAAGTTAATGGACACCGTTTAAAGCCGTATGTTGAGTTAGAAAGTGATCAGATGGAAACGGTTGATGTGGTTTACTTGGAACCACTCCAACTGTCTCAATAGCTCATTTGAGTTATGTCTGGCTGAAGACGGTAAACTTAGCGCTTCACGGGGGGCAACCCGTGGTTTCTGGAACTTTGTGGGTGTGTTCACTACAAACCCTCACGAGACAAAACTCGTCCAGTCGGTCTACCGAGTGGTTTAAAGGCTTGTTGCATACGCTAAATGCAACCGTGATTCCTACGAAAGTGAGTTAGGTTTTTGTTTTTTGTGTGAGTTTGTCAAATTGATTTTTAACCAAAATTTCAATTTAAAGTTTTTGCATTAGGGGCAATGCAATGCTTTAAGTTGAGGGGGTGGCACATGTGTTACATGTTTTTGTGTGAAATTTTGGTCAAAATGGGTTAAAATGTGATTTTTGGGAAAAATTGAAAATTTTTAAAAATTTTTAAATCATATTATAAGAGTCTTGTGCTAATTAGATGTGGAAGTTTCTTCTACATATATGTTTGTTGAGTGTTTGCAGATTCTAAAGATTAGCTTGTGGATGATTTATTGGAGCAAGCTAGAAGATTTGGCCATAATTATCAGGTGCACCCCATTCCATTGTATAATTTGGTTATTAAATTGATTTGATTGTTTGCATGTAGATAGGCATATGTATAATTTAGATGATCAAACCACGCCGGTTGAATTCCCTCTACTTACCTTTGAATTGATCTTATTCGGCTCGCCACCCGCGCACGGTGGCCTTAGAAAAGAGTTGGAGAACTGTCATAATTATTGGTGGTAGTCATATGCTGGGCTTGCCTATCTGATTCATCACCCGCGCAAGGTGATACTTTAGTTGTTAGCATGGGTCAGACGCCAATTTTTATGATGGATAGCATTGCACTTAGCTGAGACAATTTTATGTGAAATAACCCAATCCTTGTATTGTTGTAATGAAATTAGAAAGATTAGTTTAATTTAGTGCATTGTATAATTATACTATGTGGTAGATAATTCCATCATGTGATGTACCAGTAGGCACGAAGTATAACTGTTCCCATTTAATTAAACAGACTTAATTAACCGGTTCTCATGTGCTGATGTGTCTTAGTATGCACCTATATGATAGATATTCATTTTTCTTAATAATTGGTTTTTATATCAACCTTAAAAGGAGTGTATAAAGCGTTCGGGATGACTTGTATAAGAAACGGTCTCGAATGGCTAAAAAAGAAAGAGCTTATGTGTGATGTGAAAAAAAAAAAAACTGTGTGAAAAAAATGATGAAAAAAAAGTGGAAGTATGTAAGCTAAAGTATGATGGCTTATGATGTGCTCTTATGTATAAAAACTCCAATGTTATAAAAGGTGTACGATATTCTCACCTCTTGTTTTAGATTAATGTTTATATTGATTATAGGTGTGCATTAAGTACGTTGGACACATGGTTAATTATATGAAACATAAAGTAAATGGAGTCAATGGGAATGGTTATGCTAAGTGTTTAAGAAGGACAAAAATATTGGTAATCATTTTGGATTATTTTTCATGTAGGATGGTTATTAGTGTATTAGGTTGAATGTGATCTTTTTGATGAAATTTCAATAGTATGATTAAAAATTATGAAATTAACATGCTTGTATATTTTTATTTTATTTTTACTTGGGACACGTAAAAGGTTAAGTTCGAGGGGATCTGATTAGTGTATTTTGCATACACCTAATAGCATGTTAATTTAGCTTAATTATATATTTATTAGTCGTTATATATGTACTTTGAGTGTGTTTTGTGATTATATAGGTTACGAGCGAAATGGAATAAAATGGCCGCTTTAATTAATTTTTTGGAGAAAAGACATTATGAGCGCCGATGAATGAAGAAAAAATATTGAAGAAAAAGATTTGAGCGGGTCGCAATATTTTCGGTCATCTTTTATTTGTCCGGGCTTTGTTTGAGCAATTATTTGTGTTGGGTTAATTTTTATTGGGCCAAAGTTACTATATAGCAAAAGAAAAAGAAAAAAAAAAACTTTTGGCCCATTTGGACCCAATGGCCCAATACTTAACCGACATTAATCTCAAGTATAAAAGAAAAAAAAAGACAAACCAAAGGGGTGTTTTTTAGTTGTGCCGAAAAAGAATCGGTCGACACAAGAAAAAAAAAGAATCTACAATTGAAGGAGCAAGTTTGGACGCAAGGGAAGAAAACAGTGGAATAAAAAACAAAAAGTGAGAAAAAAAAAGGCTGCGCAAGATTTATAACAAATAAATCAAATTGGTGAAGTTGGTTTGGTAGGGTGAGATACATTGGATCAAAACACTTCTTTTATTATTTAGTAAAGGATGATAGTCGGGTACCCGCGCAATGCGGCGCCGGGTACCCGGTCACTAATTTCATGACGAGCAACTATTTTAGGCCCATTATTTTCATGACTTTATTATAATATCAGGGCATCCACACAATGCGCTTGTAGGCACCTTAATCATAAACGGGTGATATTTTTAATTACATTTTCCTTTGTGATAATGTCTTTACGCGTGATAAAAATTATGCAATAATTTTATCGCAAGCCATTTTATAATTTTGGATTTCAATAATATAAAGTTTAATTATTTTTAAAAATGCTTTTATTAAATTAATAATAAAGATAATTACAATAATAACATATATAGTATGGATACAAGACTAATAAATACATGCACACCACATTAAGCATATCAATGCATATAAAGAATTGAAATTTAGTTCGTTAATAATTTGTGAGTTAAAATGTGTATTACTACTACAACAGTACAACCTAATTTATTTACATATTCTCCTATAAAGTCTAAAAGGGAAAAGCCCAAATGCAATAAACTTAGCCTTAAACGATTACATATATCCATTACCTTAAAAGTTAGTGTCATATACTCCAAATCATCCTAACCATACAAAGTCGGCAGCCACAAACACACATAACCAAACTAACAGTTTGTGTACACAAATCAAACGCATATAGTATGGATACAAGACTAATAAATACATGCACACCACATTAAGCATATCAATGCATATAAAGAATTGAAATTTAGTTCGTTAATAATTTGTGAGTTAAAATGTGTATTACTACTACAACAGTACAACCTAATTTATTTACATATTCTCCTATAAAGTCTAAAAGGGAAAAGCCCAAATGCAATAAACTTAGCCTTAAACGATTACATATATCCATTACCTTAAAAGTTAGTGTCATATACTCCAAATCATCCTAACCATACAAAGTCGGCAGCCACAAACACACATAACCAAACTAACAGTTTGTGTACACAAATCAAACGCAACAAACACAAATTTTTTTCCTCTTTTTTTTAATCGAAACGCGCGTAACAGTTACATATTTCCCACACAAATATTAGGCAGCCACAATAAAAGAATATATCTCCTTTTCTTTTTTTTAATCAAAAAGCAGCAAAAACAAACTCTTTGTATACACAAATCCAAGTCGTGTTTTCTTTAGATCCAAATCGAAGAACAAACAATAAACCCTATCTTCTTGTATATTAGAATCCGAACAACGATAACCCTCTATTGCGTTGTTACCTTGTTATATGAAGGACAAAGACCATAATGTTTTGGTTTCTAGATCTTGAAAGAAAACCCACATTGCTTTTCTTGTTTTATTTTTCGTTTTTGTGGGCGTAGAGGTGTGGTGGTGGTGGTGGCGGTGGCGATGAAGTAGGTTGAGGAGATATGAGTGAATATATATATATATGATATTTGTTCTGGTGGTTACAACTTCATACTTAATTTTTTTAATGTTGAATTGGTTGTTACTTTGACTATCCAGTTGCGGTTTTTTTTATCTTATGACTCATTAGTTTCATATTTAAATGTTTTAATGTTGAATTGGTTGTTACTTTGACTATGAGGTTACGTTTTTTTACCTTATGACTCATTAGTATTGTCATTTACTTTATATAAATGTGAAGTTAATAACAGTCAATAGTGTTTGAGGAAACGTATGCATTAAAATCTGATCAGAATTCGAAAATGGTCTTGTATAAAATGTAAATTTTAAGAATTCTTAATATAGAAATGTTTGAGGCTGAATATTTTAAGACTTCTAAATATAGAAAAAGTGTTAAATCTTTTATAAAGTAGTAAGATGTGTGGTATTAAGCGGGTCGGGTACATCGCGATGTCCGGCTAATTTTGTTGTAATTCCTTCCGGTAACTTTATTTATGGTTTGATCATTATTTTTGGGTTATCATATTTTTACTACATTGATTTATGATTTATTTATAAATTATTTTTATTGACTTAATATTATGTTTAATTATTTGTGTGAGACAATTTATTGTTAGTTAACGATTCATACTTATTTTATTTAGTTAAAAAAAAGATGGTCGTATAATAAACATAAATTGTACCTAAATAAATTGTTAAAAACATAATTATTGGTTGAATTAATATAAGATTTATTATCACGAGTCATTGATAAACATAATAAATGCCAACATTAATTCATTCATATTAAGTCAAAATAATCTTTGTAATCGGTTCTAAAAAGTTTCAATAATCCATTAGTGTGATCAACCATAAATATTAGGAGCTGGAAGGGATTGCATTTTTCTTTTAATTGTTTACATCTTATTTTATTTTTCTAGCTTTACTATTAGCTTAATAATTATTTTAATTTTTAATCCGCATTTTTATTATTAAAAGTATTTTAGTTGTTAGATTTCAAAACCAAAAATTTGATTGATCAGTGATCACCCCAAAACTTAAACTAAAACCACATAGTCCTCGTGGATCGATCACCGCTTACCCTATCTAGTATAAGGTAATTAGGTTATTTTTGACCGGCACTTCGACATCGATCAACGACCATCGCCACATACTGTTTCTTTAATGCTATTTTTGTCAGACTCGTAGTGTGTATCTTCTGTTCGTGGTGAACACTGTTTCGTTACTTTTCTTTTAAAATACCATTTATCTTGCACTTTTGCAGAAGCAACTCCTAAGACAATTATGAGGACTATGGGCGTAAAAGGCCTTACCCTTTATCATTTGAAGTCACATCTTCAGGTTAGTTAATTTCACGATCCTCCAATCACAGTAGACATGTTTGGGCGTGCACTTGAAAGTGGTCATGTGAATAAATTATCAGAACCACAGAATCTGAACTATAATAAAGGTGGTGCGCATTTGTCACTTTTTAAATCATCACTTTTCAAAGGCACATCCAAATATCCGTAGGTACATGCATTAAAGTCTGTTTTCATGAATAACTATCGATGTTTTCTCATGTTGTGTATATTCTTGTAGAAATATCGGCTTGGAAAGCAATCTTGCAAAGAGTTCACAGAAAACTCCAAAGATGGTAATGACGTACCAATTCCGATGTTTAGCATTTATTAGCTCTCCTGCACATCAAGTTTGGTTTTTCCGAATAAATGTCGCAGCCTTTTAAGTTTTTTAAACTGGCTTGTTTGGCAATTACTCCAGTCACAATACTTACTACGATCTTTATAGATGTATAAAGTTAGTATTTTTAGCTCCGGATAATATGTTACAAGTGCAAAACTTTTAACTTATTGGCTATATAAGCCTTTAACCTTTTTCATATAATTTTCCGTGAGTAGAAAAAAAGGTTCACAGATTGCGTACCCCAAATATAAAGTTACGGGAGTTAGTTAATTAAATAACGGAAGTTGGTTGGTTAAATCCAGCATAAAGTTGTTAAGGGAAGAAATCATTGCTAGAAAATAGATTTACTTTACCAATATTAGCTCATTCAGTTACGATCTTTACTCACTACTATTTATTTGTTGGACTTGTAGCGTCTTGCATTGCTGAGAGCCAAGACACGGGTTCATCCACAACATCATCAACAAGAATGATGCCTCAAGATACAAACGAGTATGTTCTCTTTGAAGTAATTTACAATTAACATATAACTCACGGGATCATATTATCACTTGTGCTAACCCTATTAATTTCTTCTTCCAACAGTGGCTTCCAGGTTACAGAAGCTTTGAGAGTGCAGATGGAAGTTCAACGAAGATTGCATGAGCAGCTAGAGGTTAGTTTATTGACATTGCATATTTCTTGCAGCTAATTATTATTTTTTTCATAATTTTTTTCATATGAATGGGTCTAATTGGACTGAACGGGTCAAGCAGGTTGAAAGTGGCTAAAATTCTATAATTAAATTCAGAGAACTATTAAATCGCTTTATAAAAAAGTACTATAGATTCTTGGTGTAGAATACGATGTTTGTAATAATATTTAACGCACAAATTGCTGTATAAATAGATTGAGAATGTTTCAGGTCAACTCGATTAGTACAAAATCATCTGTTTTGACTCCTATAGCTCTTTTTCCGGATTAACATTTTTGTAGTTTATTGGTTGGTATGTTAAATGACACAATTACCCAGAGGGATCTCGGAGATGTGTGCAATAGGTGCCGCCGCACCCTTGAGTTAAAAAGGGCCACATTTTCAGTAGTTTCGCATATAGATACATATAATATTAAACATGTACGGGTCATAATACAAGTTTATAAGCGATTTCTTTTTAATTTACAAGTGTCAAAGGGCCTCTTTATTGTTCTCGCCTATGGCCACCGAAAACCATGAGACGGCCCTACAATTACCCTTTCATGGAACTCACGGGTGGGGTATATTTTTAAATATGATAGCTCCCTTTTTTCACTCTACATCTTAGTTGAGATTTTCCAAAGATAATCATTACATTTTTATCTTCGAAAACAAGATAATCGTTACATTTTTATCTCTATCCTAACTTGAGATTTTCAAATTTGAAAACTTTTAGCGAAAGAATACCATTTTATTTTCCTTCTTTTTCCTTGCTGTAAAGTTTTTCATGGTTGATTAAAGTTCCGTCTTTAAACCTACCAACTATTTCAGGTTCAACGTCGGCTCCAGCTTCGAATAGAAGCACAAGGAAAGTACCTTCAATCAATCTTGGAAAAAGCATGCAAAGCTCTAAACGATCAAGTAGTTGCAACCGCTGGTCTAGATGCAGCCAGAGAAGAGCTTTCAGAACTCGCCATCAAGGTAGCAAATGACTGTCCGCCATCTGTCATCCCAATACCTTCACTTCCTGACGTCGCAGCTTATCTTGAAAACGGAATCGCACCCAGCATCGAAAGCTGCTTGACATCAAACAGCAACCCCGTTTCACCCATGGGCTTCAAGAAGAGACACCGGGCTATGTTCAGCAACGGCGGAGAATCATTGCATCATGCAGAATGGATGATGTCCGGATAGTTTGATGCATGTATTCTTCTCTGAATTCGTTTTGTGGGTTGGGTTTTGTTCTATTGAATCGATAGTTCTTAACCATCTGTAACCTTGCAAATACCATCTTTAATCAATTTAAGATGTTTTACTTTTCATAGTCTATTTCATTTGCTCTTCTTACAGGTGTATGAAAACATAAATTTTTTACTTTTAAAGATAATTTTCTTTGAGTAAATGATGGAAATGTTATTGGTGGGGGCCTTTGCCCATCATTCAACCATCCACCTTCAAGATTTTAAATTCTAAAGCCACAAGAAGTCATTAACTTTTTAAAAACCAAATTCCATTAATCTTTTCTATTTAAGTTTAGCTTATCAATTCTCATCTCATCTTCAAATCATAAAAGCTTCAATGGGTAACATTCTTATTATTTCCAATTGGGCATGTTTACCATCTCAAATGGGATCATAAGTCTCGAGGAATATCGCACACAACTATAAAGTTATTGGTAAAATCAGTCACAAAGTTTGTGAAGAAGGAGTCTAGCCTCAAATGTCATGTACCAAGAAGTTTTAAGCTGAACTATCGCATGTTACGACACAATTTCATGTTAACATTATATCGCATATCATTAAGTTGTCGCTAGGCAATTTCGCCGCTATGCGCGGGTACTCGTCTAGTACCTTATAGAACATTTAGACCATTTTCTAAATTTAGTAGTCTTAAAATTTTAAGCCTAAAACATTTCTTCTTTAGGAAAGTTTATGCATACAATGTTTAAAAGTCATTCAAAATCCTAGGAGTTATGCATACACATTTAAAAAAATTAAATATCCTATATCATAATTTAAAAGTGATTATTATGTAGTAAATGTATACGTTTTTTCTAATATTGAGTCAATAACAACCCTTAAAAATTAAATTTCTTTAAACCATGGTTGTAACCGTCCTCCCATATTGTAACAGCCCATATCAACCAAACTTATAAAATCCCATTGCACAACCTTTTTAAAGCATGCATAAAACGGTTTTGGCTGTCATTTTTGGTTTCAAACCCCTCGAACATACCCTTTGCTGCCACTATATTCTGAAATTACTACATCTACATCTTCGTCAAAACATATGTAGTCTGCTTGTGTTTAAATTGTTTTTGTTGGTTATTTTGGCGGTGTTGCGCTGCAATTGTGTGTGACACATGTTTATATAGTTTAGCCGATCGTGTTGAATGTGCATTGGTTTTTTTTATCATAATTCATTCGCCTTAAAATATAGTCACAGGTACCCGCCGCCGCATTGCGCGGGTACCCGACTAGTAGGATATTAACGTTCCACGTCTGATTTCCACTAACACCCTAATTATAACGTTTTCACCCCGATTCCAATTCATTATTATCGATCTAGATTCTCTTTTTTAAAGAATTTAATTTAGAGGTGGCAATTTTTGACCCATGGTTAATTTTTGGGTCAACTTGGTTAAATTAGAAAAAGAAAGGGGTCTAGTTGGGTTTCCCTTAAAATCTTTGATGGGTCTAGATGGGTCAAACAAGCCCCTTCTTAAAATTATAAATGGGTCTACTTGGGTCTCCTCATTTGTCACATAGGTCTAGATGGGTCTCCCTTTATATTACTAATGGGTCAAGATGGGTCACCCAATAGGTTTAGTAATATCAAAAGTGTTTTTTTCCATTTTTTTTCACAAGCTTGTCAAAATTTCACACACTTGTTATTTTTTTACGTCTTCACCGTATTTTTACATTTCATCATAAATTTACGTTTTGGTCAAAAAATTTACGTTTTCGTCAGAAATTTTACGTTTTCATAAAAATTTTCTACGTTTTCGTCAGGAATTTTACGTTTTCATCAGAAATTTTACGTTTTCGTCTGTAAATTTACGTTTTTGTCAGAAATTTTACATTTTCATTAGAAATTTTACGTTTTTGTCAGAAATTTTACGTTTTCTTCAGAAATTTTATGTTTTCGTCGGTAAATTTAGTTTTCGTCAGAAATTTTACGTTTTCGTCAGAAATTTTACGTTTTCTTCAGAAGTTTTACGTTCTCATCAGTAAATTTATGTTTTCGTAAGTAAATTTAGGTTTTCGTAAGAAATTGTACGTTTTCGTCAGAAATTTTACGTTTTCGTCAGTAAATTTACGTTTTTGTCAGAAATTTTACATTTTCATCAGAAATTTTACGATTTCGTCAGAATTTTACGTTTTCGTCAGAAATTCTACGATTTTGTCAGTAAATTTTAAGTTTTCATCATAAATTTTACGTTTTCGTCAGTAAATTAAAGTTTTCGTCAGTAAATTTACGTTTTCGTCAGAAATTTTACGTTTTCGTCAGTAAATTTACGTTTTCGTCAGAAATTTTACGTTTTCTTCAAAAAAATTACGTTTTCGTCGGTAAATTTTACGTTTTCATCAGAAATATTACGTTTTCTTCAGAAGTTTTACGTTCTCGTCAGTAAATTTACGTTTTCGTCAGTAAATTTAGGTTTTCGTAAGAAATTTTATGTTTTTGTCAGAAATTTTACTTTTTCGTCAGTAAATTTACGTTTTTGTCAGAAATTTTACATTTTCATCAGTTTTTTTATGATTTCGTCAGAATTTTACGTTCTCGTCAGAAATTCTACGATTTTGTCAGTAAATTTTACGTTTTCGTCATAAATTTTACGTTTTCGTCAGTAAATTTAAGTTTTCGTCAGTAAATTTAAGTTTTCGTCAGTAAATTTACGTTTTCGTCAGAAATTTCACGTTTTCGTCAGTAAATTTATGTTTTCGTAAGAAATTTTACGTTTTCTTAAAATAATTACGTTTTCGTCAGTAAATTTTACGTTTTCGTCAGAAATTTTACGTTTTCGTCAGTAAATTTATGTTTTCTTTAGTAAATTTTACATTTTCGTCAGAAATTTTACGTTTTCGTCAGTAAATTTACGTTTTCGTCAGTAAATTTACGTTTCGTCAGAAATTTTACGTTTTCGTCAGTAAATTTACGTTTTTGTCAGAAATTTTACATTTTCATCAGAAATTTTACGATTTCGTCAGAATTTTACGTTTTCGTCAAAAATTCTACGATTTCGTCAGTAAATTTACGTTTTCGTCAGTAAATTTTACGTTTTCCTCAGAAATTCTACGTTTTCGTCAGTAAATATTACGTTTTCCTCAGAAATTTTACGTTTTCATCAAAAAATTACGTTTTCAAAAATTTTACGTTTTCGTCATAAGTTCTGATTACGTAAAAATACGAAGGAAAACGTAAAATTTATGACGAAAACTTAAAATTTTTGACGAAAACGTAAATTTATAGACTAAAAAGTAAAATTTCAGACGAAAACGTAAATTTACTGACGAAGACGTAAATTTACTGATGAAAACGTAAAATTTCTGAAGAAAACGTAAAACTTCTGACTAAAAGTAAAAATTTTTACGAGAACGTAAAATTTTTGATGAAAACGTAAAATTCCTGACGAAATCGTAAAATTTCTGACGAAAACTTAAAATTTATAATGAAAACGTAAAATTGCTGACAAAAACGTAAAATTTCTGATGAAAAACGTAAAATTTCTGACGAAAACGTAAAGTTTCTGACGAAATCGTAAAATTTCTGACGAAAACGTAAAATTCCTGACGAAATCGTAAAATTTCTGACGAAAATGTAAAATTCCTGATGAAAACGTAAAACTTCTGACGAACACGTAATTTTTTTTTATGAAAACGTAAAATTTCTGACGAAAACGTAAAAATACGGATGAAAACTTAAAATTTTTGACGAAAACGTAAATTTATAGACTAAAACGTAAAATTTCAGACGAAAACATAAATTTACTGACGAAAACGTAAAATTTCTGATGAAAACGTAAAATTTCTGACAAAAACGTAAAATTTATGAAGAAAACGTAAAACTTCTGACAAAAAGTAAATTTTTTGACGAAAACGTAAAATTTCTGATGAAAACGTAAAATTCCTGACGAAATCGTAAATTTTCTGACGAAAACTTTAAATTTTTGATGAAAACGTAAAATTGTTGACGAAAACGTAAAATTTATGATGAAAATTTAAAATTTCTAACGAAAACGTAAAATTTCTGATGAAAACGTAAAACTTCTGACGGAAACGTAATTTTTTTTATGAAAACGTAAAATTTCTGACGAAAACGTAAAATCCTGATGAAAACGTAAAATTTCTGACGAAAACGTAAAATTTCTAACGAAATCGTAAAGTTTCTGATGAAAACGTAAAAATACGGAAGAAAAAGTAAAATTTCTGACGAAAACGTAAAATTCCTGACGAAAACGCAAAATTTCTGACGAAAACGTAAAGTTTCTGACTATATCGTAAAATTTTTGTCGAATGTAAATTTCCTGATGAAAACGTAAACTTCTGACGAACACGTAAATTTTTTTGATGAAAACGTAAAATTTCTGACGAAAACGTAAAAATACGGATGAAAACTTAAATTTTTTTGATGAAGACGTAAATTTACTGACGAAAATGTAAAATTTCTGACGAAAACGTAAATTTACTGATGAAAACGTAAAGTTATTACAAAACGTCAAAAAGTAAAAGGCTATCCTCCTAAAAACCCATTTAAAAACAAAAAAAACCCAAAGACCCATTTAAACCCAAAAAAACCCAAAAAACCAAAACTTTTCCTAAAGACCCATTTACACCCAAACCCATTTAAACTCAAACCCATCTAAACCCAACCCATCTAAACCCAACCTCTTAAAAGACCCATCTAAACCCATACCCATCTAAACCCAAACCCATCTAAAACCCATGACCCAACCCAATCCAACCCAACCATTTTGCCACCTCTAGAATTTATAATAAAGGTTTAATCGTGCATGCTTTTATGCTTTGTTTGATTAGGAGTGTGTTAAGTTAAACAAATATGTGGCTGCTATTTTTTTGCCTAATATAGTTCCTTCTGTTAATATATTGACCAATAGTGGGATCCCATTTGATGATTTGATCAACACTTCGTTTTCATCAAGCATTGATAAAGTGAACAATGTTGTTGGTCAGTTCTCTTTAGCTCCAATAGTTTTGATAATCGTATGTCTGCAATGAGAATAAACATACCATCATTGGTGACAAAGTAATGATTGACCAAAAAAAGTCAATGATATACTATTTTACAGCTCTAATGCCTAAGTTCATCTCCAGTTGACCTAAAAAATCATACTGTTTGACGATGTAATTACGAAATGAACCATATGTACTCACCTGGAGGTCGTGATAATGACAGGATCCCTCATTATTTCTAGCGTAATCCAGCACATAAACTCAAAAGGTATAGCTATTGAAGTGTATTTTTGTAAAGATCTATTGCACGGAACAAGTTCATCAAGAACATTAACCTGCTCAATCTCTGCAAACCTTTAAAATCTATCAAGAAGATATATTGATGGATTGTTGATGAAGCTGCCATTAATGCATTGATGTTATTTGAGTGATGTTTTTTTGCCCATTTTATGAAAACGGGTCAAGTAAAATGGAGTGGGTTGGAAAAACCCCATCTTATGAAGTTTAAGTTAGTCGACGTTAGTCAACGCCACGTGGAAAAAAATGTTGTGTTGGATATGACATTGGGAATAATACTCGGTAACCAACATGTTTCAATAGTGATATTAGTATTTTAGTCACCATATTGGTAAAGTCGTAAAAAAAGGAAAATCACGTTGATATTTAATAGCTTTAAGCCTACTTAATTTACATCATCTATTTTCGCTTATGATATCACACAATCTCTCCATCTTATAAATATTTAGGCTTAGAGCTATTAAATATCAACGTGGTTTTAATTTTTTTTCCGACTTTACTAATATGATGGCAAAATACTAATATCATCAACGAAAATTGCTAGCTACCGGTTAATATTACCAACATCACCTGTTAGTACCGGTTAAAAGACCAATTTCATCTGTTTCATCTATATTATGTTTGGTATTTGAATTTTTTTGGCAGATTATTTCTTTTTTCAAGATTATTGAATTTTTTTTTGTCAGATTCATAATCATCTAAATTATGCTAACATATCTTTACACATTACACTGACCATATATGGAATTGTTTAACATAATACATGTAACACCCCATTTTGATAATGGAATGTCACGCATAATTATAGCGTGTCATCAAAGCATACAAGGATAAATGTCTAAAACATTACATGACCATAAAAGGAAAATACCGGAATCAAACATCGGTAGTCCAAAAGTAAAGCTCATCACACACAAACATAAGTACTGTAAATGAAAGGACTAAACAATGTCCATGGAAAGAGTATCAAAGTAAAGATAATGCATAAAGTAAAGAAAGGCTAGAAAGCTTCCAGTCCATATGCACGTACGCTTAAAGTCTACGAGCGTCCCTGAGTACCTGCCGTTTTGGGAACATAGAAAAGGAAAACGGCTGAGCAATACGCTCAGTGCACGGATGTACAATAAAGCATGAACAATATGAGCATATAAGCATATAACAGCGGAAGAAACTAAGTCTCGAATAACCCGGTTAAGTCTTGGTAAAACTAGTTTTATAGTTTAAAAAGCCTTATGTTTATCTTATAAAACTGTTTAACATATTCTACCATTAGCCAATATAGGTCATGAAAATCCACCGTGCATGAATACTTGGAGGGGTGACCTCATCATGCAAATTAGAGGGGCTGCCTCTAATTTAATATACTGGTTTGGGTAGGAGGGATCAGCTCCTTGTGAAGGATGCAAGACACACACCACATTCATACTGAGCAATCTGCTGAAAACATGTAACTAGGATGCACCCATACGCCCCACATGATAAATATGATAATATGGCCAAAGTCTGAAGGGACACCACGAGCAATCACTCCGCCGTGAGGAAGTCATAACACCAGTGCCTCTAGTGTTATGGTTATGGTACCTCCATAACTAGGTGAAACTGGTCATGCATGTATATGGCTACAGGTATTCTAAATTAAACATAAGCAAATCAAACATATAAACTTATACTACGGGAAAACAGTTGGCTGCATACGGGGAATCCTAATAAGGAAAGAATGTCCATACTGAAAGGACGGGAATCCGTACCTTATGTCCAGTGAACGAAGAAGACGAACGGAAGAGAGCCCTACTTAGGTATCACTAATGCTACATAAATACATACGTGTATAAGTATCTGATTACTAAATACGTAACTGGTTTTATGTCATGTCTTAGCTTATTTTATACGTTCATGTCATGTTTTACTGTTTAAAGCTTTATACTGTATTTATCTTATATTCTGTCTATAACACCCCACCAAATGCTATGCGCAGCGGAACTACAACATTGGGTGCTATGCAGTTATTATCACACACAAGCTATTTCGAACGACTCAAAGAGACGTAGAAATTTAAACATAAATTTAAGTTTTGTTAAAAACATCAAAGTCTATTGTTTTCCAAACCCCAAAGATAATACAAAACAGAGTCGCGTTTTGGTCCCCATTGAATCTCAACCCAAAAGTACATTTTCGTTCACATGACATAATATAAAATATTTAAGTGCTAAAAGGGAGGAAAAACAAAGTAGACCGCCAAGCCACAACAACTTCCATCCTCGCATGCTCCGCTGCTATCAATCTTGGTTACCTGAAACACATGCTTAAAATCGTCAACACAAAGCTTGAGCGAATCTATAGGTTTATCAAATCAAAAGTTGAACATAAGTATTAAAACCAATCATGACCATTCAATAGCATTGTCGTACTCACAATCTATTATTCAAGGATATTATCTTTAGCAATAGCTAATAATTGTGTTTTATCTCGTGACACTAATCCGTTAACTCAATCACTCGCATACATTTACCGGCATGATTTAAGTGAAACCAGTGCCCCTTCTAAAGGCATTAGTTGTAATTATACCTTATTTCTTATCACAAGTTATCCGTCCGCAGAGGGTACTCAACGTACTAGCTCTCGTCTCGGATAGGGTCGTCAACCCCATAGTACTATCAATTGTATAAGCGGCCATCTCCAACCCACACAAGGGCAAGACAATAGTTAATAGTTCACGAATTTAGGGACTTTTATAACTAGGTACTCAACACAATTCAAGGCAACATTCGGGTCCAACAATCATTCATGACTTATGTTCTTTTCATTTAAATAGCATGCATCCCCCTCGCGGGTAAAAACGTTTGAAATAAGTAAAGAGCGAGGCTATAGACTCACCTGGCGTAGTAGTAGTGGTTCTAGCGAAGACGCAACGAGAAATGTCACCGACGACGTGGATGCCCGGGAAAATCTAACACTTGACCTAAAAATCAAGGTACGAAAACCAAATCAATACTCCGCGTACATTATTGTACTAAACACACACATATGCAAACACACTCAATGCTTATGAAAACTCACGCCAAAAACCAAACAAGTAGTTGTTACTAGACTTATACCATTTATCTACGTAATTAGAGTTGATTTCTATTTTATAAATTTGCCGGTACTTACCAAAAGTACGGGCTGTTTGCTATGACTTAAGCACCTATATAATTTACAAGAAAATTTGTAAAAATAACTTATGACCTGTAGAAAACCCATTTTAAATCCCATAAAAAGTTTTCACCTTTATGACCCATTACTCATTACCTTACTAAACTTAAACTTTTTCGGACTGATTTTGCACTTCTACAACGTAAGACTTGTTTGACCCATTTAAAATACGTCATTGACCAATTTGACTCCTAAGTCCAAAAATAGACTCACAAGTGCAGGTTTGAAACCAAAAATCCACTTTCAATCATATACCAAACTCTAACTATGGTCCCCGGGATTTGACCCAAAACCAAACACAAATTCGGATTGTGTTGGTTCTCAACTCCCGGTACACGTATTTTCAAAATAACATAACTTTTGACTCATTTGGAGTCGTAAGCTCTACTTTATACCGAAACGAAGCTAAGACAAAGCTCTACAACCACATCCTATGTTTATGACCTGTTTACAAAGTTAAACCCACGAAAAATATGCTTGAACAATCTGCCTAAAAATTACTACTTCAAAATCAACCTAACATTTGTTTCCAATCCATCCAAACATCACCTAAACCTATATTAACCCCTTATACCCATTCCCAATCACCCAAACAGCCTATAACACTATGACAATCGAATCCTCATCAAAACCTAAAGCCTAAATCATACATGCAATCAAATTAAACCAACTAGAAATGATAAAAACATGTTTTTAAACAACAACCTATAACAAAAATCATCAAACATCAAAAGTCAAACCAAAACCCCCTTTAGCCGTGGGGTATGGTGACCAAAACACCAAATAAAATCAGCCCCAACTCGTTTTATTGATGAATTAACATTATATACACATGAATTAAACATGTGTATGGTTTAATTAGATCAAAATCTGTTTATTGAAAAATCATAATTTTTGGAAAATCAAGTTGTTGCATGTTTGTTTTTGTTGGTGTGATTTACTTACAAGATGATTATAAGGGATGGTCTTTGATTAGATTTGTCAAAAACCTAAAAAAATGATGGTGGTGGTGGTTGTGTGGTGGGTGGCCGGCGGTGATGGAGAGAGAGGGGAGAGGAGAAGAAAATTTTTTGAAATGAATTTGTGAGGTGTGTTTTTCCTTTCCTCCATTTTGTAAAAATTTGAGGGACCAAAGTGGCAACTTTTGCTATCTTTTGGCCTTAGATTTAAACGACCATTTAAAGAGCGGGATTTGGCTAAATGACGGGTTTTAAGTTTTTGCGGGAGTCAGGTTTCACAAAGATTACTTTCCAAAGGTTAAAACGCACACAAAATGAATATACACATGGTTCCAACTCGACTTGACACGTAATAAAAATAAAATCTCGAAAAACTCAAATATCGATCAATCGATAATAAAAGATAAATTTGGGCATCTGTCGGTATCGTAGTCGTCATCGGTTCTTCTTAAATCGTCAAATGTTAAATTATGAACGTAAACGTTGGTTTCAACTTAAACCGTCAAATATATAGTAAACGAAATTTCTTAAAAATTTCAAAAATATTCGTAAAATAGGATTAAATAAATGACGTTGGGCTCGGGATATCACATCCACAAGTGAGCCACAACTTAAGAGAGATACTCATACTGAACAACTCTTGAGACAATAACTTAGCATCATACGGCGTATTCACGGGTATTACATCCTCCCCTCCTTAAGGGAGCGACGTCCCGGCGCTCTCTGGTTCTTATACTCGCATTTTGTACTACTAGGAAGATGAGGGTACTTCTTCCTAAAGAGGTCTTCACGTTCCGTTGTGAACTTCGGATCACGTCTCGGGTTCCATCACACCTTCACCTTGACTATTATACCTTGCTTCAATCTCCTAGCATCTCGATCCATGATTTTCACTTCAAATACCCCAAAGTCTTCCTACGGTTATCAACACATCTCTTCTCACAGCTTCTCGCGGTCAACTAGTGATTCTAAATCTACACCATCTCTTCCGTAGTCTCTCAAATCATTTCAAGTCCATCCAACTGACTTTTTCCTACTTCATTCTATCCAACTGGCGATCTACATATTCATTAACGTAATTCTTTAAAGGTTACCGCTTCAATGCCATCATGGTAAATGTCGTTGTACAAAGATACTACCAACGGCGAGTGTCGCTCTCAACAACTACCAAAATTAATCACACACGCTCGGAGCATGTCTTCCAACGTTCAAATCGTCCTTTCACATGGTTCATCGCCTCATGAATATAAAAATCATAAAGAAAAATCACACGGGTCACACATAACCCCAATGAAAACGTTCAGAATATACGATGCGAAGTAATTAATACGAGTCGTACAAAATCACCTTATTGCAATATTACATACATACAAACCTATTTCGTCAAAAAGAACAAATTCAACGATACGCGAAATCATTCGGCGTATACATAACTCTCTCGAAATCATCACAATCCAATCAAATACAAAAGCCATTATGTAGCACAAACAACCACATTACGACATGTTTGCTACATAGCCAAACCATGCCAAGCCGATCAGTTTAATCAAGTTAACTCATGCTTGCTAATCAGCCAAGCTATGATAAAATAAGAAATATTGACAGGATACCGGATGAGTCCAGTCAAAAGAAGATTGCAAGTTAAAGAAGGTTTACGAGCTTGCCAGCTATGGATGCATATAAAAAAAAGTAAAATACCTACATGTGTCATCGCAGGGCGCTCACCGTGGATTCATACACAAAAGATATTACAAGAACACCATCTCACTTTCGTCCCAACCGTGGTCAAAATCTCAATAAGCACCATCGTTCCTAACAAAAAAAAAAATATTACATGGCACGTGTTCTCCATGATCGGACGTCATTGGACAATGTCGTCTCAAGTTCCCACAACTTTCGATCATTCGACTAGATCACATACAACATAAACATATAAAAGCAAGGATTTAGCACATAAACATCAACTATGTCCATCTGTCGTTTAACCATCGATGATCAAATATGGTCGAGTCAAGCAAAGAGGATTCCTCACTTGAATAAACGAAGACGGCAAATGGAATTGTCTTCCAACTACCGATGCACAGTTGGTAAACTTCAACAGTTTATCGCGTGTCGTTTGACATATCAAAAGAACGAGAAAAGAAAATAAATACAGTACGATAGATTTGATGTAGGGGAAGTATTCGTCATTCCCCTCAGAGTTATTCGAACTCGGCTTTCCTCTACTTCGGCAGTCTTCTATTCTTGTTAAAATTTCTTCTTAGTGTCGATACGAGTCCCTTTGGTATTTCATCAACACCCTCGTGATTCCGATGAAATTCGCATGTTACATTCAACACATAAAACATTTTCCAAAATTACTCGGTCAAGGTGACTTGCCAAGTCAACGCCAAACGAAAGAAGAGATTTGAAGGAATACAAGAAAATTCAAAATTTTCTTTAGGAATCAAAGAGAATACGATTACTTGTATAAGGATCCACCATTTTTAAAACGTTCTCATCCAAACATTTATCAAAAACACTACCGGTTTTAAAGACGACCATTTGATTTGAAACTACATTGCGCTTCCTAAACTATGCATAATTAGCTAGATCATGCATACTTAAGGACCAAGCAACGACAACCAACAAAATAGGACTCTTCCCTAATTATGCATAGTTAGCTAAGCTGTGCATAATTGAGGATCGAGTGACGACACAAACATTACTATTACACACCAAACACGACTATGAAAGTTTTCGACCTAGTCTTCAAAATAATTAAATCGTTTGAAATGAAATTTGAAATGGGAAAAATATTGTTACCATCGTTTTAAGGAACACATCAACATTTTTCGTCTACTTTAGAAACATACCTTTGTTTTGCCTTTTTAGGAAGAAAATAAATAAATAATTAAATAAATAAATCGACACCATTTACATTTGGTTGAATGAACCATTTGACACACTCATACATGTTTTCAAATTAGACTATTCACAAAATAACGGTAAGGTGGTTCAAGATTAGAGATCATTGCAAGCACAACAAGTAATAAAATCAAAAATCAATGAGTTCGAACAAGGTAAACGAGCAATATAATTGCCAACTAAAATTAACTACATTAGAAATGAAAATACTTCAAAGATATGACAAAAGTCTCGGGATAACAACAGCAATCTACGAATACATGGAGTAAAAATTGAATATCAACACAAGCGTAAAAAAAAAAATAGAACAACAATCATAATTCCCATCGTCTCGAGTTACACACACATTCCACCAAGGGTATACAGGGAGAGGAGAAGGATCACCTGGTCGAATATAAACAATTTCACCAGGAAGATCGAGTTCCTTCACCTCTACAATTCGAAAAGCGGCTTCGCCTCCTCGCTTTTGTTCAATATAAATAAATAACCACTTTAATGAAGATTTATAGCATCATTCAAGTAAATACAAAAATTTTAGGTTCCATTAACCAAAAGGAGAAAAGTTACGGCGTCCATGAACATGACAAAAATACACCGGGTGACATACCCTTATTATCATGTAATCGTGAAGTAGCAATTCAAAATAAATAATGGTCTCATGCCATTGACAATATTAAAACGAAAAATCACATGACTATCCAAGTTTAGATACAGACCCACAAAATCAAAGAAGGGATGTCGTACGATCGAACCATCGTGACTCAAAATATTACGTCTTAAGAAAATAATACAAGTATGCGTTTGTTGGGTAATCCATTTTCATTTTCTAATTAATGTTACCATGTACCTTGTAAAAGCGAGCATTTACACATTTTAATTTGTGTTACACCATTAAAGAATTTATACCTTTCATTTTTCAATCTTTACGAAGTTTTCATTTCTGGAAAAATTTCAATCTCTCGGAAATTATTAACATTAGTAGATGTGGTGATACGGTTATAATAATCGACAAATCATTAGGTTTGAAAATCTCCATACTTATGTTAAAATATCATTAATGTTCATATCTTAAGTACCATAAACGTACATAGTAAGAATTTTCAAAGTTTCTCATTATTATTATTACGACTTGTCTCATTACGTATATACAAATATCCATCATGACTCAAACTAGTCCAATTAACTCTTAAAATCAACTTTTGACTTTTTATTATACATAAGTCTTCCTTAAAACTGTTTTGTTAAATCATATTCGTGCAATTCGACTCAAATGATAAAGAGGTTTCACGTAGTTTTATCTCAGATAATTTACTGATTTTAGTCGACACTTGAATCTCGATGATAATAATAAAATAATAAATAATTAAGATGCTTATTTCAATAATTCTAAAATGTAGAAAATTCAACTTTTAATCCTTAGCCCATTATCAAACGATTTTTAACATTAACACATCTCGCAGCGGAATAAAACGAAAGATTTTTCAAACGATTTTAAACAAGCATCATCAAATTATGCATAGTGATTCTCTATAACGACAATTAAACAAACAAATGATTTCAAATGACGTTCCATCAATATTTAAAAATTCGTTTCAAGCGTTAGAATTTCTCACTTAAAGTGTACATTCCGATTTTATCCCAGTTTATTTACTACAACAAGTGACGAGTTCTAGTTTATACCAATGCATATAACATGACCTTATGTTTAAAATAAAACCAATTTTACAAAGTTTTTAGCTCCCAAAATACGTGACCAGTTCTTCTACTTATGTTCTATATTACAAAAATATGCCAAAAATTTGCTATATTGACCCAAAAATTAATTCATACCAAGCCCAATGCTACATATACTCAATAGTCATATCGTTAATTTTATTAATAACTCCCTTTTCAAATTAAATTTAGCAAATTTTGACAGTTCCATCACAAGCTCTTAGTATCAAATTATTAATATATGAAAACAAGGATTTTTTTACGAGTAATAGAAATTACTAATTATAATTTACCAACCAAGGTCGAAGGAAAAATAATTTCACATTGTCACTTTACTCTCTATAAGAGTTTTACTTGTTACAAGACATATCATAGGTCATTTTTATCCAAAAATTTCATTCACCATTTATTTAATATGTAAAACACTTTATGTTTAAATCATTCGATCAACAAAGTTTAATGCTTACTTATCTCACACAAATGTCGGTCCTCGTCATATATACTATCAAATTCAAAATAATAAGACAAGACGAATAAACGGAATGAGAATACGTATGTCAACTAAGTGTTGTTATCGGCCTCGGATGAGTCTCGAAATCGTGCACCACAAAATTAACACAAACCGACCAAACTTCAAGCTATCACGCTTGATCACAACGCTAGTCTATCCTTAAAACACATATTTAAATTCAAGTAGGATGATAAAAACGATTAAATGGCGATACGCCTCAACCACGTTTCATAATATACACACATGATTCGCAGCTACGATGTACGCATCGCTGATTATACTTCGTCTATGTTATAGTTACGCCAACCAATATATCAAACCCATAAGGAATAAAGGAAATAAAATAATATGTAAGTAAATTACGTTTCAAAAGAAGATATCCAAGAATGACACATCACGGTGCGATAACGACAATCGAGATCAATCTAGTCGATATACAATATATTACGAAGAATTATTTACGTATCTAGAGTATCAAACGAGGTTCACACTCGGTTATTCGATCAATAAATTAATTATCAAGATTGATAATTGGCGGTGAGGCCGAATTCTCAACAAAACCGCATTTTAAATGTACAATAATCACGCAAGGACCATTGCTTCACGTGCAATGCCTCCAAATACCATAGTATATACATACCTATACATATAATCACTCTCACATACAAATAGGATCACAACGTAGTGTTGCCATGTAATGCAATGTAGCCCGTATGCCAATTACATGCAACACATATGATAGTCGTATAAATGTTTGCAAATTACGATATTAAGTACTCGACGTACACAAAAAAATATATCTCAATATATATCATAGTATTTACTTACTAAATACTAGGGAATTCATGTCAGTTTGAGGGATACATGTAAAATATAAAGCAATGCTAAAGAAATCTTACCGGAGCCATGCAGGATAGTTGTGTGCTTGGACAATTTCTTACGACACAAAAAGTTATAGTTTAGGATTTTTCAAAATGACCTAGTTCTCTATAACTCATGGCTCTGATTACCAATCTATAACACCCCACCAAATGCTATGCGCAGCGGAACTACAACATTGGGTGCTATGCAGTTATCATCACACACAAGCTATTTCGAACGACTCAAAGAGATGTAGAAATTTAAACATAAATTTAAATTTTGTTAAAAACATCAAAGTCTATTGTTTTCCAAACCCCAAAGATAATACAAAACAGAGTCGCGTTTTGGTCCCCATTGAATCTCAACCCAAAAGTACATTTTCGTTCACATGACATAATATAAAATATTTAAGTGCTAAAAGGGAGGAAAAACAAAGTAGACCGCCAAGCCACAACAACTTCCATCCTCGCATGCTCCGCTGCTATCAATCTTGGTTACCTGAAACACATGCTTAAAATCATCAACACAAAGGTTGAGCGAATCTATAGGTTTATCAAATCATAAGTTGAACATAAGTATTAAAACCAATCATGACCATTCAATAGCATTGTCGTACTCACAATCTATTATTCAAGGATATTATCTTTAGCAATAGCTAATAATTGTGTTTAAGCTCGTGACACTAATCCGTTAACTCAATCACCCGCGTACATTTACCGGCATGATTTAAGTGAAACCAGTGCCCCTTCTAAAGGCATTAGTTGTAATTATACCCTATTTCTTATCACAAGTTATCCATCCGCAGAGGGTACTCAACGTACCAGCTCTCGTCTCGGATAGGGTCGTCAACCCCATAGTACTATCAATTGTATAAGCGACCATCTCCAACCCACACAAGGGCAAGACAATAGTTAATAGTTCATGAATTTAGGGACTTTTACAACTAGGTACTCAACACAATTTAAGGCAACATTCGGGTCCAACAATCATTCATGACTTATGTTCTTTTCATTTAAATAGCATGCATCCCCCTCGTGGGTAAAAACGTTTGAAATAAGTAAAGAGCGAGGCTATAGACTCACCTGGCGTAGTAGTGGTTCTAGCGAAGACGTAACGAGAAACGTCACCGACGACGTGGATGCCTGGGAAAATCTAACACTTGACCTAAAAATCAAGGTACGAAAACCAAATTAATACTCCGCGTACATTATTGTACTAAACACACGCATATGAAAACACACTCAATGCTTATGAAAACTTACGCCAAAAACCAAACAAGTAGTTGTTACTAGACTTATACCATTTATCTACGTAATTAGAGTTGATTTCCATTTTATAAATTTGCCGGTACTTACCAAAAGTACGGGCTGTTTGCTATGACTTAAGCACCTATATAATTTACAAGAAAATTTGTAAAAATACCTTATGACCTGTAGAAAACCCATTTTAAATCCCATAAAAAGTTTTCACCTTTATGACCCATTACTCATTACATTACTAAACTTAAACTTTTTCGGACTGATTTTGCACTTCTACAACGTAAGACTTGTTTGACCCATTTAAAATACGCCATT
Source organism: Glebionis coronaria (assembly GCA_025667525.1). Taxonomy (NCBI): domain Eukaryota; kingdom Viridiplantae; phylum Streptophyta; class Magnoliopsida; order Asterales; family Asteraceae; genus Glebionis; species Glebionis coronaria. Next base: position 174,029 of record JANFOE010000648.1, on the reverse strand, counting down.
GACCAATTTGACTCCTAAGTCCAAAAATAGACTCACAAGTGCAGGTTTGAAACCAAAAATCCACTTTCAATCATTTACCAAACTCTAACTATGGTCCCCGGGATTTGACCCAAAACCAAACACAAATTCGGATTGTGTTGGTTCTCATCTCCCGGTACACGTGTTTTCAAAATAACATAAATTTTGACTCGTTTGGAGTCGTAAGCTCTACTTTATACCGAAACGAAGCTAAGACAAAGCTCTACAACCACATCCAATGTTTATACCTGTTTACAAAGTTAAACCCACGAAAAATATGCTTAAACAATATGCCTAAAAATTACTACTTCAAAATCAATCTAACACTTGTTTCCAATCCATCCAAACATCACCTAAACCTATATTAACCCCTTATACCCATTCCCAATCACCCAAACAGCCTATAACACTTTGACAATCGAATCCTCATCAAAACCTAAAGCCTAAATCATACATGCAATCAAATTAAACCAACTAGAAATGATAAAAACATGTTTTTAAACAACAACCCACAACAAAAATCATCAAACATCAAAATCAAACCAAAAACCCCTTTAGCCGTGGGGTATAGTGACCAAAACACCAAATAAAATCAGCCCCCAACTCGTTTTATTGATGAATTAACATTATATACATATGAATTAAACATGTGTATGGTTTAATTAGATCAAAATCCGTTTTTTGAAAAATCAAGTTGTTGCATGTTTGTTTTTGTTGGTGGGATTTACTTACAAGATGATTATAAGGGATGGTCTTTGATTAGATTTGTCAAAAACCTAAAAAAAATGATGGTGGTGGTGGTTGTGTGGTGGGTGGCCGGCTGTGATGGAGAGAGAGGGGAGAGGAGAAGAAAATTTTTTGAAATGAATTTGTGAGGTGTGTTTTTCCTTTCCTCCATTTTGTAAAAATTTGAGGGACCAAAGTGGCAAATTTTGCTATCTTTTGGCCTTAGATTTAAACGACCATTTAAAGAGCGGGATTTTGGCTAAATGACGGGTTTTAAGTTTTTGCGGGAGTCGGGTTTCACAAAGATTACTTTCCAAAGGTTAAAACGCACACAAAACGAATATACACATGGTTCCGACTCGACTTGACACGTAATAAAAATAAAATCTCGAAAAACTCAAATATCGATCAATCGATAATAAAAGATAAATTTGGGCATCCGTCGGTATCGTAGTCGTCATCGGTTCTTCTTAAATCGTCAAATGTTAAATTATGAACGTAAACGTTGGTTTCAACTTAAACCGTCAAATATATAGTAAACGAAATTTCTTAAAAATTTCAAAAATATTCTTAAAATAGGATTAAATAAATGACGTTGGGCTAGGGATATCACATCCACAAGTGAGCCACAACTTAAGAGAAATGCTCATACTGAACAACTCTTGAGACAATAACTTAGCATCATACGGCGTATTCACGGGTATTACACTGTCTATTCTGATTAAGTATTACTTGTATTTCATGTATTATTATACTTACTGTGTAATAATAAGTAACTTTCTAAAAATAGCAGGTTTCCTAAAATAGAAAGTTTCCAAAAATAGAAAGTTTCCAAAAATAGAATTACTGCTTAAAATAGATAAGTTTCTAAAAATAGAAAGTTTCCATAAATAGATTAGCTGCCTTAATTAAATAAGTTTCTAAAAATAGAAAGTTTCCATAAATAGATATAAGCTGGTTAAATAAGCTAATTATATAAGCTTAAGTGTTTTCTGATTATTATTCCAAGTCATATTGATATAAGGTATAGTTTATTAGTTATTACATGTAATTTAAATAAAATATAGGTTAAAAGTATTTAATTAAATATATCATGTTTTTAATTAAATAAAGTTAAATACTTAAGTTAAAACAGGTATTATTAATTATTAATAATATAACCTAAGTCATGTTAATTAATTAATTATAGTCATGGTTTTTAATAATTAATTAATTATAAAGTTTAGAAAAATATAAATACTTAGGTTAAAAATTCATGATGTAATAATTAAATTATAACCTAAGTCATGTTTATTAAATTAATTATGTCATGCTTTATTAATTTAATTTTAACATATAATTATTAAAATCATAAACCATAACATAAACAATGAACCGAACCGTGACTAGAAGCCATGAACCGGACCCGTAATCAACACCATACCCCGAATCAAGTCGGGGTTCCCCCCTGTTTGCTGCTGCCGTGGGACCCACACCACCATACCGAGACCATGAGGTCTCGATGGTGGTTCATAAGCCAAGCCGAGACCCCCCTTGGTCTCGGTAAGGCGTCGGCCAACATCAAACACCCCTAAATCCCTTGTTTTGATTTACCCCATAAGCATTTACATGTTTAATAAATGTTTTTAATTAGTTTTTAAAAACTGAAGGTCTACGAGATTTATGGCCTATTCTATATGATGGAATTGGTAGATTAGGTTGGTTGATTTAGATGATAATCATAAGGAAATGAAGGAAGGAGATGAGGGATTAGAGAGAGGAAGGAGAGAAAAGGGGAAATGTAGAGAGAGAAAGAAAAGATGAATAATGATTAATGTCAAATGGAATCAACAACCCCTCCTAACATGCTAGGAGGGGATATATATAGCCCACCCTACATGTGGGCTATATGGACTATACATAAGATAAATAGATCACGAGCCCATTACATAATTATCGTTGGAGCGACCGATCCTTCATAAATACGTAAAACGTATTTCCAACAATCTCCCCCTAAGGGAGGTCGCTCCAAGTTACAAAGTTCTAAATAGTCTATAACTCGTTATCTATGCTAACTAAGATGTGACCGAGACTTTATTGGGAAAAACGTATTTCCAACAATCTCCCCCTAAGGGAGGTCACATCTTTTTACAAAATCTTAAACCTAGCATCTATGCTTGAGTCTTCGATCTTGTTCTTGTGAATATGCTTGATGTGATCTTTGACTTTAGTCTTGAGCATGTTTCCTTGCCTTGACCTTGTGCATTCTTCACTTGTGATATTTGCCTCTTTGTGACTTCATGTTCCACATACTTATACTTTTAAATTCTTGAAAGCTTCAGAGTTTGATACAGCGGAAGACTTGACCTTCATGCTTTCTTGAATTTGTTGAAGTACTAATTGTATGTAGTATAAGCATGTGGTGATGACTTCTTCTGGATTGTACACCGCAATGCCACCTTCTTGTTACGCTGCATAAAACAGTTAGCAACAAAACAATATACACGGATGAAATGGCTTTGAACATTTCATTCTAATTCGATAGCAATTTACCTCCGGTCGGTGAGGACCGTTGGACGATATTAAATATCGTACTTGTGGCAGGTAGTTTCAATAAAGAACCTCCTTGACAAGATTTCGCGGGTAAACCCGTTCTCTTTACTCGACCGTCCAAAGCTGACTGCGAACGTAAAGAGTGGATCATTTGGATAATATTATCCGCATGATTTGAAGCCGTCAATTCATGTTCCTGGAACAAGTGAAGTTCAATTAAGAACCGCACCATCGTTGCTTTCCAGTTGTCACTAGCTTGATTCATATAGAATCTTGCAAGTTACCTACCAAGTGCTGTTTGATGTTAACACTAGAAGGATTTCCACTCGTCACTGTGATCAATAAAGAGTCACTCTGAGTGTTCTGGCAAGATCATATGATAATGCGAAGAGGCCTGGAACGAGTTTAAGTTCATTTAAGAATTAAACCACTGTTGCTTTCCAGTTATCACAAGTTTGATTCATAAAGAACCGCACAAGTCACCTACCATGAGCTTTTTGATATTCGCTCAAGAAGGATTTCCATCTTCATTGTAAATACTTTCGTATTACTCGGATGTTCAGGCAAGATCATGAAGATTTTGCGTAGGACTCTTAAGATCTTTCTTACTTTTCACAGTGTGTGAAGAAGCAAGGAATATGAAAGTGTGTCCTAATGAGATATTTGATGATCTCAAATGGCTCTAGACTCGATCGTGCATTTTGGATTTTTTAGTGATCGGAGGCTGGAGAGGAGTGCCACCTTTTCAATACCAGTCTATTCGGAGTGAATAAACTAATAGATAACATGTTGATCTCCGTGTGATTAAAACAAATACCTTTTGAGAGATATTTGAGTTAGCTGGGAAGGGTTGTGCATTGCATCACTGGGTCCATGATGTCTTTCTTCAATACCGAGAATCATTAGCAAAAATGACCTCAATAGCATATGTATTGACCCGGTTTCTGCCTAAAGTTGTAAGGAGGGCTTCTTTCTTTACACCCTTTATCTTTACATTTCTTTTTCATTCTTCAACCCCTTCAATGCTTACCAATACGTCATCACTAGCACCTTGTTGTGATTGTTCCAGTGCTAACTTAAGTACTTGGTCGGCATTCAGCTACGTTCACAATCTTTCTCCATCTTTCCTAAGGACTACTATTTCTAGCTATGGAATGTCCTTGGGAAGATTCCTCCGGTTCTAGAGAAATCATTGGACTTTATCCTATCCTACCATCCTTATGTCACCACAATCTTCACCGTCGTGAATAGAGATGTTTTGGGTAAGTGTATGTCACCATGAAATCCATTTTTAAAGTGCAAATCCATTTTGCTCCCCCTTAACATATGCTACGATATTCGAAAACATTTCGCACATGTCGGGATGAGCTAACACGTTAAGTCAAACCATTTATGATTGATCATATCCCATATTAAATCACATTTTCTCCCCCATATTAAAAATATTAACCCAATCGATGTTTTTAATATCAATTGATTTAATAGCATTTTAAGAAAATTTGGGAAGAAAAATGCAAATCCAATTATCTTCATGAGTTACACAAGCTCCCCCTCAAATTAATGAGGGTGTGCTGAAACATAAATTAAATACCTTTTAAACACAAGTGTAAGGTATTTATTACGTGCAAAGATCATATATGATAATGAATTCACAAGATTAGCAATTTACGAGGTTGGACCTGAATGATGGAGAACATCATATGAAGGATTCACATGGTTCTTGTGCACGAATGTTGGTCTCCTCGTCACGTTCCTGAGAAAATTAATTCCCGTTGTTGAGTCAAAGCTTTCCGGTGAAATGCTTGACTTGATTATGAAAAGCGGGTTACTATCTGAAATAATAGCAAACCATATGGAGCATGTTTTAAAATCATTTGAACTTCTGCTCGAACTTTATTTACAACCCCGTGTCATTATTGAATGACATTTCTAGGTTCGTAAATATTATCGATTCCAGAAGACATGCTCGTTTTATCAAAACGTTTTTGAACACACAATTTTGAAAGATTTAGAAAAACCTTTTGAGAAATTCTCGAAAAATTGTGTTCAAAGTTTTGAAAAACAATTACTTGAGCTTAAGATGTTGAATATCTTAAAAGCGAGCTCAAGTCCGAGAAGTTGTGAACTTCCCGTTGTTAAGGATAAGTTACCATCGGCGATAAACTTTCCTTTTATCTGAAGGACGAGTCCTAAGCTGACATTTACTTAGAAGTCGTTTTCATGAGCTTGAAAACTTTGACTGTTTTAACGGAAAGCTCATGACCGAGAAAGGTTAATTTCTCGTTATGAGGAAAAGTTCTCTTATTTAAAAGATACACTTTCCTTTCTGAGCTTAAAACTTCGAATGTTTTAATACAAGCTCATGACCGAGAAAGGTGAATTTCTCGTTAAGAGGATAAGTTATCATAAAAGATAATCTTTCCTTTATTTTAAGTTCTAGTTACAGTCTGACATTTAACTGTAAGTCATTGTGCATGAGCTTAAAAACTTCGAATGTTTTTAATTTTAGCTCATGCCCGAGATAACTTAATTTCTCGTTGTTAGGATAAATTTATCATCGGCGATAAACTTTCCTTTCTTTGATGCACGGGTTACCATCTGATATTTAATGATAAGCCATATACACGAGCTTAAAACCTTTGAATGGTTTTAGGATAAGCTCGTGCCCAAGAAAACTTAATTTCTTGTTAAGAGGGTAAGTTATCGTTGCGTGGATAAACTTCCCTGTCTCTGAAGTCCGGGTCGTCGTCTGTCATTTAACGAGGAGCCATAATGCATGAGCTTAAAAACTTGGAATGTTTTTGATATAAGCTCATGCCCGAGAAAACTGAATTTCTCGTTGTTAGGATAAGTTTACCATTGGTGATAAACTTTCCTTTCTTTGAGGATCAAGTTACAGTCTGTTATGTGACTGTAAGTCCTTTACACGAGCTTAAAACCCTTGAATAGTTTAAAATGTAAGCTCGTGTCCGAGAAAATTTAATTTCTCGTTTTGAGGTTAAGTCATCATCGGGATGAACTTTCCTGTCTTTTGAGAGCGAGTTACAGTCTGTTATGTGACTGTAAGTCCTATACACGAGCTTAAAACCTTTGAATAGTTTTAATGTAAGCTCGTGTCCGAGAAAATTTAATTTCTCGTTGTAAGGATAAGTTTATCATCGGCGATAAACTTTCCTTTCTTTGAAGAGCGAGTTATAGTCTGTGATGTGACTATAAGTCCTATACACGAGCTTAAAACCTTTGAATAGTTTTAATGTAAGCTCGTGTCCGAGAAAATTTAATTTCTCGTTGTAAGGATAAGTTTATCATCGGCGATAAACTTTCCTTTCTTTGAAGAGCGAGTTATAGTCTGTGATGTGACTATAAGTCCTTTGTGTGCAGCTTAACCATGAATCCCCTGAGATACTAGTTTCTCTGATATCTGCTTCTTCAGCAACCAAACTCTGAGAGTGTCCTTAGTTGAACGGTATACAACGATTGGACCGCTTCGTTCTTTTGGAACATCAACTTTGGTACCTGCATTCTCATTAGGAGTTTGTATACTTTTGCATGGGTTAGAGATATCTATTTTAGAAGCACGTGGGGGTTCAAGGTTTTCTTTTCTTGTGTCAGAGGTGGCCTGAGGGGATGATTCACTTGTCTTAGTTGGCAAACGTTTCCTTTTATAGAAAATCTTAAGTTCAGGCTTAAGTGATGTATCATCCTTTGCAATTTCCTCCCTAGTAGTCTTAGTAGAATCGGAGACTATCCTAGTTAAAGGGCACTCGTTTCCTACAAGAGTGAAAGATCTACCAGTGGGGCGCCACATTTTACCAACGGGTTTGATTTTAGCTATCCACTGGGACTTAATTCTAGCACGGGAGTTCACCTCATTAAGCAATTTTTTGATACAGGAATCATGATTTGCCGTAAAGACACATTTTCTACATGTTTTACAAGTAGCATATTTAATGTCCGAGTAAGATCTAGAATCCCTAGATGATTGATTGATGCTCCTAGGATTGGACATGCTACGGTTAGCAGTGTTGGGTAAACTAGAAGACATCTGACTAGGTTTGACATTCCTATCTCTTACATGTGTCTTTTGCTTAGCTTCCCTAAGATCAGATTCATGGCAAACGTCATTTGAACTAGTTCTAGACGTGGTCTTGGTATTTTTAGGGAAACTAGAGGCAATCATATGATTTGGTCTTGCTAAAGCTGGAGTGATCACATTGGGCCTAGTTGCTGGAGTGACTGGTCTAATAAGATGAACCAAATCAACTTGGGAGGCAAACCGCGGTCTCGAGGATTGTGGTCGCTCGGATCTAAATGCAGTAGGTTGTCTGACGAACGGTTGTCTGACGAACTGATTTGTAGGCGGTTTCCCCAAGATTGATGGTTTTTCAAGCTTAGTGTCCACACTAGGTCCTTTACTTTTCCTTAACTCGTTTTTCAACGCAGCTATAGCAAAAACCTTTTCCTGTACTTGGACTTTTAAAGTCTCATTCTCTTTGACCAAGTTATCTTGGGATGCCAACTTAGATTCAAGCAGTTGAATTTGTTTCAAAAGATTATCCTTTTCAGCTTTAGAATCTAGAACAGTTTGATCCAATTTTCTTTCAAGAACAACGTTTGACTTTTCAAGTTTTTCAAAGTAAGTTTCAAATTTGTCCGTTTTCTTAGAAAATTCAAGTTTGGCATCCTCAAGATCTTTTAATTGCCGAGCTACAATCGTTTCGAGCTCTTTAATCTTGGAATCAGAATCAGTTAACGAGGCAGTTATAAAGCATTTATCATGATGTACTATAGCATTTTGAACACTTTCTCCCCCATTATGACTCACATCGGATGAATCAGAAGTGGTATTGCTATCACTCGTTTCCATCCCATGTTTGTCATAATTAGGTTCAGAATCCTCAATATGCGGTATATCATCAGCATATACATCATAAACCACATTACATTGTACCATGTTTGCAGGCTCTGCGTCATAAATGGGTAAGGTGTTATCAAGAGAAATCTCGTGAACATTCCCTGACGTGCCATTGGCATCATGTTGTCCTTCTGATTCTGTGCTTGTGCCATCGTTAGGCTCCAAGTTGTCAACCGTATGACCATTATCCTCTTGCATCTGCGTCATTGATTCTTGCACTCCATTCACATACACTTGCTGAAGTTGTGATCTTTGATATATCGAAGACGAGACCGATGACATGAGTTTCAAAATCGTATCACGGAAAACTCGAAGCTCGGTATGTGTATCTCGAAGAAACGATTGGCAAATCATTGAACTTTCAGGCTTGATGATATTAAATTGGAGGAAAGGCGTGAGGTGTGTCACAAGAGCCTTATATACAAGTACCGATGCAGAGTGATTAAAGTTTCCATGGTTGAGTTGCTCGGCGAGTTGGGTCAAAGTGGTAAAAATGGAGTCGATGAATATATGACGATCTTGTCCAAAGATTGTCACAAATTCGCTCCCTCCTTGAATCCTTGAAAGAGTGACCAGATGAGACTGAAGCATTTGAAATGAAGTGATGCCACTTTTCCTAACTTCGTTTTGCATGAAATACAACTCTCCCTTTTGACATGTCGAATCGAACGAATCCATTAAAGATCGATTAAGAATGACAACTCAATTGTCAGCTCAAGAAATTTTTGTCGACTCAACCGTTTAACAAATCGGAATCCAATACTCCCTTTAATTATGATGAAAAATGATCGTGATTATAGTTGTTTTCGGAATTTACCAAGTCGTGAAGGAACTTCGAAGGATCCGTAAAAAAAACTTTTAAAAATCAACGATGGATAATATAAATCTTTTCTTGGTTCAAAAAGAATTGCTTTTTGCTCAAACGTTGATAAACCCGATCAAAAAAAATCCGTATTTGCTAAAAATATATCCCGTCACGTTGCCTTGTCCCGATTATAACGTAATAGTACAAAATTTTCAAAAGAGAATTTTAAATAAGAATAAAAATCTCAATGGATTATTAAAAAGTGAAAAGTTAATATCAAAAAAATAAAATTTTTAAAATAAAAAAGGTAAAAAATAATAAAAAAATAACTTTACTTAAAAAACTTTTCGAAAATATAACTGATAAAGAGTTTGGAAATATAAAACAAAAATCGGATAAATGTTGGAAAAAAACGCGTGACTCTTGTTATCTTCGTCTGTTTACACACGTGGCCCAAAGAAAATAGATATCACTTATTTGTTTTCTCCGTCAACCAAAACACGTGGACCAATCAAATAAGTCCACCGCCCACTCCTTTTTCTTGTTTAATCCGCCCCTTATAATCTTATCTCTCTTCTCTCCTAAACACACACACAAACATAGACTCTACTTTCCTCCGTCTCTCACTTCTTCTCCCAATCTCAAACACAGAACCATTTACAAATCTTCTATTTCCATCTCATTCATCGCAGATACAAAAAAAAAAAAAAAAATCATATAATCTCATAACACTCATATCATCCTACAATCACAAGTATCCCACCCAACATACACCAAACAGAAACACAAACACAAAATCACTTTTGATGTGATTAATCACAAGGATGGATAAGCAATGTTAAAGGATCTCAGTTATCTGAATCCTTAGTTGGTTGATTTATTTGGTGTTTAAATCGTGACACGACTTCAAGACCAATTAATTGGTCTCGGGTAAGTTTTAATTGTGTATGTGTGAGTCTTTCTTCTTCATCTGTAGTGTCTTTTCTGTGTCGAGGGTTTATTGTGGGTGTCGGTTTTGAGTCGAGGTTGTTGGGTGAGTGTCGAGAGTCTAGATGGTTTAGGGGGAGGGAGTGTGTCAGTCGAGAGAGAGTTTGGATGAGGGTGTTTGTTTTGAGGTTCTTTGTCGAGTGTTTTGAACGAGGGTGTGGGTCGAGGGTGTGGGTCGAGGTTTTGAACGAGTGTGGGTGTGGGACGATGGTCTGATGGGGACGAGGGTGAGGTGGTGAGGTCGAGGGTGGGTATAGAGTCAAAGGATTTGGATTTGATGCTTGAAAAGAAAAAATTTTTTTGCGTGTGAGTGTCAGGTTGAGGGTTTGTCTGAGGGAGTCTGGTGAGGTGTATTTGGTGAAGGTGGAGAGGATTTGAGAGATGTCAGTTTGGTATTATTTGTTTGTTTGTTTGAGAGAGGGATTCCAGTGAGAGTTTGTGGGAGGGAGTCGGTTTAGAGTCTAGGATGGGTGTGTGGGGACGAGAGGGTGTGAGACGAGGGTGTATTGGGTGGGTAATACGAGAGACGAGAGGGTTTTTTGAACGAGGGTGTTGAGGGAGTGTGAGGTCTGGTTCGAATGGTGTCCGAGAGTCGAGGGTTGAGGGTGAGGTTGAGAGTGTGTAGTCTTGTTGTGTGTTATTGGAGTCGTTGAGTCGAGTTGATAGACGAGAGGCTGGTGAGAGTGATTTTTGGTTTTTCGAGTCTGTTTGGTTGGGTGAGGGTGTTGTGAGGTTTGGGTTTTTTTAAAAAATGTGTCAAGGTTTTGTGAGTTTGAGGGGTGTCAGTTACAAGGGAATGAGTCTATTCAAAAGACGATGATTTGCCCGTTTAGTTTGAATATGGTTGCTTCATTCGGAAGAGTTCCGAATCGGAACTTTTTGCTTGATCCGGAAGTTCTTGGTTCGGAAGTTCTTGATCCGGAACTTCTTGATCCGGAACTTTTGGCTTGATCCGGAAGTTCTTGGTTCGGAAGTTCTTGATCCGGAACTTCTTGATCCGGAACTTTTGGCTTGATCCGGAAGTTCTTGGTTCGGAAGTTTTCTGTTTGATTCGGAACTTAGAGATTGATTCGGAACTTTTAGGTTGATACGGAACTTGTGGTTTGATTCGGAACTTTTAGGCTGACAGAAACAGGTTCGCAACTCGAAGATACGGACTGAAATACTTGGACAATTGGACAGAATATGACTGGACAAAACTTGACAAAGAAGACTGATTATATAAAAACTGAAAAGACAGAAAACAGATTCGATAGGACAAAACAAAAAAACTGATAACAGATTAAAAAAAACTGATTAAAAAACAGATTAAAAAATTAAAGAAAAATACGGATTATATATATAAAAAAATAAGGATAACTATAAAAACTACTTATATAAAAAATAAAATAAAAATAAAATAAAAAAATTATAGAGAGCTATATGAAAATCTGGATAAAAACGAAAATTGATAAACTAAAAACAATAATAAAAAATTAAAAAATTAAAGTGGTAAATTAAAAGTTCAATTTAAGAAATTTAAACAAAAAACAATTAAAATAGAAGGATTTAATAAAAAAAAAATACAAAATTAAAAAGAGAAAAATACAAACTTTTATAAAAAAACACAAACTTTTTAAGATTTGATAAGGAAATTTTTGATTTTTATATAAAAATTTGTAATTTTTTTTTATCTAAAAAGTAAGTAAATTTGAAGATTTGATATGATAACACATAAAAACATAAACTTTTTATAAAAAAATACAAACTTTTTTTAAAATTTAAGCATGATTAAATCAAAACCCACCAAAATCAAAAAGAAATAAAACAAGAATAAACCAAACTAACCATGGCTCTTGATACCAATTGAAGGTCTACGAGATTTATGGCCTATTCTATATGATGGAATTGGTGGATTAGGTTGGTTGATTTAGATGATAATCATAAGGAAATGAAGGAAGGAGATGAAGGATTAGAGAGAGGAAGGAGAGAAAAGGGGAAATGTAGAGAGAGAAAGAAAAGATGAATAATGATTAATGTCAAATGGAATCAACAACCCCTCCTAACATGCTAGGAGGGGATATATATAGCCCACCCTACATGTGGGCTATATGGACTATACATAAGATAAATAGATCACGAGCCCATTACATAATTATCGTTGGAGCGACCGATCCTTCATAAATACGTAAAACGTATTTCCAACAATCTCCCCCTAAGGGAGGTCGCTCCAAGTTACAAAGTTCTAAATAGTCTATAACTCGTGATCTATGCTAACTAAGATGTGACCGAGACTTTATTGGGAAAAACGTATTTCCAACAAAAACACATCATGATTTTATGTGACTTATTAAATCAAAACATAAAAGAAAAGGATTAAAAAGGTTATACCGAATGCGTGGATCAAACGAGGATGAACACACACGAATGCTTGCACAAAATTCAAGATAAAAAATCAACCGAACACCCCCTTTTGATGATATATAGCCGGCGGCCATGAGGAGCAAGAAGAACAAGATTAGGGTTTTTGTTATTTTTCCTGTAATGTGAAAAATGACTAAAAGATTTTACCTTAACCCCTTGTTAGTAAAAATTAGATGGGCTTGGCCCATCCTCTTGGTGTAGCCGCAGGTAGGGGGCCCCACTTGGGGTAACCCGTACCTTTTCCGAGTCTAATTATTTTAGTGTTCGTTCGTATTTTATCGTGTTCGTGTTTTATGTGTTCTAGTTAATTATTAACCGTGACTTAATATATTTATTCGTGTTCGTAATAAATATATATACGTAATTAATATTAGCTCGTGATTAATTTACGTTCATGATCGCATGTTCGTGATTAATTATTGTTTGAATAATTATTGTGTGTTCATACGTAATAAATACTTATCGTGTTCTAACACGTACGTAATACTTAAAATTCTTATACGTGAACGTAATCATACTATAAAAGGAAAGTTTTAATCTAGTACGTACGATCTTAAGGGTACTATTCATGGTAAAAGCATGCGGATTTTACAATACAAATTCATAATGATCTAAAATCAAATCTCACTTTCATCAAACTCAAATAACAAGTAGTTATCACGATCAACATGAATCTATCATCACATTCCGAATCTAAATTAAACCATCGAATCTACAAATCAAAATTGGAATCATAAACATATCAAACCACAAACTACATCTACTGAATCACAAACATCAACTCTAACTGAATCACTGAATCAAACCCAGATACATTAACCGATAATCGAATCCCAAACTACAAATCCACGAATGGAGGTTTTGTTTTGGTTTTACAAAGATATCAAACCCAAACTGGAATTACAATAAAAAAATATGCATATCTAAAAAGCAAATCATGACTAATGAGTAGAAAGTCAACCTTGTTACCAAAACTGTGGAAAACATGATACCACCCATGAATCTCAATAACGCTGACATATTCAAATGAACTTGGTCCAGTATGATTCCTTGGTATTTGGGAAACATAGTTAGTGGTGTTCTTCATGTTTTGATTCTGTTGTTTTGTCCCTCGTAATCTTCAATTTATATTTAAGGAAAAGGTCTATGTATCAACGGGTCGAACCCTACCTTATTCGAAAAGATATCAAACCCATATACATTAACCGATAATCTAATAGCAAAGTTTTACATAAATATCATGACGATAAAGGATTAACGTCGCAATAATAAAACAAATGATCGTTAACTTAAACAAAGTTTTACAAAATATCGTTACGATAAAGGATTAACGTCGCAATAAATAAAACAAACGATCGTTAACTTAACCGTTGCCACGTAGGACTAGCAGGTGATTTTGGTAAAATTAGTCTGTAACCAGTAAGTTTCATTCGTGATATTGGTATTTTTGCCACCATATTTGTAATGTCGGAAAAGATTTAAAACCACGTTGGTATTTAATAGGTTTAAGCCAAATATTTATTTAGGTTTCAAAGAATAGAATCGATATAGCTTATTGACGTTTTTCCAACTCGGAAGGACTATAACACGACTATACAAAACAATATTTGACACGATAATTAGACACGGTTTTATAAAAACTGTACCAAAAAACCTGTTTGCTAGGTTTTTTTTAAAATCGTACCAAAAAATACACATTTGCCACGGTTATTTTTTGCTATAGTTTAAAAAAAAACCCACGCCTAATAGCTTTTTTTCTACGGTTCTTTAATAACATCACTAAAAAACAACTTCAAATGTCATATTTGCCTCCCAACGGCAACCTGCAAGTTCTTTACTCCCCAAATCTCACCATTCACATTTACTCCCATTATTCTTTTTCAACTAAAAAAATTCAATCCATTACGTTAATCACTCTATCAATTTAAGTAAAAGCTATTAAAAGATAACAGATATAATTTTATGGTATCTAATTTTATTTATTTCTACTAGTTATCAACCTTTTATGCTTACTAATATACTTTTAATATTTGTATATGTGTAACTCTTCTTGATCATCATGTGTCTAAATTAAATATTTTCATTTCTTTACAAAACTTCGGATCATAAGTGAGTTTATAATTCTTTTGTTATTTGTGATAATACTTATGTTTTTATTAATAGCTCTAAATAGTTATATGTATGTAATTAATGTGTTTATTTGTGTATATATAGCATTTCATATAGAAGTTTTAAGTACATCTTTATAGTAAATATCCCTTCAAAACTAATCCAATAGAGATTGGTTTCGGATAGTCCCCGCTTGAGACTGCCTTTTGAATATTATATCTCATTTAGGATGTGTATACATTCTAGCGAGTTGACTATTAAGAAAAAAATCAGTATATATTTCTCTTCATTCCTTCGAGTTTCTGTTTTATACGCATACTTGGGGAGTTGAGGGGAAATGATGCCGAATTTTTTCTTAAATAGTCAACTCGCTAGAACGTATACGCATTGAGATAAAATATTCAAAAGTGGGTTAGTATTTGCCATATTTTACCACACATGTTTAATTCGTACATGCATATGATTAATTATGTTGTTTTAAGTTTTCAGATGGAACGAATATGGATGTACGACAAGAACATCAATAACTCAGAATTTGTGAATGGAGTGAAAAATTTTATTACTGTTGTCTAGTGTGACCGATTGTCTAAAGGGGATAACGAGATGTTTTGTCCATGTTTAAATGTAAATATTTTGTACAATATGATGATATCAAAGTGACTGAGTATCATTCGCTCAAACATGGTTTTGTTCGTAAATATACTTGTTGGTCAGAGCATGAGGAATCACTAGTTGATAATAATAAATCTAGTCATGTATCAAAATGTGGCTAATGAAACTTACATTAATGACATACATGAAAATTTAAATGAAATGTTGCATGATTTGGAGGCTAATGATGGTGATATTAATCAAGAAGATTTTACAACAATTGTTTGAGGATGCGGAGAAACTACTGTATGATGGTTGTAAGAATTTTTTTCGTACTTTCAGCTGTTCTGAAGTTGTTAAAACTAAAAGCAAGTAGTATTCGGAGTGATACAAGTTTCTCAAAGCTATTAGATTTTATACACCGCTTGCTTCCCGATAATAATGTGATACCCATTTCTACATACAAGCTAAAAAATAATGTGTCTAATAGGACTACAGATTGAAAGAATACATGCATGCCCAAATGATTATATGTTGTATATAGATAAGTATGAAAACTTGCATGCATGTTTACTTGTGGAACATCAAGGTATAAAAAAGAACCAGAACCGGATGAAATTGATGACGATGTGACAAAAAATAGACCCCTAAGCTATTATGGTATTTCTCCATCATACCGAGACTGAAACGTTATTTGAAAACAAAAAAGAGGACAAATTGTTCCGTTGAGATTTCGATGAGCGTAAAGATGACAGAAAATTAAGGCATGTGGAAGTCTCCCCCCAATGGAGAAAGATACATAACATGTTTTTAGAATTCGCTAAAGAAGCTAGAAATATTCGATTTGGGTTAAGCTCAGACGGAATGTACCCATTTAGGAGCATGAGCAGTCGTACTTCGCCGGTTATTCTATGTATGTACAATCTTCCACCGTGTTTATGCATGAAACATAAATACATCATGATGTCATTGCTAATCTATGGTCCAAAACAACCTGGCAATGACATTGATGTGTATTTGTCTTCTTTGATTAATGATATGAAAACTTTGTGGAACCCGGTGTATGCATGTATGATACTTATATGAAGGAGAAATTTAATTTGAAAGCAATGATTTTATTCACCATTAATGATTTCCACCATACGGAAATTTGTCAGGATAAAACACGAAGGGTAAACAGGCATGCCCGGTTTGTGAAGATGAGACTTCCTCAAGGTGGTTAGATAATTGCAAAAAAAACCGTGTTCATGGGCCATTGAACATCACTTCTGTGTAATCACCCGAATCAGATATGAGTTCGGAGTTTGACGGGCATACGGAGCATGGACGAGTTACATCAAGATTTAGTGGAGATACTACACTTTATCGAGTTTCTGATCTAAACACTGTGTTTGGAAAAGGAAAAGGTCGTTAAGCTGAAAAAGGAATGTGGAAGAAAAGGTCAATTTTTTGGGATTTAAGATATTAAAAGGATTTGGAAGTACGACATTGTATCGATGTCATGCACATTATGCGACAACTTGATTGGGTTATTGTTAAATATTCTTGGGAAAACTAAAGATGGTATTAATGCTCGAAAAGAATTGATCTCAATGGGATCAGGTTAGAGCTCACCCTGGTTGAGAATGACAAAAAACACACATATCTTCCACCAGCGTGTTATTCCATGTCGAAAGAAGAAACATCCCAACTTTGTAAATGCTTGCATGATATTAAGGTTCCATCAAGCTATTCATCAAACATGAGGAGGCTGGTATCCATGAAAGACTATAAACTACAAGGAATGAAGTCATACGATTATCATGTTTTAATGGCACATATGATTTCTGTTGCAATTCGTGGTTTGTTACCAAAGCATGCCTAACATACAATCACAAAACTTTGTTTGTTTTTAAACAGGATTTACTCGAAAGTGGTTGACCTTAAAATTCTGAATTCATGGCAAACATACATTATGTAATACCCGTATTTAAAATCCCCGAATATTAAATACACATAGTCTCAGCTTTAATTAAACGTTAAATACGTAATCTCAGTTTTATAAAAATTTTACAATAATTAATTATTCAGAAAATAATTATTAAGTTTCATAAAATATTACGTATGTATTATTTATTATACAGAAAAGAATTTTTACGTTCAGGAAGTAAAACACGAGAAACAAATACGAGTATACGGAAATAAATTTTAATGTCGGAAAACAAAACGAAAAACCGTATATATAGAGGGGTGGCGTTTTGTGTAGTAAACAAGAAAGGATCATAGGCTTTTGGCCCAACCCGTTTTAAAACAAAAACACAGGAAACACCAAACAAGTATTCCCATTCTATTTTACAAACAAAAAAAGGAACGAGGGTTTCTGCTTTTTTTGCCGCCGTCTAGAAATACCAAAAGGGAGGTTTCGGGCTTAGTTTTCCATCAGTGGTTCATGTGTGTTCGTCTTTCATTACCAACCCTTTATGTAGGGATGGCAACGGGTCGGGTTTGGGTCGGGTTTTAGTGAACCCGCACCCGTACCCGTTTATAATATCCGTACCCGTATCCGCTCCATCACCCGACGGGTACCCGATTAGTATTATCCATCGGGTTTTCGGATTTTACCCGTGGGTGTCGGGTATCCATAATTAAATTTTCATCGGGCATTATTGTACATATAATGTTAATAAAAACACTCGAAAATAACCAAAATACCCTAATATATTTTTAAGTGTTTAGAAGATAAAAAAATACTTTTTAATATTATTCACGCGATTTAATATATCGAATAAATCATGGTTTATATCTTAAAATTGCAAGATCCAAATATACTTGAGCACAGACATGTTAATGCACACTAAATGTAACTAATATGATCATTCAATTCGTTCAACAATGTTCGTCTACTATTTCACACAAATGTAGAACTTATATAAAATAGCATCAAAAGCGGGTAAACGGGTACGGATTCGGATACGGGTAACCGGGGCGGGTATTAGTAGAACCCGTACCCGCGAAAAAAAAGAATATTCAAACCCGAACCCGTATCTAAACCCGCCAACCCGACTCCGAACCCGACCCAACCGGTTCGGGTTTCGGTTTTCCCCATCGGTTTCAGGAGCTTTTGCCATCCCTACCTTTATGGGTAATCACCTTCTTTTCTTTGAATTCGGTTTATATCATGATTTAGTGTCTTAAAGATCTATACAAATGAATACATAGGATGATCATGATTTATACATAAAAGGGTGTCGTGTTTTCATTGTTACACGAACACCAAGACACCAAGTCTCGGTGTGTGTTGCTGCTGGCCAGCCGTGACCTACACAGGGGCGGCGTGGTGTTTTGTTCTTCAGTCGCAACCAAAACAAACCCAAACAGGGGGTGTCGTTCAAACAAGGGATGTTCGAGCTTATTAACAGGGGGGACAGAAACATAATCAGTGGGTTATAAGAATAAACAGTGGGAACCAAAAAGCTAGCAGTGAGTAGTTATTAAAACAGGAATTTTGAGATTAAAACCCAGGATTAGCGACAGTTTAGCGACAAAAATTCTGTTGGCAGTTTATATTGACAGTTTTTATAACAGTTTTGGTCACAATTAGCGACGGTTTGGCGACAGAGAATTCTGTCGCTTATCCGACTGTGAATTTATTTAGTATGGTTGATTTGTTTTCGTGCGACCGAGACTTAGAAGTCTCGGTAGGCTTTTGTTTGACTCGTGTTTTCGGGGTCACGAAACATAATAAATACGGGATTCATTTTGCTTACGATTAAATCATATTTATAAATTAATTTAATAAATAAATTAATTTAATAAATAAATTAATTTAATAAATAAATTAATTAAGTGGTTTTGTTTAAATAATTTAAGTAGTAAAAATTATATTGATTTTTAGTTATCCTTTTAACCACTTAAAACATGTGATTTATTAAATTTTAAGAAAAACTAATTTGGAAACCTTTCTAATTTAGAAACTTTCTATTTATATTAGATTACTATTTATAGTAGTAATAATTATATCGGAATTACACACTATACAGTAACCAGGAAATTCAGAAAGAGACATTTATCGTAATATTATAGAACATTCAGATTTACCAGTTATATATAAACAGTAATACAAGAATAAATAAATTAAACTAAGAAGAATTAAAAATTAGTAAAATAAACCGATATTAATCAACTCATTTTAGCGTCCCTTATTTATGTAGTATCCGTGAAGACGGAGTCGATCCTTCAACTTTCATTCTTATTTCATTACTGAACATGAGGTACGGATTTCCCGTCCTTCAGTAAGGACTTCCTTCTATGCATGATTAGGATTTTTTCGTCTGCAGCCAAATGTTTTCCCCAGTATATGTTCTAAGCTTATCAGTAATCATTTTAATAACTAAATAAATTTGCCTAAGCTTTATTTACAAGCATGACTAGTTATGTACTAGTTACGGAGGTACTGTGACTCCTCTGCGGGGGAGTGATTTCTCGTAGCGTCCCATTATTTCAGCTTGGCCATTTTATCAGTATTATCAGCGGGGCGTATGGATGCATCCTAGGTTATCAGTTTACAGCTTATCAGGTGAATGTGGTGTGTGCTCTACATCCTTCACATTGGAGTTGATCCCTCCACCCAACACATTATTTAGAGGTCACCCCTCTACAGCATGACGAGGTCACCCCTCTATTTATTCATGCATCAGTTGTTACAGCACATGACCTATATAATCTATTGGCAATTAAAATATAGTAAATGCATGTTTTTAGATTTAACAGTTAATAGTTCAGCTTTATTAATTATAAATCAGACTTCTTAGATTATACACAGTTTTCCACTATTTTTACATATTAGTCTTATAGCTTCAGTATTTGTTATCTGTCTCATTCCAATACATTCTTATCATGCTTTATATCCGTTCACTGGGCGCTATGCTCAGTCGTAGTTCCTTTCATGTTCTAACGGCAGGTACACCAAGACGCTCTTAGGAATCTGAGAGTACGTGCATTGGATGGAAGCTATGCAGACTTCTTCACTTTATGCACTTCATATATTTATTTGCCTGTTTGGACATTGTTCAGTCCCTTCATTCAGTATTTACTTTTCATGTTTTGAGCTTATGTTTGAATTACTGATGTTTGATTCCGGTATATCCTTTATGGCCAGTTAATGTTCTAGGACATTTACCTTATATGCTTTGATGACACACCATAAATACACGTAACCGTCTACTTATCCAAGTGGGGTGTTACAATTATGGTATCAGAGCGCAAGGTTCGACCTATAGGCTCTAAAACTTGACCTGTGCCTAGTGGGTAGTCACCAAGAATTTCATGTATTTTGGCGTTGTTATCTTTCATGTTTCTCATGCATTTATCAGTTAGTTTTCTTCATTTATTAGTCAGCTTTCTTATAGATTTTTTTACTAAGTAAAAGGTTGGTAAAGGACTGGCCATATTTAGTCGCATGTGATTTTCATTCGAATTTTGTTTTGGTGAACCGACCCATAGGTGTTCACCCTTGCCCGTTCAGATTTTGTATTGGTGAACCGACCAATAGGCGTTCATCCTTACTCATGTCAGATTCATGTTTTCGGTCGAACATTACTTGGTGAACCAGTCATAAACGTTCACCATCATTTAGGTCAAATATTCATGCTTTAAGTCATATATTGTTTTGTGAACTGAACCATAGACATTCACCTTTTCTCACATCATGACATTTTATAAAGTTTTGACAAGTATGGGTTGGACTACATCCATTCACATTTAGTCCCAGATTGTAAATTTCTATACATGATTGTTCTCAGAAAATTTTGACAAGTATGGATCGAAGCAGAATCGCCCATACTTAGTCACATGTTTTCTTCCTTGAATTCTGTGGATTGAACCATAGCCACCCACATCAGTTGATGTTAAACCTCAGTTGATTACACTTTTATGTTCTTTGTAACAATCAAATTTTCATACCCTCATGTTGATGTCGTCTTCATGCTGATTCAGCTTCATGTCTCCTTATGAGGATTATGTTTCAGCAGGGTGTTGATGTTTTCATGCTAAGACACGAAAGGGTTACTATAAAAACACTATTTTCATGATAAATCATGTTTGGTCTTCATCAATCTTATCTTCATGCTGACCATTGATGAAACTCCGTTTAATCATACTTTTGAGCCTCTATACAACCAGTATTAAGTCTACAGAGGAGTTGTCAGGTTATCATGTTACTCATTTTAGTCCAGTTTACTACCGTTTCAATCAATTTATATTTCTTTGATCATGTCAAACGATTGATACCAGTATCGATCATATCAACAAACTTTCATATGTACTACATGTACAGTGTTCCACGTGTACTTCATGTATAGTATTCCAGGTGTACTCCATGTCCCTTAATCCACGTATATTGTTAATCGATCCTCAATCATCTCAAGCGTTTCCACTTGTTGATATTCTACCAGATGCTGATGTTGCTCGTGAGTTGAAGATTTTACCAAATACTAATGCTACTAATATTTTGGAGACCTCACGAATGCTGATGCTGCTGGTACTTTGGAGATTTCTCAAAATGCTGATGTTGTTTATACTATGAAGCTTCTTCAGAACAATGACGAAAACTATAAATTTGAATTTTCTGACAAGAATAAACTTCAACCATCAGACGCTACCACCCCAATTCCATGCTTTTACCTTCTCAGCTAAATGTCACACTTCACTCAGCTAACCTTTCTATCAGAAGAGTGGGAACCGGTACACAGCCGGCCACTCAGCAATGTAGTTATGGGAATCACAGTCGTAATAATGACCGTTATGAAACTGCCATACAAAGCGGTAATGAAAACCACCGTGCTTATATTAATCAGTCAGTAGCCATCGGAACTCCGGAATGGACGTGATCAGAAATATAGAGGTCAACATTCTAACCGGTCTGCCAACTTTAGCAATTACCAGAAAATTTTAACCTTATTTAGACTCACCTACTAAAACACATGTCAAGACATCAGTCATGAGATAAGTCTCAAGTATCATTTCATAAGACACATGTCAGGACACCAGTCATGGTACACGTCATACGAATATCTTCTCATGCACGAGTCAGGACGTACAACTACAGTAAATTTTTTTAAACCATGCGCTTAGTAATTCAGGGTACCCTCCAAATGGGTACACCGTTTTGTCATGCCACACACAAATCAAACCATTAAAGATCCAGTTACCACCACTGGAGTATTATTCAGGTTAGACATGCAGTGTTCATTCTTTTGGGTTACAGAAAAACACATTCAGCAAGACCTGCCATGTTTGCTTCACAAATTCATATGTCCGCTTTATCTAAATCAGGTATTATCTACCTCCTAGCCGGAAAAGACTCCACAGTATCACCCATATTTATTAAGGTTTTCTTTTCAGTTAACGACGAGATCCGTCTTACTAACCCCCAAATATACTCATTGTATTTTTACAAGAAAAATCAGTACAAGTTGTTATGCTTTACAGCAAGTAAATTATTATTTCAAAACCAAATAGACTTTTAGCTACTAGTTATAAATCCACTTTTGAAATTCCTTAAATTCATGATCAACAGATTATCCTAAAATTTCCAGATGTCATTCCAGAAGGTTTTCCAGAAATTCCTTCCTAACCACGAGACAGAGTTTAACATCGAGCTTGTCTCAAGGACATACCCTGTTTTTAGAACTCCTTATCGCAGGGCTTCAGCAGAGTTAAAAGAGTTGCAGCATTAGATACAAGAGTTATTGGGGCGAGGTTTTAATCGCCCTAGCACACCACCAAAGGGTTGCACCGGTTTTTGTCTATCAGA
Source organism: Glebionis coronaria (assembly GCA_025667525.1). Taxonomy (NCBI): domain Eukaryota; kingdom Viridiplantae; phylum Streptophyta; class Magnoliopsida; order Asterales; family Asteraceae; genus Glebionis; species Glebionis coronaria. The sequence goes on along the minus strand of JANFOE010000648.1, from coordinate 151,151 downwards.
AAGAAGGCCGGTAACATGAGATCATGTATCGATCACCGAAAACTTTACAAGATCACCATTCATAATCGATGTTCATCTCGCGTATAGAAGGTTTATCTGATCTGCTACGATGTCTTAAAAAATTTTCCAGAACGATTTACGATCCAACCACCATTAGTGATGAAAGAAAGAACATGATGTTTTCCAGACTGCTGTTGCACACATTATAGTCACTCTAAAATTTTGATTTATACTTCTGAGCTCCTAAATGCTCCAGCTATATTACGGAATTTATGAATCAAATTTTTCCACGAATTCTTAAACCAGTTCGCCAGTATATGTATCGATAAAATCCTGATCTGCTAAGTTCTAGAGGAGAACATGAGGATTATTTCATTACGATTCCACAGATTCTCCGATAGGAGAAAATCATATACGCAGCTTTCTAGATGTGAGTTTCACTTGAACAAGGTGGCATTTATGAGCTACCCTATTTCAGCAGAAAGAAATTTCAGAAGTACTACAAAGGTGGAAGCCATCACCAGATGGTCAAGACCGATGTCTGTGACTGAAGTACGAAATTTTCTAGAACTCAGTTGAGTGCTACCGCAGAAATTGCTGACAGTTATCACGATTAGATTTTCATGACTAAGCTTACACATAAAGGAGAGGACCTATTGTAAAATTTTATATTCCATAAGATCCTATGCTAGGGGAGATCTAATTTACAGAGACTCATAATTCTTTCATGACTACTCACCCAGATTCCACCAGAATGTTCCACAATTCCAGATAGAATTTTGATAGACGCAATATAACACAATTGATGCAGCTATGTTCATATCTAGATGTCTGGCATACCGCAAGTTCAAGATGGAACACCGGCATGTTAATGAGTTATTACAACCCTTAGAGATTTCTGAACAGAAATGAGACAAGTTTCCCATATAGTTGTTATCAAATTTCCACAGGCTTAGAAGAAGTATGATACTATCTAATACAGTGTCGACCATTTCACCTAGCCTCCTGTTTTCTTTCATCCGAAATGATTACGCAGTAACGGGTCTACAAAAAATTCAGCAGCAAATCGTATAATAGCAGGGTATTCCATCAACAATCAGGTTAGATAGAAATTCACGTTCGCGAATCACGCTCACGTTCATGTTCACGATCACATGTACGTTCACGTTCACTTTACGTTTACGTTCACCTTTCCGTTTACGCCTCACATTCACATTATGACGCTGTTTTAGTCCACATTTTATGATAATCATGATTTAAGTTCACATTCGTGTTCGTAACATTGTTCACGTTCAGCTTGTTACTGAAAACGGTTAAAGAAAACCATACTCAAATTGAGCATAACTTTTCCATACCCAGGCAGATGTTTCACGTCTCAGGCCGTATTGTTTGGCACTCTCCCTCAGTCAGCATACGTTCATGATATGTCCTTAGTATCACGTTCACAGCATCTTTCATGTATCACATTCACGATATACTCCCTGCGCAGCGTTCCTCATACAATCACGAACCACGTTCACAATTGCTCACGTAACACGTTCACAATTGTTCACGTAGTTCGTCCCTATATGTTTTTAGTAGCTTTGCTCAGAGATATAAAAGTCACCATTTCATATTAATTGTACTTATCATTTCATGTATTCCTACATGTTATAGCTTACTCATTCGATCAGATTCGGAAAACCTATCTTAAGTATGGAACCAGAAACTATTCAGCATCATCAGGACAGGGTCATCAGGACCAAGATTTCATTGTGATTAGACCTTTGAAGGAATCATCTCGAGCGGGAAGCCAATCGAAACGGAGGAGTCCATCCGGACCTCTCATCCCTTTTCCTTCAATAAATCCAGTTAAGTTCTTTCAGTCATGTTACGTTCCATGTTCCCTTAAGCCATGTCACGTTCCACCCTTCAGTCATGTTACGTTTATACCCTTTCAGCATCATCATGTTCTAAATAAAGGGCGAATGATCCTTCAGCTTATCTGTATTTTTAGCCTTCATGCTCTTTTAGCATATGTGTCCTTTCAGCTTTTATAACTTTATTAGCTTATTACCTTTAATTCGTGGACGAATTTCTCCTTTTTAGAGGGGAAGAATAGTAAAACCGCAGCATAATCGCATCCTTAATTCGAGGATGCATTATTTTTTAGAGGGGAATAATTGTAAAACCCGTATTTAAAATCCCCGAATATTAAATACACGTAGTCTCAGCTTTAATTAAATGTTAAATACGTAATCTCAGTTTTATAAAAATTTTACAATAATTAATTATTCAGAAAATAATTATTATGTTTCAGAAAATATTACGTATGTATTATTTATTATACAAAAAAGTTTTTTTACGTTCAGGAACTAAAACGCGAGAAACAAATACGAGTATACGGGAATAAATTTTAATGTCAGAAAACAAAATGAAAAACCATATATATAAAGGGGTGGCGTTTTATGTAGTAAACAAGAAAGGATCATGGGCTTTTGGCCCAACTCGTTTTAAAACAAAACACAGGAAACACTAAACAAGTATTCCCATTTTATTTTACAAAAAAAGCCGGAACTAGGGTTTCTGCTTTTTTTTTTGCCGCCGTCTAGAAATACCAAAAGGGAGGTTTCAGGCTTAGTTTTCCGTCAGTGGTTCATGTGTGTTCGTCTTTCATTACCAGCCCTTTAACGGTAATCACCTTATTTTCTTTGAATTCGGTTTATATCACGATTTAGTGTTCTTAAAGATCTATAAAAATGAATATAAAGGGTATAACACCCCCATAATGGTCAAATGCAGCGGAATAGTATGTAGGGTGTTACTTTGGTGGATCGATAACATACAGTATATAGAGCAATGATCATAATAGTCATTTAAAAACATATCATATGAATTAAATTGTACACATTTAGTATCTTGTCTTAAAACAACATTTATTAATAATGTGAAAAATATCCTAGCCCGTTGGTAACATGATGCTTCAATGATGCTGGAAATTGATGCATGAACCTGTTTATTTTCCTGAGAAAACATATAAAATAAAATGTGGGGGTCAACACGAGGTTGGTGAATTCATAGGTTTAGTTAAATAAATAAAAGCATTGATATGTCAAACACCACGATCATAGTAGGACAATCACAGCCAATACTATATAAGTTTCTATTGCCCTGTAATAGAAGCTAGACATGATGCTCAGTACTCCCATTGGGTCTATCCTGATGTTGTTTCCCTCGGTTCGACAATGAAATAAACCTGTTGCTTGGCCTAAGCGTTTCGTGATAGCAAGTCATGAAGGCCGGGTGTTGTCAATACTCGAATAGATCTAATCATAACATTTCGCGCTACACTACTAACTATTACTGTCTAAGGGAATGGGGCAAACAATAGGCAATAAGTTGTTATATGTTGATGTTACCCGTGCATGTTTGCATATCAAAAGTTAAGTATATTTTCTCCCCCAGTTATAAATACAGTAAAGATGGGGCCATGAACTCACCTCAGTGGTAATGATGTAGTGATGATGTCACTGAATAAACTGGCACAGTATGATCACGAAGTGATGAAATTACCTAAGTAATTTAGATGGCTCAGTAAATGTAAAATAATAATGCATGATAAATTTAACTGATGAAAATGCATGATCACAGATTAATAAATTGTTACGATGTTTTAAATGTTTAAACTTATAGTGAGCTGTAATAATATATTTTTAGCTTCTAAAAATATATTCAAATTGTCTAATAAAAGGGGTAATAAATTAAATAAATAGATTTTTATCTAATTTAAATAATTGTAAGAAATTAATATATTCCATTAAATTTTCTTAAGGATCTAAACATATTTAGTAAGATTTGACTGTTTATAAAGTTTCGTAAATAAATCTTAATAATTTATTTAATTATAAAAAATGACTTAATTTAATTTAATAATAAAATAATTAATTAATACTTTTAATTAAATTAAAATTACTAGTAAGTCCTCGTAATATAACAACTTTCAAAATAACCCTTAAAGTTTAGTTCGTTAGGTATTTCACCTCGTTAGCCCTCGTTCGTTAGTTTTACTTCCAAAACACGCCCCTAGGGATCACAATACTTACGTTATATGGCAGGTTTGGTCCCTAGGGTTTCCTAGTCTCGAAATATTTACAAACCGAGTCCCTAGGGCACGGTTTAACTTTATGAATTGGCAAAACACCCCCCTCAAGTCTCGAACATATTAAAAATAGGGGTTAGGGCTCAAATCAAGTTTGGATATTGACATAACTAGTCCCTCATAACTCGAAAATATATATTAATGTTTCTAAGGCTTGTAGTAAGTTTCCAAAATGACACATTTAGCCCCTTAAGTCTCGAAAACATATAATAAGGTTTCTAGGGCTTGTATTAAGTTTCCAAAGTGACACATTTAGTCCTTATGTTTCGGTTAGTTTATGGTTTAAACACAAACGCACCCTATATTTTCAAAAATGGCAATTTTGGTCCTCGAACTTCTTTAAAGTCACGAAATGTATGCATGTGTTTTATATATTTATGTTTTTGACTTATAACTTTCACTAAATAGCAAAGATGGACCGAAAAGTCTCCCAAAATGGGATTGGGCTTAGTTGGCCCAATAGGGTCTCGGTTTGGTTTTATTGGGCCTAATGGGCTTGTTTATATCACTAGTAATATTACTATTACAACTAACATTCCAAATTAGTTAATTGGGCTCGTGGGCTTATTAATTTAGGCTTATATGTGGCTTTATATGTCGCGGCTTATATGAGCTTATACGGCTTATTTGTCTCGGCTTATATAAGTTTATGGTCTTATATGACTTGGCTTATATGAGCTTATATGACTCGGCTTATATAAGCTTATATGTCTCGGCTTATATAAGTTTATGGGCTTATATGTCTTGTCTTATATGAGCTTATATGTCTCGGCTTATTGTTTAGGTTATAACACTAAGTCATTTAACTAGGGCTCACATTAGGTTTCTATAAGAAGGGTTCTTACTAGTTCATAGTATTTTGAAGAATGTTTGTCCACGAACACCATATAAGCCATGGGCTTATATGTTGTTGGTGGTTTGTCTTAGGGTATTTTACGTGTGCATGTAATTCTAGCTTCATTTCCATGGCTTATATATGCATGACAAGTAAAAAGAGGTATGAAAAGATTGAAATGAAGTTATGGAGGTCTCATACTTACTTGTTTCAAGAAAAGATGGTGGATGATCAAGTGTTAAGGCTCCTATGCGTCAGGTTCATCCTAAACGTGGCCTATGGAGGTCTTAGCTTGACTTGAATGCTAAAAATCTCTTGTAGACTTACACTAAATGCTTTGAGAAGACCAAGATCTTGTAGTAGTAAATGTTTTGTTTCGTCTAGGTGTTATGTGAAGTTGGTTATCCGAATATGAGTGTGTAAGTGGGAAGTGAAGTCCAATATGCTAACTAAATATCAAGGTGAGGTTTGTGTATATGGCTTAGGGTAAGGCCACGACAAGAGAGAAGTTTTGGGCAAGATTTGAAGTGATTTTCCAAGTACTATGGAGTACTAGGTTATTAATGCTAATGTTTATACACTAGGCCTATGGGAAGTCCCTAGCCGTCGCATGTATGCATACCAAGGGAACAAAATGGACTTGCAAAGTGTATCAATTAATGAGGCGATGTACATTATGAAATGTTTGTGTGGCTTGAGGTCTTCACACGTCTAAAGGGAAAGAAATGTGTAGGATATGTAAATCTTGCTTATGTTTTAGAGAGAGAAAGAGATAGAGAGATGGTGAGAACACACACACTTAGAGAGAGAAAGTGAAAGAAAAACACTTTTCAACTATGTGTAAAATGAATAACCACACACCCTCTCCATCTAAGGAGAGGGTTTATATACCCAAGCCCTTGACATGTGTTTGGGCTTACATTTGGGCCGGCCTATACATGTTGTAGGCTAGGCTTTGGTTTGTTTGTTAAATAAAGATAAGTAACTAAACTACGAGCTATTACATGGACTATTATTGGAGTGACCGATCCTGCTTAATACGTAAAACGTATTTCCAACAATCTCCCCCTAAAGGAGGTCACTCCAAACAAGGGCATTACCCAAGTTACAATAATAAGATAAACCTAGCATACTATGCTTGTCTTGAGCTTGTAGTCTTCGTCTTTCTTTTTCTTTTTCTTTTCTGGTGAACATGCTGATGTGATCTTTGATATCAATCTTGAGAATTAATCTCTTGCCTTGATCTTGTGCATCCATCACTTGTGATCTTCGCCTCCTCGTGACACCATGTCCCACATACTTATACCTTTGTAATTCTTGAAAGCTTCAGAGTTCGATTCAGCGGAAGACTTAACTTTTAGGCTTTCTTGAATTAGATGAGGTATTAAGTGTATAAAGTATAAGCATGCGGGGACGACTTTTTCTCGGATTCCGCAACGCCACCGTCTTCAAATGCCGCAACATAAGTAGACACGAACGAAATGGCTTTGAACATTTCATTCTAATTCGGTAGCATTTTACCTCCGGTCGGTGAAGACCGTTGGACGATATAAAATATCGTACTTGTGGCAGGTAGATTTAATTAAAAATCTCATTGACAAGATTTCGCGGGTAAACCCGTTCTCTTTACTCGACTGTCCAAAGCTGACTGCGAACGTAAAGAGTGAATCATTTGGATTAAATTATCCGCATGATTGAAGCCGTCAATTCTGATTCCTGGAACAAGTTTGATTCATTAAAGAATCGCACCATCGTTTCTTTCCAGTTGTCACGAGCTTGATTCATTGAATCTTGCAAGTTACCTACCAAGTGCTGTTTGAGGTTAACACTAGAAGGATTTCCACTCATCACTGTGAACACTAAGGTATCACTCTGAGTGTTCTGGCAAGATCACTAAGATATTGCGTAGAGGCCTGGAACGTGTTTAAGTTCAGTTAAGAATTAAACCACTGTTGCTTTCCAGTTATCACAAGTTTGATTCATAAGAATCTCACAAGTCACCTACCATGAGCTTTTTGATATTCGCTCAAGAAGGATTTCCATATTCATTGTAAATACTTTCGTATTAATCGGATGTTCAGGCAAGATCATGAAGATTTTGCGTAGGACTTCCAAAATCTTTCTTACTTTTCACGGTGTGTGAAGAAGCAAGGAATTATGAAAGTGTGTCCTAATGAGATATTTGATGATGGCTCTAGACTCGATCGTGCACTTTGGATTTTAATGATCGGAAGCTGGAGAGGAGTGCCACCTTTTCAATACCAATTTACTCGAAGTGAGTAAATCGATAGATAATGCGTTGTCTCCGTGTGAATAAAACAAATACCTTTTAAGAGATATCTTAGTTAGCTGGGATGGGTTGTGCAATGCATCACTGGGTCCATGATGTCTATCTTCAATATCGAGAATCATTAAAATGATCTCAATAGCATATGTATTGACCTGGTTTCTGCCTAAAGTTGTAAGGAGTGCTTCTTTCTTTACACCCTTTATCTTTACAATTCTTTTTCATTCTTCAACCCCTTCAATGCTTACCAATACGTCATAACTAGCACCTTGTTGTGATTGTTCCAGTGCTAACTTAAGTACTTGGTCGACATTCAGCTACGTTCACAATCTTTTCTCCATCTTTCCTAAGGACTACTATTTCTAGCTATGGAATGTCCTTGGGAAGATTCCCCTGGTTCTGGAAGAATCATTGGACTTAACCTATCCTACCATCCTTATGTCACCACAATCTTCATCGTCGTGAAATAAATGGGTTTTGGGTAAGTATATGTCACCATAAAATCCATTTTGATATAGTAAATCCATTTTTCTCCCCCTTAACATATGCCACGATATTCGAAAACATTTCGCATATGTCGGGATAAGCCATTACATTAAGTCAAACCATTTGTGATAATTTCCCATATTAAATCACATTTTCTCCCCCATATTAAAAAATTAACCCAATCGATGTTTTTAATATCAATTGATTTAATGAAGTTTTAACAACGGTTTTGGGAAGAAAAATGCAAGTCCGTTTTATCTTCATGATACTAAATGTATGAGATATGATACCGATTTGTAACATGATCACATATTCACCATATTAAAAAGAATTGACAAGGTTGGACCTGATAGATGAGAACATCATATGATAAGATCAAATGGTTCTTGTCAGCATATGTTGGTCGCCTCGTCACGTCTGAAGTCATCTCTTGTCACCACGTGTACGATTGGTATTGTTGTCTTGACACCAGTTAGTGAGCTTGGTACGTTCGGCATCGAAGATTCTGAATGCTTGACAATTGCTCCCTCTCAATTGTTGACCCGTGTTCTATTGAAAGAGCTGTAGTCGTCGTTTGAGTAGTCGCATCGTCGAGTATGTAGATACTTGCTATGGTTGTAGAGATGATAGCTTCATAAAAACAAGACTTCTCTTGTTTTAACAAATAAATACACTGAAACGTACATAGATTTGTTTTAGACCAAGTTATAAAGTAAACTTGATCCCTTACAAGGTTTTAAAGTAAACCTTGCCCGAGAAAATTAATTCCCGTTGTGAGCTAATAAGTGTGAAAACACTTATCCTTTTACCACTTATTTCCAATAATAACAAGACCAAAACGTGTGATTTCTGTCGTAAAAGTCGGAATTATGCGTGGTTTGTGTTTTTATTGTGTTTTAGGACCAAAATATGAAAAAGGAAGAAAACACGGGTTTTCACGGGCTTTTATCAAAGAAAACGGGAAAAGACGAAGTCAAAAGATCAAGAGCGCAAAAAGAACGGAAGTCCAAGGCCTATTCTGAAGATTTATCGAAGAAAAAGTCTAAAGACGGAAGTTTAACGAAGACGAAGAACTTAAGTCTAATAGAAGAATAAAATTAAAAGACAAGTTCAAATCCCGAGACGACAAAGACAAAGAATTAAAGTCGAGTCGAGAAAACGTGAAGAAAGCAAGAAAGAAGATGCAACACATGCACTCTTTCCACCTTCCCTATAAATACCCTCCTAATAGTCATTAGGAGGGGAGTTAGTTAATTAGCTAGTTTTTATTTTTCTTAGTTTTCTCTAGTTTTAGAGAGAGAAAGTCGTAAACTTTCTCTCACTAAATTTCATCTTCTTTCTTAATCTTTCAAGATTAAACATCTTTGTATTGTTTATTTTCATTAATCAAGGTTCGATTTTAAGCTTTTAAATCTTAAGTCTCATTCTTCACTTCTTGATTTATTTTACCTTTGATCCGAATATCATACTTCATGCGTATGATTTTATGATTTCGTGGTTAAACGATTGATCTTCTTGGTTTACACATAAGTTCTTTCGCGTTTAGGACATAAGCTTGTAATGCTTATTGGCTTATTCGAGTTTTAGCTTATTGATTTTCGGATTTGTTAAAGGAATTAGTTATTTTAAAAGTCTCTTTCATAAAGTTCTTGATTTCATATCTTGAAAAGTTGTCGAATTTAAGCTTTTTGAATTGTTTAAGATCCGGTTAGAATAGCTTATTGCATTTGCTTATTGAGATTCACTCTTGCCACCAATTTCGGAACTATTGCCATCCATCGCAAAACAAGGGTTCTGGTACACATTCCGACGGCTTCTACACATTCCGACAGTTTTCGGTATTTGATCACAATAACCCAATAGGGTTCCACTTTGCGATCGGTTGGTTATTACCCCTTATTCCGATCTGGATTGCGATCGCTTATTGCGATCGCATATTCCGACGGGTCTTAAGGTCTTGGTTAAGGCGAAGTGCTGCCCATTTTTCGATAGGAACATTGCGACAGCATCATTCCGATAGATACTCATTGCAACATTCCGATGGTAGTAAGTTTAATATTCCGATGGACTCTTGTTTGAATTATTCCGACGAGTAATTCTACTGACATTCCGATGGTTGCAATTTTGGTGTATTCCGATGGACATTAATTGTTTTATTCCAATTGATTAAGTTTTCAAGTTTTCAAGTTTTACAAAGTTTTTAAGTTTTAAGTATTTTCATAAATTAACTTTAAGTTTAATTTTGTCAAAGCTTTAAATTTACTCAACGACATTTTAATTACTTGCTAATAGTTTAAAACAAACAAACCAAACCATTCTATTGATTCACCAAAAGACGATTGAGTCGCACTTAAGACCGGTTTTCAATTCGAAAAGATTCGGACAATAAGATTTTATACCTAGCCAAAATAAGAAGTATTAAATGGCGCCACTGCTGGCTCTTTTCGTTACGATAAACGGTTTCTAGTGAGAGACGCATTGAATTTTGGGATCCGTTCTTTGAACGTTATTTTCCTTGCTTTAAAAATTTTCAAAAATCCTAAAAAATATATAACTCTTCAAAAATACAAAAACATTAAAAAATCATTAAAAGCAATTCTTTTCAAAAGATTTTGCACCAAAAAGATTATATAGATATTTTCTGTGTATATTTTTCTTTTGCAGGTGTATGCGTACTAGATCTTCGAACTATTCTGAGCCCGAGACTCGTGAAGATTTAGATATGGCTGGTGTTAATAACAACAATAATCACCCACCTCAACACAATTTGAATAACAACAACAACAACAACAATGTCCTCTTACCTGATTTACGAACCATGGAGGAATTGTGCCAACCCACCATGAACGGACGCGGAGGCCTGATTGCGCCAATGCACGTCACGGCTCAGGAGTTTTCGTTGAAGCATAACATGATCCAACAAGTGCAAACGAACCCATTTCGTGGAATTCCGGATGATGATGCCAACGAACACCTCGACAAATTCATTACCATGTCCCAAAGCATGAAGTGCTCCGGTGTTTCTATGGATGACCTTCGCCTCCAACTATTTCCACACTCGCTTTCTCACCATGCCGAAAAATGGTTTGACCGTCTTCCTAAGAATTCTATTCATACGTGGAATGACATGACTCAACGCTTTTTATCGCGCTACTTTCCCCCATCCATGGCCACTAGCCTTCGTAACCAAATCAGTGGATTTATGCAAGAGAATGATGAATCGCTTTTCGATGCTTGGGAACGGTACAATGATTTGATCGACCGCTGTCCTAATCACAATATGCTCCCCGTCACTCTCATTGACACCTTCTACAATGGTCTCACCTTTCGTGATCGTGATACGATCAATGCCGCCGCTGGTGGTACTTTTATGAAAAGGAGACCGGAGGAGTGCCGAGAGTTGATCGAAAACATGACTACTCATCACAAGAATTGGGATTCATCCGCATCCTCAAGATCTAATAAGAGAGTCAATGTTTCTTCTACTACTTCCAATCCCGAGATATCCGAACTTACCCGACAAATCGCAATGATGCACAAAGATTTCATGTCCATAGCCACAAACAACTTTCAACAAGCTAAAGCCGTTTCTATTTCTTGTGACACATGTGGTGGCCCTCATTCTTACAATGATTGTCCTTCTACCCAAGGCAATTATTCTGAAAACGTTAACGCAGCTTACGACACCTATCCCACAGGATATCAAGCCCGCCCTCAAGGAGACCGTGGCTTGCTAAGTTATCGTTCCAACAATTATCTTGCTCCTCCCGGTTTCCCTCCTGCAAACCAAAACCAACAACAAAGCTATAACCGAAACAACCAATCCCAACCTCGTGCTCAAAATCAATATCAATCCCAAAGACACCCATACCCAACTCAAGGAAATTCTCAAGCTTACCAAGCTCCACCTCTCAATCCACCTATGGCAGTTAATCAAGACGTCGAGACGTTCATGAAGACTAATCGTGAGATGGTGACGAATCTTCAGAGTCAATTTGTCAACTTGAAGAATGACATGGTGAAACAAGGGAGCGATATTCGAGCCGAGCTAAGGAATAATATGACCAAACACAACAATGAAATTAATGCAAACATGCAAAACTCTTTTAATAATCAAGCTGTTCACCTTCGTGATATGATTGGTTCGCTCATCCAAGGTAATCAATCCTCTTCTTCGGGTACTCTTCCGAGTAATACCGTTGCGAATCCAAGAGGGGAGATGAAAGCAATCACCACTCGTAGTGGAAAAGGTTATATGGAACCCGAGCTTCCTACACCTCCACCCGTGATTGTGAACAAGGAAAAAGAGCAAATTTCCCCACTTCCTTCACCTTCTATCCCCATTTCCCCACCACCCGTGGTTGTGAGTGATCCTATTCCCTTAAAGCCTTCTTCTTCATCCAATATACCTTATCCTTCAAGGTTGAGGAATGAGAAGCAAAAGAGGAAGGATGATATACAGGTTTCAAACTTTCTAAAAATGTTTAAACAATTGAATTTTAACATCTCCTTTGCCGAGGCTCTCGCTCACATGCCCAAATACGCTAAGATGTTTAAAGATATTCTAAGTGATAAGGAAAAGCTTCTTGAAATCACTCAGACCCAACTTAATGAGAACTGCTCCGCAGTGCTCTTAAGGAAATTACCCACCAAACTTGGTGATCCGGGTCGCTTCTTGATTCCTAGCAACTTCCCGGGAGTAGAGAATTGCATGGCCCTAGCCGATCTAGGTGCCAGTATAAACTTAATGCCTTTAAGTGTTTGGAAGCAATTATCTCTCCCCGAGCTAGTCCCCACCAAAATGACTTTGGAATTAGCCAACCGTACGGTTGCTTATCCAGTGGGGACAGCTGAAGATGTCTTTGTTGGCGTCGACAAATTCACCTTCCCGGCGGATTTTGTTGTCGTTGACTACGAGATGGATCCCCGTGTTCCATTAATCGTTGGACGTCCATTCCTGAGGACCGGTTGCACTCTTATTGATGTAGCCGCAGGCGAAATAATCATGAGAGTTGGTGACGATAAAATTGTCTTCAACATGGGTAAGATTTCTAAGCAACCTTATTCATATGAGAGTGTCAATGCTATTGATGTTCTCGATGAGGCTTGTGAAGAACATTTTCATGATGCTTGCAAAAGTACTCTTTCTTCTCTACCCAATGTTGAGACCGTTGCCTCAATTGCTCCAGCATTGACTCCTTTTGGAGAAAGTGACTTGGATGATTTCGAAGCTAGCTTGGGTCCTCTCGATATTAAGTATGATAATTTGTCCACCAATTGGGATGAAGACATTCTTACTATTGAGAGACTTCTCAATGAGGACCCGTTGTCTCCTCCTTGTCCTAAAGAGGTGACTAATGATGATCTATCGTTAGTTTCACCATCTATTGAGGATCCTCCTACTCTTGAACTTAAGGACCTACCTCCTCATCTTGAGTACGTTTTCCTGGAAGACAACGAGAAGCTACCGGTCATCATCGCAAAGGATCTGAAAGAAGACGAAAAAGCCCGACTTGTCGCTGTGTTGAAGAAGCATAAACGAGCTATCGCTTGGAAAATCTCCGACATCCGTGGAATTGATCCTCACTTCTGCACACATAAAATTCTCATGGAGGACGACTTTAAACCCACAATTCAAAGTCAACGAAGGGTAAATCCTAAAATCCATGAAGTCATCAAAAAAGAGGTTATCAAACTTCTTGATGCGGGTATGATTTACCCTATTTCAGATTCACCATGGGTTAGTCCAGTCCATTGTGTGCCTAAGAAAGGCGGAATCACCGTTGTGCCCAATGCAAACAACGAGTTAATTCCTACCCGTCTCGTCACTAGGTGGAGAGTTTGTATAGACTATCGCAAACTCAATGATGCCACGAGAAAGGATCATTTCCCTCTACCTTTTATGGACCAAATGCTTGAACGCTTAGCGGGTAATGAATATTACTGCTTTCTTGATGGTTTCTCGGGTTATTTCCAAATACCCATCGATCCCCAAGATCAAGAGAAGACAACATTCACTTGTCCCTATGGCACCTTTGCTTATAAAAGAATGCCTTTTGGCTTATGCAATGCCCCTGGGACTTTCCAAAGGTGCATGTTGGCTATCTTCCATGACATGGTTGAGCAAACCATGGAAGTCTTCATGGATGATTTCTCGGTCTTCAGGGATTCCTTCTCTTCTTGCCTTGCCAATTTGGAACGTATGCTTAAGCGATGCGAAGACACTCGCCTTGTTCTGAATTGGGAAAAATGCCATTTTATGGTAAAAGAAGGCATTGTGCTAGGACACAAAATTTCAAAAGCCGGTCTTGAAGTCGACCGTGCTAAAGTTGATGTCATAGCCAAATTACCTCCACCTTCAACCGTGAAGGGTGTGAGAAGTTTTCTGGGTCATGCGGGCTTCTATCGTCGATTCATTCAAGATTTCTCTAAAATCGCTCGCCCGATGACCCACCTCTTGGAAAAAGATACTCCTTTTATCTTTTCTAAAGAGTGTCTCGAAGCCTTCAATCTTCTTAAGGATAAGCTAACTAAGGCACCGGTCTTGGTTACCCCTAATTGGGAGCTGCCTTTTGAATTGATGTGCGATGCTAGCGACTTTGCTATTGGTGCGGTTTTGGGTCAACGAGTGAATAAGCACTTCCAACCAATCCACTATGCTAGCAAAACAATGACGGGGGCTCAATTGCATTATACGACAACCGAAAAAGAGCTTTTAGCGGTTGTCTATGCTTTTGAGAAATTTCGCCCCTATCTTGTTTTATCTCCCACCATCGTATACACGGACCATTCCGCGTTGAAGTACTTGATGACGAAGCATGATTCTAAGCCAAGACTTCTTCGCTGGGTTTTACTCCTTCAAGAATTCAACATTGAAATTCATGACAAGAAGGGAGCCGAAAACCTGGCCGCGGATCATCTGAGCAGACTTGAGGATCCATATCAAGGGATCATCCGAACAAAGAGATCAATGACTCTTTCCCCTTGGAGACGTTAATGTCTATAAATCTCAATCTTGATGGCACCCCGTGGTTTGCAGACACCGCAAACTACTTAGCGGGTGGTATTCTCATCCAAGGGTTAACATCCCAACAAAAGAAGAAGTTCTTGAATGATGTTAAGACTTACTTTTGGGATGACCCTTATCTATTCAAACAGTGTGCTGATCTGATCATTCGTCGTTGTGTTGACGGACCGGCAGCTTTTGACATTCTCCAAGCTTGCCACAAAGGACCCACCGGTGGTCACTTTGGTCCCAACTACACCGCTAAAAAAGTGTTTGATTCTGGATTCTACTGGCCCACCATTTATCGTGACGCTCACGAAATGGTTAAGCATTGTGATGCTTGCCAACGCCAAGGCAAGATCACACATAAGGATGAGATGCCTCAAAATTTCATACAGGAATGTGAAATCTTTGATGTATGGGGCATCGACTTTATGGGGCCATTTCCATCCTCCAAAGGGAACAAGTACATCCTCATCGCCGTCGACTACGTTTCTAAATGGGTTGAAGCCAAGGCTCTTCCTACGAATGACGCGAGGGTGGTTGTGAACTTTTTGAAGCAGCTTTTTGCTCGATTTGGCGTTCCTCGTGCTATAATCAGTGACCGCGGGACTCACTTTTGCAACGATCAATTTGCAAGAGTCATGGCTAAGTATGGTGTCTCTCACCGTCTTTCCACCGCCTATCATCCCCAAACCAATGGGCAAGCCGAAATTTCCAATCGTGGCTTGAAGAGAATTTTAGAGCGTACTGTGGGAGAGCATCGCGCCGCGTGGGCCGATAAAGTTAGATGATGCTCTGTGGGCTTTCCGTACTGCTTACAAGACCCCGATCGGTTGTACACCTTATCGTCTTGTGTACGGGAAAGCCTGCCACCTTCCCATCGAGCTGGAACACAAGCCGCACTGGGCCTTGAAGTGGGCTAACTTCGACATCAACAAAGCCGGTGATCATCGCAAAGTTCAACTCAACGAGCTCAATGAACTGAGGAATGAAGCTTATGAGAACTCGCTGATCTACAAGGAGAAGACGAAAATGATCCACGATGCTAAAATCAAGAACCAAGAGTTCCACGTTGGTGATCAAGTTTTACTCTTTAACTCTCGGTTGAAGATCTTCTCTGGCAAGTTGAAGAGCCGCTGGTCTGGTCCATTCACCGTCGCCAAAGTCTTTCCTTATGGGACCATTGAACTTTCTCAAGCAAATGGGCCAAATTTCAAGGTGAATGGCCAGCGTCTAAAGCTGTACTTTGGTGAGGACATCTCCCATGAGATGATTCCATCCCTCACCACGTTCCCCATGAACTAAAATTGGGTCGAGTCAGGCTCATGACTCGGTGAACAAAAACAAGCGCTTCTCGGGAGGCAACCCGTGTTCTATCCTTTACTGCTTTCATAATAAGTGTAGGGGGAGCCCCGCATATGTTTGTTGTCTTGTTTCTTGTGCTGTGCAGGGATTAAAGCTTCAGAGAGCATCTTGATGCCTTTTGACGAACCGTGATACCGTGTTCCCATCTTCCCGGTTCTATCCTAAACTCTCGTGATTCAATATTTCATATTTTATATGTTCCTATTGAATTCACTTTAGTTGTCCTCTCCTTAGGAAGATTTAAACAAAGTGCACAATGTCATAAGTGTAGGGGAGTTTACTCCCACATGCTCAAACATTGAGGACAATGTTTATCTCAAGTGTAGGGGGGACTTCTATCGAAGTAAGTGGTCTTTTCCATGAATTTGCCCTCATTTTAACCGGAAAATTTGATTTTTCGACATTTTTCAAAATTTTTAATCTATTTTGGCCTAGTTGTATAGTTGTATTTGCCTTTGTTATGTTTATTTTCTCTCCATTGCTAGAATAGTTTTTCAATAAAGTGGTTTTAGATTTTTCTTAGTCGTGAACATTTTGACTCAACCCGAGTTTACTTGCCTAAGTCTACTCTAGCTAGTATCCTTAACGTGTTTAAGTCAAGTTTTGCTAGGCTTTTATTTAGGGAGCTATAAAACGCGAAAGTCTTAACTCTCACGGGTTAAGAACAAGAACTTTTCGCAAGTTCCTATAATTGATCCTAGAGAGTCGTTTATCAAGGGAACTTTAAAATGCGATTTCTAAACTTGAAAAAGTCTAAGAATTTGCAAGATCCTATAGGCGACTCGAAAACCCAAAACTTTGATTTAATAGGCTAAGCATCCACGAGTCTCATTCCTTGAGATTTTAAATTGTGGAGAACGAGAGATGATAGAGTCAATTATAAGTTTGGTATTCTTTCGTGAATTTATGTGAGTTAATTATAAGCCTATTCTCCCTCCGCTTGCTAATAAATTTATCTGCAATAAATAAGGTTGTACGATTTAAAAGGTTACTTAGCTTATAGCCCAGATCGTTTAAAAGTTGCTCGGTACGGATTAGAGTTCATAGCCAAGGCATAACTTATTGAAGCGGGATGCGAAGATTGGCGAGTCCGAAAAGGCCCTAACAAGGCATGAGGGCTACATTTTGTTGCTAAAGATCCAAAAGTGATGTGAAGAATCATTTATCGAAAATCAATATGAAGGATCGAGACACACGACGAAAAGCAAAAACTCCCCAAAAGTCATGGAGAAGTCTATCCGAAAAGACCCTAACAAGGTATGAGGATAAATAGATCCAAGTCCTAAAAGGAGGCGGATCGTTGTATATCAAAGTCCAAAATAAAGATTGGAGAAAAATGAAGAAGTCGTGGTCCAAAGTTGAAGAATCTCTCAAATCTTCAAGTGAAGAAATTCCTATTATGAAGAGAAGACCATAATTTCAAGAACGTCTCTCAAGATTCGAAGTATGAAGTCGCTGCCAAATATCGGTCCGAGAAAGGTCTCAAATCGTGAAGCGAGTTATGCCAAGATATGAACTTTATGAGGTCCCGAGAAGCAGTTTTAAAAGATTTGGTCCTTTAGCTAACTATTGATTAAATCGTTCACCTTATTTTCGGACTAAATAATTATCGAAATAAGTCAAACAATGCATCTTCGTGATCATTCAAGACAAAAATAAAATATAAGAGATACACCTAGGAATAAGGGAGTCTAAGTGAATAATTAGCCCACATGAGTTCATGTTTGTTTTCTAACTTATAATAACAATGATCTCGTTTTTAAGCTTGGTATGGGGAACGTGAAACTTGAGGATGATAAATATTCATGGCCGCCAAAACCCAATGTAAGTTTTTAATTTCTTTACTTATTTCTATCTTTTATATTTAGTATTTAATAAAGGCCAAGGTGGGTTATTTATGATGGAAAATGTAGACCGTGCTTCAAAATTAATGCATTGCATAAGGGCATTGCAATGGTAAAGTGTAGGGGATTTAATAAGTGTGAAAACACTTATCCTTTTACCACTTATTTCCAATAATAACAAGACCAAAACGTGTGATTTATGTCGTAAAAGTCGGAATTATGCGTGGTTTGTGTTTTTATTGTGTTTTAGGACCAAAATATGAAAAAGGAAGAAAACACGGGTTTTCACGGGCTTTTATCAAAGAAAACGGGAAAAGACGAAGTCAGAAGATCAAGAGTGCAAAAAGAACGGAAGTCCAAGGCCTATTCTGAAGATTTATCAAAGAAAAAGTCTAAAGACGGAAGTTTAACGAAGACGAAGAACTTAAGTCTAATAGAAGAAGAAAATTAAAAGACAAGTTCAAATCCCGAGACGACAAAGACAAAGAATTAAAGTCGAGTCGAGAAAACGTGAAGAAAGCAAGAAAGAAGATGCAACACATGCACTCCTTCCACCTTCCCTATAAATACCCTCCAAATAGTCATTAGGAGGGGAGTTAGTTAATTAGCTAGTTTTTATTTTTCTTAGTTTTCTCTAGTTTTAGAGAGAGAAAGTCTTAAACTTTCTCTCACTAAATTTCATCTTCTTTCTTAATCTTTCAAGATTAAACATCTTTGTATTGTTTATTTTCATTAATCAAGGTTCGATTTTAAGCTTTTAAATCTTAAGTCTCATTCTTCACTTCTTGATTTATTTTACCTTTGATCCGAATATCATACTTCATGCGTATGATTTTATGATTTCGTGGTTGAAGGATTGATCTTCTTGGTTTACACATAAGTTCTTTCGCGTTTAGGACATAAGCTTGTAATGCTTATTGGCTTATTCGAGTTTTAGCTTATTGATTTTCGGATTTGATAAAGGAATTAGTTATTTTAAAAGTCTCTTTCATAAAGTTCTTGATTTCATATCTTGAAAAGTTGTCGAATTTAAGCTTTTTGAATTGTTTAAGATCCGGTTAGAATAGCTTATTGCATTTGCTTATTGAGATTCACTCTTGCCACCAATTTCGGAACTATTGCCATCCATCGCAAAACAAGGGTTTTGGTACACATTCCGACGGCTTCTACACATTCCGACAGTTTTCGGTATTTGATCGCAATAACCCAATAGGGTTCCACTTTGCGATCGGTTGGTTATTACCCCTTATTCCGATCTGGGTTGCGATCGCTTATTGCGATCGCATATTCCGACGGGTCTTAAGGTCTTGGTTAAGGCGAAGTGCTGCCCATTTTTTGATAGGAACATTGCGACAGCATCATTCCGATAGATACTCATTGCAACATTCCGATGGTAGTAAGTTTAATATTCCGATGGACTCTTGTTTGAATTATTCCGACGAGTAATTCTATTGACATTCCGATGGTTGCAATTTTGGTGTATTCCGATGGACATTAATTGTTTTATTCCAATTGATTAAGTTTTCAAGTTTTCAAGTTTTACAAAGTTTTTAAGTTTTAAGTATTTTCATAAATTAACTTTAAGTTTAATTTTGTCAAAGCTTTAAATTTACTCAACGACATTTTAATTACTTGCTAATAGTTTAAAACAAACAAACCAAACCATTCTCTTGATTCACCAAAAGACGATTGATTCGCACTTAAGACCGGTTTTCAATTCGAAAAGATTCGGACGGTAAGATTTTATACCTAGCCAAAACTAGAAGTATTATGAGCCAAAGCTTTCATAAGAAATACTTGACTTTAATATGAAAATCGGGTTGCAGTCTGAAATAACTACAAGCCATTTAGGCATGTTTTATGAAATATTTACAACTTTTGTACGAACTCTATTTATGGCGCCGTGTCGATATTAATCAACATTTCTAAGGCTGTAAATATTATCGTACCAAAAGACATGCCTTTGAAAAAATAAAGTAAAAATATTTTTGGATTTTTCTAGATTTTCCAATTTTTTATGGTTTTTATATGGTTTTATATTTTTCTATTTTGCTTTTGAGGATAAAAATATAAACAATATATACAAATGATCACCAAGGATACGGAGAATAGTTTACCATCACTATTCTTTCGCTTCGTCTGCCAATTCCTTTAGAGTCTCAGGCGAGAAGGTTCTCATTCCTAGCTTGTCGGCCAAAAATTCAATTCGAGCGCGATCTAAAGCCTTCGTGAAAATATCCGCCAATTGATACTCAGATCGGACAAAGTAAAGCTCGATTACTCCATTTTCCACTTTCTGCTTGATGAAGTGGTAGCGAATGTCAATGTGCTTCGACTGGGAGAATTGAACGTTGTCGCAGCATAAGGCAATTGCACTCTTGTTGTCACAGTACATCGGAATTTTGTTGAAACCTAGACCATAGTCGGTTAATTGTGATCTCATCCAAAGAATTTGAGCACAGCAACCGGACATAGCTATGTATTCTGCTTCCGTACTTGAAATTGCAGCACTTTTCTGCCTTTTCGATGCCCAACTGATTAGTCGATCTCCTAGTAGTTGCAAAGTTCCACTCGTGCTACGCCTTGTATCTTGACAACCCGTGTGATCCGCATCTGCATATGCCATAAGTGCAATCGAAGAGTCCTTCGAATACCAAAGTCCCCGATTAATTGTTCCTTTAAGATATCGAAAGATCCGTTTCACAGTGGCTAAGTGTAACTCAGTAGGCCGAGTTTGATACCGAGCACACATACATATAGCAAACTGAAGATCAGGTCGACTAGCTGTGATATACAGAAGAGTACCGATCATTCCACGATAAAGTGTCGGATCAACGGCAACTCCATGTGGATCTGCATCAAGCTTAGTTTTTTCCACCATTGGAGTATCCACAGGGTCGCAAGATTCCATCTTATATTTCTTTAGCGATTCAAGGGCATACTTGGATTGATTGATAAAGATGCCTCTGGGACTCTGAGATATCTGAAGACCTAAGAAGAATGATACCTTTCCCATCATTGACATCTTAAACTTGGAAGACATGAGTGTCCCAAACTCATCCGATAAGGTTTGGGTCGAGGCTGCAAATATAATATCATCAACATATATTTGTACCATAATCATATCTTTACCTCGTTTTTGAATGAACAACGTGGGATCCACCTTGCCTTTAGCGAAGCCTTGCATAATGAGGAATTGTGACAATAGATCATACCATGCGCGTGGAGCTTGCTTCAACCCATAGAGAGTCTTCTTAAGCTTGTACACATGATTAGGATAATTAGGATTCACAAAACCATCCGGCTGTTGAACATAGACCTCTTCCTTGATTTCACCATTCAGAAATGCCGTCTTCACATACATCTGATAGACGATCATATTCATGTAGGCTGCATAAGCGAGGAATAGTCTAATGGCTTCCAAACGGGCAACAGGTGCAAAGGATTCCATAAAGTCGATGCCCAATAATTGCTTGTATCCACGAGCTACTAGACGAGCTTTGTTCTTCAATATTACGCCTAACTCATCAAGTTTCACCTTGTAAACCCATTTCAAAGTGAGTAACTGTACTTGATCCGGGCATGGGTGAAATGTGTATTGTTGAAGTTCGTTTTTCTCAGTTCTTAACAAATTGAAAGTCGTAACAATATCGGGTTTTTAATTGTTCTTGGTTGGTAATGTTTTTTTTTTGATATTCTATTGCTAATTCAAACGAGCCTTGCAAAAATGAAAAATATCGTCTACTTATATGTAAAACACAGTGCAAATACCAAGTTTTTATTCAATTAAAATGCAAAATGTAAATTCTATAAACTATAAGGACTAAAAATGTAAATTCTATGAAATTTAAATGCTCAAAATGTAAAGCTGAAAAGTATGAGGGCTAAATGTGCAGAATCAGTAAACTATGAGGACTTGAAATGAAAATTATTCAAACAAGTAACTAATTCTTAACAAAAATGAAACTTCCTAACTGATTTTTAAACCAACTTGAAAGTATAGGGACTGAACTTTTGAAAACCCTAAAAACTTGCAAGTTTAGCCATTATTACAAACAGTCTAATACATCAAGGACCAAAGTGCAATTTTTGAAAACTTTTAATCAAAAACGGGTTACAACCTTTAATAAGCTCGTTTGAGCTTATTACTCAACCAAATTTGACCAAACCACTTGCAAACGTCTTAAAATCGAAAATTAGCTAGACCTATCCAAGGATTTTAGCTGAAACTTACTAAAAAGCTGATAAGCTAGTTTCAATAAGCACAAAATAAGCTATAAGCTAATCCAGACTTGCACAACAAGATTTTAGTGATGAAAATGATTAATAAGCTCAAATCAAGGACGGGAAATCAAGTCTCATGAAAAAGCATCCAGTAATAAGCTCAGAAACTTAAAATAAGCAAAAAGAGTGCTTATGTTGACCAACGTTGACCAAGGATTTTCAATAAGCTCAAATTCTCAAAATCCAACCAGGAACACTTACTGAATGATTATGTGAAAGAAAATTGTCCAATTGATGAAGTAGAAATTGAGATATGGAAAAGCAGTTACCAAGTTACAGAAACTTGAGTTTGCTTAATGTCTTAAACTTTGGCTTATTTCTACTTGAATACTTGAAACTGTACAAATTCCTTATAGACTTTGAAACTTCATATATTGATTGAGAAATGAGAGCTTGTTTAGTGGAATTTCATTAACTAACAAAGAAATGGTAAGCAAATCAAAATCACAACTTTTTGAACCAATACTTGTAGAAAACTGACCCACACTTTTTAGATGGCCATTTGCCTTTTTGACCTCACACTTGACTAGAAAATGACTTAAAACTACTTGTTATCACTTGCTAACTGAAAATGAACCAGAACTTGCCAAGAATCAACACTTGAAAAACTAATCACAGCTAAAACCAAACACCACTTTACTGATCTTTTGAAAACTTTTATGAAGACTTTTTGAGTAAATGTTTAGACTGAGTTAAAAGCTTTATCAAACTTAGTTTAGTAGCCAAAATGAAGTATGTAAGAACTAGAAACAAACAGGTCACTTATCTAGAACTCAAAATGGCAAGCAAAGCTAAATGACTGAAATAAGCTGAAAATATGTCAAGTAACAAAGCTAATAAGCAGGATTAATCTACAATGAAACTACACAATCACTAAAATCAGATCAATAATAGGCTAGAACAACTTTGATCATGCAAACAAACAAGATTAAGCTAGAATGAAGCAGGCATTCAACTGTTAAGTGGAATTTAAATTCAGAGAATCAAAACCTTAAGCAAAGGCCTCCTTTGGGGAGTAGAGGAGCGCTGAGCTCTCTATTCTAGTGCTAACCACCACCTTAGCACTAGAAAACACTTATCAATAACCAATCAACAGTAAACAATCATCAACTCTGCCATTGATGAACTTGAATTCATCAAAATCTGCTATATCTGAACTGAATGGTCAAAACAGCAACAATCTTCAACTTTAGCCAGTTATGATCAAGATATGATCATAACAAACTAACAACAGCAACAAGAGTATCAAGGAAGCAGGTAATGAACAGTTGAATATATTGAGAGTTTTTGGAGGGAAAATGAGAATTTGAATTTTATTGAGTAAAAAGTAGTTACAAAAGTAGGTATTTGTTACAACTAACTATAACAGACTCAAGAGTGTATCAAACTCTTGAGTTGTTAAGCTAAGAACTAAAAATGAGATGAGAGGAAAACTAAGTGTGTGTAATTTTCACACTTTCTACAACTACAAGAAATGAGAACTAAACAAGGTATTTATAGACTTTAGGAGTAGAGCAGTTGGGGTTGGTGACGTGTTGGAACCAATCCCAGGCTTCCACGTGTCAAAAATCTGTCAATTTGATTTTGCTGATGAAGAACAGATTTGGGCTTTTCTTTATTAATGATCTTCAGGCTAATTAAGCACGTGGGATCTCTTCCTCTCTTGATTTAGACCAACTTTAATGTTTTGATCTTTAGCTGAAATTACCTCTAGCTCTGAAACGATTCTGGCAATTCGTTTTGATGAAGATGACACGTGGCAATTTTTCACTGGCTATGAGAAGTTCACACGGATCACTATCCACAATGGATAAAGTGATTATTGCATGGCATAATGCCATTGGTTGAAAAGAGATATAATGGGACTATTGTGCTGATTCGGTTAATAAATGCAAAGTGGAGTTAGTGGCCAGCTGTCAAGTGATCTGGTGATCCGTGTGACTTATTCCTTGGCTTCCCATTGGTTGAGAGTTATTCACACGGATTGAACACAAGATAACTTCCACAATTGGCAGAATTAACCCCTCAACTTTGGCAGATTGTATTTCTTAGCTAGTAACTTCATTTCTTTGGCATAATTGGTCCTTCAAACTTCATTCTTGAACAAATTTGATCCTTTGACTGAATTGACTTAAGAGTTGACCAGATTTGACTATGATCTTGACTTTATCATATTTACACTTTTGGTCCTTCATCTTTGGCAGATTGTCAAGATAGGTCCTTTGTCTTCAAAGTCTTGTCACTTTTGATCCTTCTTTGTCTTTTTCATCAAATTAAGCTTGACTTTTCTTTTGTTTGCTTGAAAATGTATCCTTCTTACCTATTTGAGCACAAACACAAAACATACCACATAATTCCGCTTTATAGCACAAAGTTTAGGTATTTTGTTTTATGTTTTAGGGTGATTTGTTGATAAATTGATATGAGTTTTTGCTCATATCAAATCTCCTACACTTGAACATTGTCATGTCCTCATGCAATGCTATATATTTTAAAGCACAAATTTACATTCTCCTCATAATTAATCCACCTTGGCCAATATAGAATGCATCTACACTACTCCAAACTAAATGATGCATGATTCTGATTTTTAACAATGCAATGAACAAAATTACAATTCTATCTATATCTTTTTGGTTTTTCTTGAAATGGTTTTGATGGAAATAACTCATAAAGAAATCAATAACTTTGATTAGGGCTTGGGTACCATGGACACTTATCACCTTCAAGTTTCACTTTCCCCATACCAAGCTTAAAAATGGGATTATTGTATTCACAAGTAAAAAGTGCATCAACTTATTCATGACAATTAAATGTGGAACTGGTTATTATTTGAGCAAATTGCTTGAAGGCAAATTTGTCATTTATTCAAGTGTGAAGTATAAGAAGTGTAAAATCCAAAAATAAGGAAGCACAGTTTTAATCCTAAGTAATCCTCTCATCCATTACTTGAAAAACCGCTCACAATTAATACAAGTCCGTTTCAAGAGTAATAAGTCATTCGCCTTATGTGTAAAATCCTAATGTCATGCTTTCATAAGTAGCTACACACTCGCTAAGGAAAGAAAAATAAAACTCACACAATAATTTACATCCGCCATCTTTTTGAGACTTTGGATCTTCAACCCCGCAACCCGTCAAGGTAATATTGGATTGGAGCAATCTATTGAATCCCCGCAACCCGTCAAGGTAATATTGGAACTCAATAGTCACTATAATTAACACCACACTGCCCCTCTTGGGAGTCTTGTATATATATATATTTTTTTTTTTTTCATTTTTTTCTAGCCACTCATTTTTTTGTAAGCCGCTCTTATTTTTCTTTATTCCTCACTAAGAAAGTAGAAAAGAATGAAAGGAAAAACACCCGCTAAATATTGAGCATGACATAAGTCTTATACACATAAAACGTTCTAACTTAGAATCTTAAGACGTACTTATATCAACCATGAATGATTAGCCAAAAATGCATAAGAGATTACAAACCAATTAAAACCATTCTTGATTATTTATTAACATATATATATGTGAAGAAAATAGAGGTAAAGAAGAGAAGGGTTTAGCCACAAGTAATTATCATGAAGTTTATCTATCCCTTTTATACTTGCTTTAACTCTATCATTTCCCATTCTCCACAAATTTAAAATCTCAAATAATGAGAGTGGTGGATGCTTAGCCTAATAGACCAATGAAGGACTACATGGTTAAGGATACTAGCTAGAGAATGCTTTGATAAGTAAACTCGGGTTGAGTCAAAATATCCATGGCGGGCCTAATATGTCAAAGAAGTCTAAATTTGTTAAACCATGTTTTTATTATATTTTTTCCTTTATATATTTTTATGAAAAATAAAAGAAGAAATATATACAATGCAAATGTGTTATGCAAATGAAAAATGATTAATGCAAAAATTATGAATGCATATTTTTGGTGGCCAAAGTAGATCAAAAATTTGAAAAATGTTTGAAAAATAATTCTCCATGTTATCATGAAAGACAATGACAAGTTCTAGGTAAGGTCACTTCGATAGAAGACCCCCTACACTTAAGCTAAACATTGTCCTCAATGTTTAAGAGCATGGAAGTATAAAATTTCCCCTACACTTATGACAATGAATAGACGTTGCTTAACCCAAGTTAAGGAAAGGACAACTATTAGTGAATTCATGTTTAAGCACAAGGTGTCAATGAAAGATCACAATAGTAACGAAGTGAACCGGATACAAGGGCCTCCTCCATAAGCTCCAAAGCATGAAATGAGTGAGAAACCCTACAAACAAACATGAAGACAAAAGAAGGTCTCCCCTACACGTATCTCCAAGTCTATACCTTTATTGCTAACCTACAACACTCTAAACCTAGTTATACGATGCTTGAGTTAATGAGTCTCTAGCTCGACTCGTCTCTCAATGAATTAATTCATGGGGAAAATGGGGATCTCTTGGACCATTTCAACGGAAATGTTCTCCCCAAAATAATGTTTCACACGGTGACCATTCACTTTAAAATTTGGACCATCGGGTTGTGACAACTCAATAGTTCCATATGGAAACACTTGAGCAATAGTGAACGGACCGGACCATCTCGACTTAAGCTTGCCCGCAAAAAGTTTCAACCTTGAGTTAAAGAGGAGAACCGGCTCTCCAACTTTGAACTCATGGTTCTTGATCTTAGCATCATGCAATTTCTTAGTCTTTTCCTTGTAAAGCAAAGAATTTTCATAGGCATTGGCTCTCAATTCATCCATCTCATTAAGTTGATCTTTCCTATGTGAACCGGCTTGGTTTAAATCAAAGTTAGCCCACTTGAGAGCCCAAGTTGCCTTGTGTTATAACTCGGATGGGAGGTGGCACGCTTTTTCATAGACAAGCCTATAAGGAGTACAACCAATTGGTGTTTTAAAAGCCGTCCTAAAAGCCCACAAAGCATCATCAAGCTTATCCGACCAAGAAGCTCGATGCTCTCCCACCGTTCTCTCTAAAATTCTCTTTAAACCACGATTTGTGACCTCGGTTTGACCATTGGTTTGAGGGTGATACGCGGTAGAAAGTCTATGATTAACTCCATATTTCTTCATAACTCTCGTGAATTGATCATTACAAAAGTGCGTACCACGATCACTTATGAAGGCCCGAGGTACACCAAATCTAGCAAACAATTGCTTTAAAAACTTCACAACAACTCTAGCATCATTGGTAGGTAAGGCTTTAGCCTCCACCCATTTGGACACATAATCCACCGCCACAAGTACATACTTGTTTCCCTTAGAGGATGGAAAAGGTCCCATGAAATCAATGCCCCATACATCAAATATCTCACACTCTTGAATAAAATTTTGTGGCATCTCATCACGTTGCGTAATTTTTCCTTGTCTTTGACACACATCACAAAATTTCACCATTTCATGGGCATCTTTGTAAATGGAAGGCCAATAGTAACCCGAATCAAAGACTTTCTTGGCGGTATAGTTGGGCCCAAAATGTCCACCCGTAGGTCCTTTATGACACGCTTCTAAGATCTTAAATGCCTCGGGCCCATCTACACACCGTCTAATGATTTGGTCCGCACATTGCCTAAAAAGATAAGGATCATCCCAAAAGTAGTACTTAACTTCCTTAAGAAATTTCTTCTTTTGTTGATAAGTAAGACCCTCAATAAGCACATTGCCCACAAGATAGTTTGCTATATCCGCAAACCAAGGAGTGCCATCCTCTTGGGAAGAGATAGACATGAGCTCCTCTAATGGAAAGGATTCATTGATTTCTTGATGTGGAAAATCTCCTTGAAAAGGATGCTCAAGTCTACTCAAATGATCCGCCGCTAAATTCTCGGCCCCTTTTTTTATCACGAATTTCTATCTTAAACTCTTGAAGCAACAAAACCCATCTCAAAAGCCTAGGCTTAGCATCTTGTTTTGTCATAAGA
Source organism: Glebionis coronaria (assembly GCA_025667525.1). NCBI lineage: Eukaryota > Viridiplantae > Streptophyta > Magnoliopsida > Asterales > Asteraceae > Glebionis > Glebionis coronaria. The sequence continues at coordinate 122,979 of JANFOE010000648.1, read as the reverse complement.
TACTTGAGAGCGGAATGATCCGTATACACTATGGTTTTGGATAGCACAAGGTATGGTCTAAATTTCTCAAAAGCATAGACTATAGCAAGCAACTCTTTTTTCCGTGGTAGTGTAATGAAGTTGTGCACCGGTCATGGTTTTACTCGCATAGTGTATAGGTTGAAAATGCTTATTAACTCTTTGTCCTAAGACGACCCCCACCGCATAATCACTAGCGTCACACATAAGCTCAAAAGGTAATTCCCAATTTGGAGAAACCAAAACGGGAGCCTTTGTCAATTTCTCCTTAAGAGTCTCAAAAGAGTCCAAACAATCTTGGTTAAAAATGAAAGGAGCCTCTTTTTCCAAGAGGTGAGTCATCGGTCTAGCTATCTTAGAAAAATCTTGTATAAAGCGCCTATAAAATCCCGCATGACCTAAGAAACTCCTCACACCTTTAACCGAGGTGGGTGGGGGAAGCTTAGCAATCACATCAATTTTAGCTCGATCCACTTCTAATCCCTTGTTGGATATTTTTTGTCCTAAAACAATTCCCTCTTTCACCATAAAGTGACATTTCTCCCAATTAAGCACTAAACGTGTTTCCTCACAACGCTTAAGCATTTTCTCTAGATTGGTGAGACATGAGGTAAATGAATTTCCAGAGACGGAAAAATCATCCATAAAAACCTCCATAGTTTGCTCTATCATGTCATGGAAAATCGCCATCATGCACCTTTGAAACGTCCCCGGTGCATTACATAAGCCAAAAGGCATCCTCTTGTAAGCAAATGTACCGTAGGGACAAGTAAATGTGGTCTTTTCTTGATCCTTAGGGTCAATGGGTATTTGGAAATAACCCGAAAAGCCATCAAGAAAGCAATAGTACTCATTTCCCGCTAAGCGTTCAAGCATTTGATCCATAAAAAGTAATGGGAAATGGTCTTTCCTAGTAGCCTCATTGAGTTTCCTATAGTCAATACAAACTCTCCAACCGGTGACAAGTCTCGTAGGAATAAGCTCATTGTTCTCATTAGGCACTACGGTGATTCCACCCTTCTTTGGAACACAATGTACCGGGCTAACCCATGGAGAGTCAGAAATGGGGTAAATCATACCCGCATCTAGGAGTTTAATCACTTCCTTCTTAATGACCTCATGGATTTTTGGGTTAACTCTTCGTTGACTTTGAATGGCGGGTTTGTAGTTATCCTCCATAAGGATTTTGTGTGTACAAAAATGTGGATCAATTCCCCTTATGTCGGATATTTTCCATGCTAAGGCTTTCTTGTGTTTCTTAAGGACTTCAATAAGTTGCTCCTTCTCATCCTCTTTTAACTCTTTAGCAATGATCACGGGTAATTGGTCTTTGCCCTCTAAGAAAGCATACTCTAAGTGGGATGGAAGGTCCTTAAGTTCGATTGGAGGTGGACTCTCTATGGAAGGTTTTACTATGGAAGGATCCTCAATGGTAACTTCTTGTGGAATAGGAGAAGGAATAGGGTCCTCATTGAGCAACTTTTGGATAGTAAGAATATCTTCTTCCCAATTAATAGGAGAATCATCATCACCAAGAAAGTTTGACTCAAATTCCTCTAAGAGGAAATCACTCTCTCCAAAAGGTGTTAAAGAGGGAGAAATTGAGGCCACGGTTTCAACATGGGGCATCTCATCACTAGTACTCTTACAAGCATCATGAAAGTGTTCATCACACACCTCATCTAGCACATCAACTATGTTAATAGTCTCACAAGGTCTAGACTCCTTAACCTCTTTCCTATCACAAACTTTCCCTAACTTAAACACCACTCTCTCATCCTCTACTCTCATAATTAGTTCTCCTTCCGCCACATCTATCAAAGTACGACCCCTTCTCAAAAACGGTCTACCAACAATCAAAGGAACTCTAGGATCCATGTCATAATCAACCACTACAAAGTCGGCCAGAAATGTAAACTTATCCTGTGACAATCCGTCAATTTATGGTTGATATTTTATTCTCAATATTATTTAAAAACAATTTACAATATGAACTCACATATTTTTGGGAAGAAATTTGGATTTACGTCTTGGAGTAGCATCGACTACGTCTAAACCAGAGGATTCAACGTTACGTGCTTACGTTTACATACACCGTATTTGGAGACAGTCCGACATTTCAGAAAATAAATTTGTCCATGAATATTACTTTAGAGTTTTAAATTTGTGTTGGTTCATAAACTCACAAATTTACGAGAAGAGATTAGGACTTTCGATTTATTTTAACGTCCTTTACGACTAAACCGGAAACCTTAGGATTACGTATTTACGTTTTCGAACTCCGTTTTTGATGAGACAATTTTTATTGGATTCGTTTTGTGCCGTTGATTCATAATTTATAAAAACGTTTTTCGTAAAACGACCCGAGGGCACGCAAATCGAGGAAACTAGAATCGAGGAATACCCGTAAATTAGTGGGATGAGACAAGATAAATCTTGCCCCACCCCACTAGCATGGGATGGCCAAAAGGGACACCACATCAAAGATGTGGCACCCTTGTAAACTACTAGCTTACACTTGTAAGCTTAGCCTAATTTTTAAGGCAACTTTCCATCAAAACCACTTGCACAAACAAAACCATTTCTCATTCATGCAAACCACCTCAAAATCCTCTCATATCTCTCTCTTAGTTCGTCCATAGCTCACCCTAAACACCCTAATTTGATCAAAATTAAGCACAAAATCTCATGTTATTCATATACATGTTGATGCCCTTTTGAAGCCCTATTGATTGGTGCAAGTTATAACATCCAAGGAGGAGTTTCCATGGAGTCTTGAGGATGATTTTCCACAAGGAGTTTATGAAGATTGGTGATCATGAAGATGGTCTTGGTGCATCACAAGTATCTCCATCAAAATCCATGTTTTGATCACAACCTACATCATCATGGTGGTATAAAGATTGTCCTCCTCATCTTCTTATTATTTTGATTATGTAAACATGTATTTTATTTCCTATTGTATATGTATATGATGATTATATGATGATAAAAATGTTATGTGGGGATTTGGTGTTGATAAATATGATTAAAAAAGGTGAAAAACTATAAGAAACAAGGTTAAAATCTTGATTAATTTACATGGATGTATAAAACAGTAAAGAAACAGGTCATGGACTGATAAAATGATGAATTAGAATGTATTTAAAGTAAGCTATGGGTCTTGTACACATGTGAAAGTTGGCCATGCAATGGAATCAAAATAATGAGTGAGATATGATCAAAACAAGTTTAGGGTATAAATCTGAGCTTACTGTTTTGGACGATTTTTAGAAAATACTTAGAAGATGATTCAACAGTAGCTATATAAGAGTTAAATGTAGCACATATCATGTAGTTTATGTGATAAAAATTTGAGCTTCTATCTCCATATAGAACTCAAGATATGGCAGTTTTGGTGAAAGTGAAGATAAAAATCAGATTTTGGAAAATAAAGTATAATACTATTATATAAGCACTTAAAAATTATATTGTATAAAATGTAAAGTTAAAACCCACTAACTCTTGGATTCTATTTATATAAATATGTAAAAGGTGGAATAAGTATATAAATTATAAAAATGGTAGTGGAATAACACTTATAAGTTATAAAACTATAAACTTGATTTTTACGACTTTTTCGGCTATCGCCGTAAAATTAACGTTTTTGTTAAATAATACTTAGATGGTTGGACCCGTCTAATGTAAACTTTATAAAAATTATATACTGATATATAAACATGTATAACAAGTAAAAACCGATAAAACCCGAACTATAGGACATACGGACGTTAACGGATTAAATTAACGTTATTGGACTAACAATACAACAAAAATGGACTAAAACACTTATAAACTTATTATTGGGCTTAACCCATTTGGGCCCAACTTGAAAGTTTAAATACTGATAATATAAGTATGAAATGGATTAATACAAGTTAATAAACTTATAATAGTCTTATTGGACCTAAAACACGTAAAAAGGTAAAACTAGTAAACTAGTATCAAAGTTATCGACATATAACACTAAAATGAGTAAACGAAAATATGTAAACCCACTTGATCATCATATATATATAATCATCATATGTATACATAATTGTTATTTTTATAAGTCATTGGACATGAGTCTAAGACGAGTATTATTTGTTTAGGTTTCCGTGATTGAAGCACGTACCGTACATCCAAATCGCCGATAATCGTCTTCCCACATCAACGTGAGTTCATAGCCTCGCACTCTTTTAAATGTTTTTATAAATGTTTTATAAACCCGCGAGGGAGATAACATGTTAGTATTTTTATAAATTAGGACACCATTTGTCCCGATTGTTTGTTTATTGATTTGGACCCGAATGATTGAATGACCCGATTGTATGACCCGATAAATGATTAAAGGACCCGATAGATGAAATTATATGGATTATTAAAGTTAGGTTATGTCACTAAAAGTCCCATTAGCATGAATTGTGAACTACCGGGATTTGGTAGACGCTTATGCATTTAATAGTACTATTTGGGGACGATCACCCCAGTTCGCGCCTTGACGGTTGATCCCCGTCGTGCAACATTGATTGGTAAGCGAATTTATGTATGAGAAGATTTCCATAGCGTGACCTTTGTGACGACACGCTACTTTAGATGGGCAAAATTGGTATCGGGTTAGCTACCCGTTGTTGGTTTAGTAAGGTAACAATGTCATGCGGCTTATAATAATCCAAAACTAACGAAATACTATTAGACGCACCGAATTACGAAGTATTGCCTGACTAGCAATACGGGGTCATACTATTGATATTATGTTTGTGTTTTGGTTTTCATAACCATATTCATATAACGGCTTTTATTTGATTTTATACGACGTCATAAGACGTATTGTATGATGTTTTTACGACATTGGCTCGTATAATGAATTTTTTAGGCAAATGCCTATATGATGATTTTGATAAAGGTTTGTATAAAATGACTTTGGCTATTTTATGGCCTATTACAAAGATTTGTATAAAATGCTTTTGGCTATTTTACGGCCTATTACCATGATTTGTACGAATTGATTTTTGGTACTAATTTTATACCAAAGTTATATTGATGGAATTTATTAAACTCTATGAATTCACTCGGCGTTATCGCTGACCTTTTCTTTTAACATGTTTTATCTCAGGTACTTGAAGGTAATTCTCGGGAAGACGACAAGAATTCATGGCCCGCACTTAAACAATATTTTCCATTCAAACACTTTGTAAAACTTTTGTATGAAATGTAATGACTTGGGACCGATGTAACTTTAATGTTTATGAATGGAAATGATTTATTATTAAACGACGCGATTTTTATGCGTTGTCTATGATGTGAGTAATGTGCTATCCCGTAACACCAACGAGTCTTCCGCTGTATTGAGTTGTATAAATTTGGGGGTGTTACAGTTTGGTACCAGAGCTCTCGTTATAGAGAACGAAAGATTTTTAAAACCAAGGTTGTGAATAAAACTTTTCAAAAATCTTTTAACTATAAACATTTTTCTAAAAATGTTTAAAAATCTTTTGACTATAACGGTGCCGAAGAATTCCCGAGTTACCGACAAGGCCAGACTGAGAAGTGTTATTTTAATATATATATAACTTGGATTATATATATATGATGTAATTTGATTACATGATTGTTTGATGATTATTTTAATATTTATACGAGGTATTTATACAACGTCGATTGTCACAAGAAACCCTAAATCCCCTAGTAAATTAATCGAAGCTATTCTCGTAGGAATTCTAGCTATCCTAGATCTAAACCAAGTTGCGGATATATATGATCCCAACAAATGGTTGATATTCGTAGAAATGTAGATATTAGTTGATTGTGATATTGAAAAAGAATTGGCGAGATTAAAATTGATATCGATGTCATGACGATCTTTCCTTATAGAGTGGAGTTTGACAAAACGTTACCACCTAGAAAGATGTCATCTGATTCGTTGTCATCCAATTCTTAAATTGAAATCGAAAGGGTGAATGTTGCACTTGAAGCTGTTATTGGAACCATTACCCAAAAGCCTCATGCCACTAATACCTTTCCGAGAAGTCTAGTTGAATGATCGAGTCATTTCATACTAGTGACTCATTTGATAATTGTTGTTGTAAGAGATATAGGATTGGAAATTAAGTGTTGATTTATATTGAGATTGTATTGCCTTTACAAGGCCGAAGAATAAGATTGAAAGTATTGAAATATGAGGTAGGATATTGAATTGAGTATAAAATTGGTTGAAATTTGAATAAAGTAAAATTTAACCCGTATGGAATGTGAGATTATTAATAGAAGTTGTTAAGTTCTGTGATTGAATTATAAGGTTTTAATTGATTGTAGGTTTGTGTTAAAGGTTGTTCCTAGGCCATGGTCCACAAACGAGGATGCCCAGTGTCCAAGAAATGAATTGAAGAAATCTTCTTCTGAATTGAGACCGATGGATCTTCTGGGACATGTGGAACACCTAATGACTCTTGTAGATTAGTATTCATTGTGGTATCTTTTAAAAATCCCTAACTTAACTGAGATATCAGTTGGTAGGATGTGTTCTGAGAATTGTATGACATAGTGACGCGTAATGTGTTACGGTACAATTTTGACTTGTTTGTGATTAATGAAAAGACTACCTTTGATCGCTAAATTCTACACGTATCGATGTTATCTATCCTTTATTGCTTCATCCTAATGCTCGCATTAGTGATGCAACCATTGAACAAGTACTCATCTCGAATTGAGTTACGTTGTAGATTATTCTCTTTGTATTCCTGAGTGCCATCGAGATCATGAACCTCATGATTATTTGGCTAAGCTCATTTCCTAATATATATTGAAGTTAGTTCTTGGTGAACATCTTTCCATCACTCTTTTGCAGATCACACATTATTTTTATAAAGTTAAAACAGTATCCCTTGAGAAAATTTAAATTTTCATCACTATATGGATTATTTAAAAGTGAGATTTATAAGTGATTGTTATTGAAATGAAGTTGTTTATGAGACGCTTTGGAAAACTTAACTGTTTCCATAACAAAGAAAATCTTTGTAAATTTATTCTTGATCCTTATTTAAGAATTAAGCATGAAAATGTTTTTATTATAAACATAATGATAAAATTTTGACGAACTGAGTATTGCATCGTTAATCTTGAAATTGTATATAGTTGCGCGCCTACATACAATTTGGAATGGACCATGCAAGGCTGATTAGTAGTCACCATAAAACTAATGAATAAACACTACATTTTCTTTGAAGATTGTGAAAGAATAAATTTTATGAGATCTGCAAGAAGTGAAAAATAAGGACATAGTGTTAGGGACACCTACATATGTGCCTGTAGCATCTATTCTTCTGAGTCGAATTTACTCATCTGTGGAAATTGTCTTATTTGACAATTGACAATTCTTTCTTGACCAATTCTCCCGTAGTGAGATTCTTAGGAAAAGTATCTGATTACCGAGTGTTGATACCCGACTGGATGTATTGACGTTCTTATCATTTCTTATGATTTAATTTCATTTGAATGACCTGGGTAACGATCCGAGGAGCTTTCGAATGCGTACTCAAATTAATGAAAACATGGGATATATTTATATTCGTTAGATGTTTTCATCTGTATCTGATTTGAAATTCTCTCGCATAGATTATGCGTTGACCTTACTCTTTTAATGGTAGTTGTGTCTCCATGTATCCTTGATTTTGTGAAGGATTATGAGTTATTATTAGTCTTTTGAGAAGTTCACATCTTATCAACGGCAATAAAACTGGAAAGTTGGTAATGCCAGTAGAATGGATTGATTGATTATGACATGACGACATTGTCTTAATTGATGGGAACTCGAGTAGAATTCCCCTAAATGATAAGATGCTGATTATCAGAAGTGATCTAAATAATTCTTGGTGGATGACGATATCCTGTATTTAGACTTAAAATTATAACGTGAATAGTTGTGAATTAGTCATAGATATTATAATCTAGAAACAACATAATATGAATTTATTAAAAGATATTTCTGTTATCTGAAACTTTAGGAGGTATTTGTTGGTGAATTACCTAGACTTTTGCCATTAAGGCAAGTTGAAATTAGTATTGATTATATTCCCGGTGCTGCACTTGTGGTGTGTGCACTATACGTCAGCACCATCTAAATTAAAGGAATTACCGTACAACTGAGAGTTGTCGGAGAAAGATTTCATTATATCAAGCCTGTCATCATGAAGAGCTATGGTGTTATCATTCCTTATATTTATAAATTACTGTGAACTGAGTAAATTGACAATCGAAAACGATATCAATAACCCGAAATGGAAGATTTGTTCGATCATTTACAAGGTTTTAGCGTATGTTTTAAAGATTTGATTCACGGCATGGTTATCATCAACTTCGCATCTGCGGAAAAGATTATCTATTCCAATCACTACATCCGATACTTGTAATGAACGTTATGAGTTTCACGTGATGCCGTTTGGATTGACTAACGCACATGTAGTATTCATAAATTTGGTGAATCACGTGTGTAGGTTGTAATTTGATAAATTCATGCTCGTGATCATTAAGGACCATTTATTTGTTTATAAGAATAAGAATGGGTTAATAATTAATTATAGATTACCCTGAATTGGCCGAACAATGAAAACCTGTATCTTAAATATTTAACATATGACTTAAGACTTAATATTTTACATGATTTAACCATGTGATTAATAGATGATGGAATATATTGACTCTTTACAAATTAAGAGCCCTTTTAAGACTTTGAGTATTGCTAAAAAGAAAATGGAAATATGTTTTGACAAATGTATTAACAAAGGATGTTTAAAGGGATTACTCCCTTATACACAAACCATTTAACTAAACTTCTGTTTAGGGGTAAATGTTTGTGTATACCTCAAGATAACTTAAGAAGGATTGAGTAAAACCATTTATACCATAACCTGAAAACTTAAAATGAAAATTTCTGCTTTTCAACTAAGAAAACTTTGACCAAAGTATAAATAAAGGTTTTTCGAACATTTACGAATCTTATTAAATATTTTCGATAAATCAACAAAAATCTTGTTAATTAAATTCAAATTTATTTTGAACATTTTATAATTTGTCGAACTAGGAAATTTAAAATTTTACGTTTACGTTTCATAAAAATTTAAATATCTAACCTTTAATTACTTGTAATACTTATCGACGCTTAAAACGTCGGATTGAGAAAAACTGATAAAAATGATAGATGAAACGAAACTAAAACATAGAAAATGTGAAGAAATGATTATTGAATAAATACAGTTATGATATTTATTTCATCAGGAGAAAGTGAACATAATTACTGACGCATAATATAGAAAGAATATTTGAGTGAATTGTGAACATGATAATTATATCATCATGAGAGGTGAATATAGATACCGACATATTATATAGAAAGTATAAAGATTCCATTAAGATATATTTTTAATAATGAAGGTGCAATATAAATTGCCGAACAATTTAAAATATAACCGATGCTTATAAAAGGGATAATATAGTTAAAAAAAAGGGGTTCGCGGATAATGTGAACCATTAAAATTGAGAAGCCGATAGCGTTAAATGTTTTAAAGACCACTTATGGTTGCCTAAATATGAAGGATTGTGAGATATAGTTATATTGGAACTTTGTAAGTATAAGTATTCTATTTATGTCATTTATGACTAAAAGTATCTTTGTCTGAAGAAGTTGTACTAATGGCAAATTATAAAGGCAGACATCGCCTCATACATTAGTAAACGCCTAGCTATTGCAAAGGTCATCATCTGAATTTGATTCGATTTGGGTCATCGTCGACAGACTGACCAAATCTGCTAATATCATTCCCGTTAATGATAAATGCAAAAGAGTTATGTAAACATAGTGTGCTTGTATCAAACATCTTTATCAAGATCCTCGCTTCGCAACTAATTTCTAAAGATTTGCTCAGAAATCATTGAGAACGAACCTTGATGAGAGTACTATGTACCACCCCAAATCGAAGGGGCGAGGTAAAGTAACAATACAAAATACTATAAGCATTGTTATATGTTTGAATGATTGACCTTTGGCAATAGACCGTATAATCGTTTTCCTTTGGAGAGATTATCCTTGATAATCATCGTATTAGGATTGAGATCGAATCTTGTTACAATCTAAATGTTAGAGCATCTGTAAGCCAGAGTTGAGATGAAGACACCCGACATACACCCATTGTGAGTTGGACATGTCTTTTAGGTTTAAGGTTTCCTATGATGGCAAACCTAACCTTACAAAATACCCGACCCGCGAAATCTGAAATGATTGTTGAAATTTGGATCTGATTATTGACAGCCGGTAGTGGGCAAGAGGTTATGTGAATGTGAAATGTAGATCTTGAAGTGCCAAATGGGTAGCGAAGTTATGCCACAATTTTTAACCTTGGAAAAATGAATTCATGATCTGACAAATCATGGGATATAAGTCCCCGTTGTATGGGACCATTGAGATGATATAAAAGATTGGTTTGAAAGGCATATAAGTTGGATCTACCCAAGGACTTCAAAGACTATGTGAATTATGTTTCGTATATCGAACTAGATGGAATATCTATCAAGTGAGAATCTGATTATTCTTAGTAGAGCTTAGATCGGCAAAAAGTTGCATTCATCAGAAACCCGTGAACATCATGGATAGAGAAAGTAAGTCAACATTTAGCCTGATCTTATTCCCGTAGTTATGTTTGATGAAACTCGCGTATTGTAACGAATTACACTTGTGAGAAAAGACCGAATGTGGAGGAAATACCCACATGGCTTTAACTCTATAAGAAGCGAGTAGTAAGGTAAGATGATCTTTGAGGACAAAGATCCTGTTTAGGGGTAAATGCTGTGACAATCCGTCAATTTATGGTTGATATTTTATTCTCAATATTATTTAAAAACAATTTACAATATGAACTCACATATTTTTGGGAAGAAATTTGGATTTACGTCTTGGAGTAGCATCGACTACGTCTAAACCAGAGGATTCAACGTTACGTGCTTACGTTTACATACACCGTCTTTGGAGACAGTCCGACATTTCAGAAAATAAATTTGTCCATGAATATTATTTTAGAGTTTTAAATTTGTGTTGGTTCATAAACTCACAAATTTACGAGAAGAGATTAGGACTTTCGATTTATTTTAACGTCCTTTACGACTAAACCGGAAACCTTAGGATTACGTATTTACGTTTTCGAACTCCGTTTTTGATGAGACAATTTTTATTAGATTCGTTTTGTGTCGTTGGTTCATAATTTATAAAAACGTTTTTCTTAAAACGACCCGAGGGCACGCAAATCGAGGAAACTAGAATCGAGGAATACCCGTAAATTAGTGGGATGAGACAAGATAAATCTTGCCCCACCCCACTAGCATGGGATGGCCAAAAGGGACACCACATCAAAGATGTGGCACCCTTGTAAACTACTAGCTTACACTTGTAAGCTTAGCCTAATTTTTAAGGCAACTTTCCATCAAAACCACTTGCACAAACAAAACCATTTCTCATTCATGCAAACCACCTCAAAATCCTCTCATATCTCTCTCTTAGTTCGTCCATAGCTCACCCTAAACACCCCAATTTGATCAAAATTAAGCACAAAATCTCATGTTATTCATATACATGTTGATGCCCTTTTGAAGCCCTGTTGATTGGTGCAAGTTATAACATCCAAGGAGGAGTTTCCATGGAGTCTTGAGGCTGATTTTCCACAAGGAGTTTATGAAGATTGGTGATCATGAAGATGGTCCTGGTGCATCACAAGTATCTCCATCAAAATCCATGTTTTGATCACAACCTACATCATCATGGTGGTATAAAGATTGTCCTCCTCATCTTCTTATTATTTTGATTATGTAAACATGTATTTTATTTCCTATTGTATATGTATATGATGATTATATGATGATAAAAATGTTATGTGGGGATTTGGTGTTGATAAATATGATTAAAAAAGGTGAAAAACTATAAGAAACAAGGTTAAAATCTTGATTAATTTACATGGCTGTATAAAACAGTAAAGAAACAGGTCATGGACTGATAAAATGATGAAGTAGAATGTATTTACAGTAAGCTATGGATCTTGTACACATGTGAGAGTTGGCCATGCAATGGAATCAAAATAATGAGTGAGATATGATCAAAACAAGTTTAGGGTATAAATCTGAGGTTACTGTTTTGGACGATTTTTAGAAAATACTTAGAAGATGATTCAACAGTAGCTATAGAAGAGTTAAATGTAGCACATATCATGTAGTTTATGTGATAAAAATTTGAGCTTCTATCACCATATAGAACTCAAGATATGGCAGTTTTGGTGAAAGTGAAGATAAAAATCAGATTTTGGAAAATAAAGTATAATACTATTATATAAGCACTCAAAAATTATATTGTATAAAATGTAAAGTTAAAACCCACTAACTCTTGGATTCTATTTATATAAATATGTAAAAGGTGTAATAAGTATATAAATTATAAAAATGGTAGTGGAATAACACTTATAAGTTATAAAACTATAAACTTGATTTTTACGACTTTTTCGGCTATCGCCGTAAAATTAACGTTTTTGTTAAATAAAACTTAGATGGTTGGACCCATCTAATGTAAACTTTCTAAAACTTATATGCTGATATATAAACATGTATAACAAGTAAAAACCGATAAAACCCGAACTATAGGACATACGGACGTTAACGGACTAAATTAACGTTATTGGACTAACAATACAACAAAAATGGACTAAAACACTTATAAACTTATTATTGGGCTTAATAATAACAAGATTTTACTAGTTGAAAAAGTTCGTTTCTCGGTGTCTAATCGAATTGATTTCCGGTTCAAAGTGCGACTCAGTTGTTTTTGGTTAAGAAAAAAAGGAAGTTGATTATCTAAAACTAATTTAAAAGTAAATGAGAAAAGTATTTAAAAACAAATTATAGACAAGTTCAAATAATAAAAGTAAAACAAGGTGAATATTAAAAACTAAAAGTTAAAACGATATTAAAACAAATATTAAAACAAATAATAAAACGCAATTTAAAGCGAAACAATTAATAAAAATAAATATAAAAGACGAAATTAACTATCGACTCGAAAATAAAGTTTACTAAATGAAAAAGGAGAGAATAAAACTAAAATGGTACTTTAAAGCTAAATGAGGCAAAACCTAAAGCGGGTACTAAATAAAAGATAAAACTTAAACTTTACGAAAAAATATTAATACTAAAAATCGACGAAAAATTCAACTAAAAATATGTAACTTTCAAAAATAAAATCGGAACAACTTTCAGATAAAACTAGACAATTACGGAACAATACTATTAAATAAACAAGCTAGCAGGCTAGCTGCTGGAAGCTAGCAGGCAGCTAGGTGAAATTGGCGGCAAAATGAACTAAGCAGGCACACAAGCAGGCTGGTGGAATTAATTACTTATTCGGAACTTTATAAAGTTCCGATTCGGAACTTTTTGAGCAATTGATTCGGAAGTTTACTTTGTTCGGAAGATTGTGTTGGTTCGGAAGATTTTTTTTTTACCTTTCATTCGGAAGTTTTAAAAAAATCATTCATTCGGAACTTAAAAAAATCATTCATTCGGAACTTTTAAAAATCATTCATTCGGAACTTTTTAATAACTATTCATTCGGAACTTTTAAAAATCATTCATTCGGAACTTTTTAAAAACTATTCATTCGGAACTTTTGGAAGGAAAATTCATTCGGAACTTTTTTAAAAATTATTCATTCGGAACTTTTGAAAAGAAAATTCATTCGGAACTTTTAAAAAAAACATTCATTCGGAACTTTTTAATACAAATTGATTCGGAACTTTGAAATGAACTCATTCGGAACCTGGAAAAATAAGAACAGTACGTTATGGAAGAAACAGGGGACCACGAATTTTAGCCAAAATTCATCAAGTTCAACCAAAAGATTATCCCAAAATAACCACTAAATATCAACTAACAATAATCAATCAAAATAAATCATCAAAACTAACAAACATAACCAAATTAATCAAAACCCACTTGATCAAAAGCATAAAAATTCAAGAACATGAACAATGAAGATAAAGAACAAATCAAACAAGAAGGGTAGAAGGAGATTGGCAATAAGATAAAGATTAACAACAATTAAAGGTAAACTTACTTGGAATTAAAAGAGAATCAAGGGTGCGTTACATGGAAATTAAAGTGTATAAAATCAAGGAACAAGAAAAATGAAAATGGGGAAGAGAGGCTTGTCAAGCCTCCCACAACCTAAACAAATGGCTAATCATGTGTATTTATAGGGGATGAAGGAATTAGTGGAAGGAAGCTTCCTCCCCTCTTTCCTCTTTTCCTTAATTGCGTCATTAGGTCCCTCCTTTCTTTAATCTTCTTAAATCTTGGACTATAATGACTTTGGCTCGGGATTTCTTTGAACTCGTCTTGTAATTCTTCAATAAATTAGACTTGAGTTCTTCGGCTTTTGGTAAACTTCCGTCTTTTGACTTTTTCTTTGATAAATCTTCAGAATTGGTCTTGGACTTCCGTTCTTTTTCCACTCTTGATATTTCGACTTCATCATTTGTCTTTTTCTTCAATAAACGCCCGTGAAAGACCGTGTTTTCTTTCCTTTTCACATTTTGACCCTAAAACACAATAAAAACACAAACCACGCATAATTCCGCCATTTACGACATAAAATATACGTTTCGGTCCCGTTTTAATGTAATTAAGTGGTAGAAAAGATGGGTGTTTTCACACCTATCAAATCCCCTGCACTTAACCATTGCAATGCCCTCATGCAATGCATAGCAATAAAGCAAGGTTTACACTTTCCATCATAATCAACCTACCTTGGCCTTTATTAAACAACTAAGGAAAATCAAAAAGATAGAAAATAACAAGATGCAATCAAGGAAGAAACATGTAAAGAAATCTAAGACTTACATTAGGGCTTGTGTGTCATGAATGTTTATCACCCTCAAGTTTCACGTTCCCCATGCCAAGCTTAAAAACAAGATCATTGTTAGTACAAGTTAGCATAACAAACATTTACTCATGCGGTTCAATTAATCACTTAAACTCCCTTATTCCTATGGGTATCTCTTATATTTTATTGATGTCTTGAACGATCACGAGGATGCATTGTTGACTTATTTCGATAATTTATTTAGGCTGAAAGCAAAGTAGGACGATTTGATCAATAGTTAGCTAAAGGACAAAATCTCTTAAAACTGCTTCTCGGGATATCAAAAAGTTCATATCTTGGCATAACTTGGTTCACGATTTGAGACCTTTCTCGGGCCGGTATTTGGCATGTACTTCATACTTCATATCTTGAGAGACGTGCTTGAGATAATGGTCTACTCATCGTTAATAGAGTTTCTTCACTTGGAGACATTTGAGGGGTACTCCAATTTTGTTGACCACGACTTCATGATTATTTCTTCAATCTCTAATTGGGATTTTGAGATACAACGATCCGCCTCCTTTTCGGACTTGGATCTATTTATCCTCATACCTTGTTAGGGTCTTTTCGGATAGACTTCTCCATCATCTTTATGGGAGTTGATTGCTTTTCGTCGTGAGTCTTGATCCTGCATATCGATTTTGGGAATAATGCTTTTCACATCACCTTGGATCTTCAGCAATAAAATTGAATCCTCATGCCTTGTTAGGGCCTTTTCGGACTCGCCAATCTTCGCGCCCCGCTTCATAAGTTATGCCTTGGTTATAAACTCTTATCATTACCGAGCAACTTTTAAACGATCTTGGGCTAGAAGCTAAGTAACTTTTCAAATCGTACGACCTTACTTATTGCAGATATTTTATTAGCAAGTAATGGGAGAAAAAGATCATAATTAACTCACATAAGTTAATGAGAGAATACCAAACTTGTAACCAACTCTATCATTTCTCGTTCTCCACAATTTAAAATCTCAAGGAATGAGACTTGTGGATGCTTAGCCTAATAAACCAATTAAGGTCTACATGGTTAAGGATACTAGCTAGAGTGAACTTGGATAAGTAAACTCGGGTTGAGTCAAAATATTCACAACGGGCCTAATATATCTAAGATATCTAAACTTGCTAAAACCATTTTGTTAAAATGCTAGAAAGTAACAAAAATAAAGGAGACTACAACTAGGCCAAAATAGATTAAAATTTTTGAAAAATTTTGAAAAATTGATTTTCCGGTTAAAATGAGGGCAAATACAAGGAAAAGGCCACTTAACTTCGATAGAAGTCCCCCCTACACTTAATATAAACATTATCCTCAATGTTTAAGCATGTGGGAGTAAACTCCCCTACACTTAGGACATTGTGCACTTTGTTTAAATCTCGTTAAGGAAAAGACAACTAAAGAGATTCCTATTTTAATATTGAGAAATATAAAATAGTGAATCGAAAAGAGTTGATGATAGAACCGTGAAGAAGGGAACACGGAATCACGGTTCGTCAAAAGTCATCAAGAGTGTGTCTTTGAAGCTCTAATCCCTGCATATGATAAGAAAGAGAACAAGAAACACCAACGGGGGGTCCCCCCTACACTTATGGTGAAATAAGATAGATAAGTGGGTTGCCTCCCAAAAAGCGCTTGTTTTTGTTGACCGAGTCATGAGCCTGACTCGTCCCCGAATTAAATGGTCCATGGGGAAGCCTCGAATGTGATACCGGGATCAAAGACCTTGTCCTCGTTCCCGGAGGACATTAATAAAGGAGATGAGGGGGAATAAGTCTTGAAAGGGAGAAAGGTCCTTTCAACATACGTATAGTATGTGAATTCAAGATCCACGGGAGGTGGGTTGGGTATAGTGAGCACATTGTCCTCCCCCAAAGACAATGGAAGTTGAGCAAACGGAAAAGCCGTGATGGTATCAATCATAGCATAATCAATGTCACCTCCCGGGTCAAAGCACTCATCCTCATTTCCCGGTATAAAACGAGTAGAGTAAAAGTGATACATCACCCGCTTGGGTGTGCACGTGGGAGGATGAGGTGTCAATATAATATGAGAAGTATGAGAACAATTACCTTCCACCTGCGTCCCTTTTTAGTAGATTCACATCTTTCCACCTCTGGGATAGAAGGTGTAGTGTCATCGTGTAATAAATCCTCTAGAAAAAGTATATCTCCTTCCACATCAGCATACCCGGATATGTATTCCATGGGTGTATCAATATCAAGAAACTCATCGATCTCAGGAATGTGAAAACCATCATCACTAAGGATTGAAGTATTTTGCTTTAGAAATTCTTCCTCGTCCAAAATAACCTCAATATTGTCATCACTCTCCTCATTATTTATATGGCCAATAATATGCTTAGGGATATGGGTACTCGTCTGATCTTGCTGCTGTAAAAATGACTCCATACAAGTTCGCAGCGTGTGTAAAAGCTCTTTTGATTGCGCTTGACAAGCTGTAGCAAGATCGACAATTGGTTCTTGGTAACTCATCCCGTGACGAGGCTGATGATCGAGTGAGTGCGGTGGGGGCTCAAGATTTTGAAAACCGGAATTATAGCACGGTTGTGGCTCATAGTTGTTCATCGAATGACAATAATAGGTATCGTGAGGACCCCCACAGTTGTTGCAAACCGGGTATGGAGAAAAATCAAGTGCGTCTTGTGGATAGCTATTATCATTGTCATAATTGTACCCCAGTTCTTGCCCGTGACCATACGGGTATCGAACCGGGTACGAAACATGCCAATGAGAATCGCTTCCACAATAGATGCACGGGGGAACAGGGAGTGGGTTCAAAAAGAGGGAATTAGTCGAGTTGCACAAGGGACAAAATCCGAATTGTGTGTAGTCGATATCGTTTCCGCACTGGTCACATGTACACCATTGACAAGAGTTGTTCCTAGATAATTGTTTCCCACACCGGACGCAATGGACATAAAAATCCATGAAGAAAGATAGATAAGCAAGAAGAATATTTTTGGTGCAAAACTTTGAAAAAGAAATGCTTTTTATGATTTTTCAAATGTTTTTGGATTTTTGAAAATTTTTGACAAGAAAAATAACGTTCACAAGTGAACGGATTCCAAAATCCAATGCGTCACTCACAAAAAACCTTCGATCTTCACGAAAAGAGCCGGCAGCGGCGCCATTTTTAATAACAAGATTTTACTAGTTGAAAAAGTTCGTTTCTCGGTGTCTAATCGAATTGATTTCCGGTTCAAAGTGCGACTCAGTTGTTTTTGGTTAAGAAAAAAAGGAAGTTGATTATCTAAAACTAATTTAAAAGTAAATGAGAAAAGTATTTAAAAACAAATTATAGACAAGTTCAAATAATAAAAATAAAACAAGGTGAATATTAAAAACTAAAAGTTAAAACGATATTAAAACAAATATTAAAACAAATAATAAAACGCAATTTAAAGCGAAACAATTAATAAAAATAAATATAAAAGACGAAATTAACTATCGACTCGAAAATAAAGTTTACTAAATGAAAAAGGAGAGAATAAAACTAAAATGGTACTTTAAAGCTAAATGAGGCAAAACCTAAAGCGGGTACTAAATAAAAGATAAAACTTAAACTTTACGAAAAAATATTAATACTAAAAATCGACGAAAATTCCACTAAAAATATGTAACTTTCAAAAATAAAATCGGAACAACTTTCAGATAAAACTAGACAATTACGGAACAATACTATTAAATAAACAAGCTAGCAGGCTAGCTGCTGGAAGCTAGCAGGCAGCTAGGTGAAATTGGCGGCAAAATGAACTAAGCAGGCACACAAGCAGGCTGGTGGAATTAATTACTTATTCGGAACTTTATAAAGTTCCGATTCGGAACTTTTTGAGAAATTGATTCGGAAGTTTACTTTGTTCGGAAGATTGTGTTGGTTCGGAAGATTTTTTTTTTTACCTTTCATTCGGAAGTTTTAAAAAAATCATTCATTCGGAACTTAAAAAAATCATTCATTCGGAACTTTTAAAAATCATTCATTCGGAACTTTTTAATAACTATTCATTCGGAACTTTTAAAAATCATTCATTCGGAACTTTCTAAAAACTATTCATTCGGAACTTTTGAAAGGAAAATTCATTCGGAACTTTTTTAAAAATTATTCATTCGGAACTTTTGAAAAGAAAATTCATTCGGAACTTTAAAAAAAAAACATTCATTCGGAACTTTTTAATACAAATTGATTCGGAACTTTGAAATGAACTCATTCGGAACCTGGAAAAATAAGAACAGTACGTTATGGAAGAAACAGGGGACCACGAATTTTAGCCAAAATTCATCAAGTTCAACCAAAAGATTATCCCAAAATAACCACTAAATATCAACTAACAATAATCAATCAAAATAAATCATCAAAACTAACAAACATAACCAAATTAATCAAAACCCACTTGATCAAAAGCATAAAAATTCAAGAACATGAACAATGAAGATAAAGAACAAATCAAACAAGAAGGGTAGAAGGAGATTGGCAATAAGATAAAGATTAACAACAATTAAAGGTAAACTTACTTGGAATTAAAAGAGAATCAAGGGTGCGTTACATGAAAATTAAAGTGTATAAAATCAAGGAACAAGAAAAATGAAAATGGGGAAGAGAGGCTTGTCAAGCCTCCCACAACCTAAACAAATGGCTAATCATGTGTATTTATAGGGGAGGAAGGAATTAGTGGAAGGAAGCTTTCTCCCCTCTTTCCTCTTTTCCTTAATTGCGTCATTAGGTCCCTCCTTTCTTTAATCTTCTTAAATCTTGGACTATAATGACTTTGGCTCGGGATTTCTTTGAACTCGTCTTGTAATTCTTCAATATTAGACTTGAGTTCTTCGGCTTTTGGTAAACTTCCGTCTTTTGACTTTTTCTTTGATAAATCTTCAGAATTGGTCTTGGACTTCCGTTCTTTTTCCACTCTTGATCTTTCGACTTCATCTTTTGTCTTTTTCTTCAATAAACGCCCGTGAAAGACCGTGTTTTCTTTCCTTTTCACATTTTGACCCTAATACACAATAAAAACACAAACCACGCATAATTCCGCCATTTACGACATAAAATATACGTTTCGGTCCCGTTTTAATATAATTAAGTGGTAGAAAAGATGGTTGTTTTCACACCTATCACTTAACCCATTTGGGCCCAACTTGAAAGTTTAAATACTGATAATATAAGTATGAAATGGATTAATACAAGTTAATAAACTTATAATAGTCTTATTGGACCTAAAACACGTAAAAAGGTAAAACTAGTAAACTAGTATCAAAGTTATCGACATATAACACTAAAATGAGTAAACGAAAATATGTAAACCCACTTGATCATCATATATATATAATCATCATATGTATACATAATTGTTATTTTTATAAGTCATTGGACATGAGTCTAAGACGAGTATTATTTGTTTAGGTTTCCGTGATTGAAGCACGTACCGTACATCCAAATCGCCGATAATCGTCTTCCCACATCAACGTGAGTTCATAGCCTCGCACTCTTTTAAATGTTTTTATAAATGTTTTATAAACCCGCGAGGGAGATAACATGTTAGTATTTTTATAAATTAGGACACCATTTGTCCCGATTGTTTGTTTATTGATTTGGACCCGAATGATTGAATGACCCGATTGTATGACCCGATAAATGATTAAAGGACCCGATAGATGAAATTATATGGATTATTAAAGTTAGGTTATGTCACTAAAAGTCCCATTAGCATGAATTGTGAACTACCGGGATTTGGTAGACGCTTATGCATTTAATAGTACTATTTGGGGACGATCACCCCAGTTCGCGCCTTGACGGTTGATCCCCGTCGTGCCACATTGATTGGTAAGCGAATTTATGTATGAGAAGATTTCCATAGCGTGACCTTTGTGACGACACGCTACTTTAGATGGGCAAAATTGGTATCGGGTTAGCTACCCGTTGTTGGTTTAGTAAGGTAACAATGTCATGCGGCTTATAATAATCCAAAACTAACGAAATACTATTAGACGCACCGAATTACGAAGTATTGCCTGACTAGCAATACGGGGTCATACTATTGATATTATGTTTGTGTTTTGGTTTTCATAACCATATTCATATAACGGTTTTTATTTGATTTTATACGACGTCATAAGACGTATTGTATGATGTTTTTACGACATTGGCTCGTATAATGAATTTTTTAGGCAAATGCCTATATGATGATTTTGATAAAGGTTTGTATAAAATGACTTTGGCTATTTTATGGCCTATTACAAAGATTTGTATAAAATGCTTTTGGCTATTTTACGGCCTATTACCATGATTTGTACGAATTGATTTTTGGTACTAATTTTATACCAAAGTTATATTGATGGAATTTATTAAACTCTATGAATTCACTCGGCGTTATCGCTGACCTTTTCTTTTAACATGTTTTATCTCAGGTACTTGAAGGTAATTCTCGGGAAGACGACAAGAATTCATGGCCCGCACTTAAACAATATTTTCCATTCAAACACTTTGTAAAACTTTTGTATGAAATGTAATGACTTGGGACCGATGTAACTTTAATGTTTATGAATGGAAATGATTTATTATTAAACGACGCGATTTTTATGCGTTGTCTATGATGTGAGTAATGTGCTATCCCGTAACACCAACGAGTCTTCCGCTGTATTGAGTTGTATAAATTTGGGGGTGTTACATATCCACTCCTACAAACACATCCTCCGCTATACCTACGGGGTAAAGCTATGGTTCGGTTGGCTAATTCAAGGGTCATCCTAGTGGGAGTGAGCTCGGGAAGAGAGAGTTTTTTCCAAACCGATAAAGGTATGAGGTTAATGCTTGCCCCTAGATCCGCCAAAGCCATGCAATTTTCTACATCGGGAAAATTACAAGGTATCAAGAAGCGCCCCAGATCTCCAAGTTTTGTTGGTAAGGTTTTAAGTAGCACGACGGAAAAATTTTCATTAAGGGGTGTGTTGGGCAAATCAACCAATTTTTCTTTGTTGGAGAGTAAATCCTTGAACATCTTAGCAAACTTCGGCATATAAGCAAGAGCTTCCGCAAAGGATATATTGATGTTGAGTTACTTGAACATCCTTAAGAAATTTGAGACTTTGATGTCATCCTTGTTCTTTAACTTGTCCTTTTTCAACCTTGAAGGATATGGAAGAGTAGGTTTTGGTGTAGGTGGAATAGGTGTTGTAGTGGAAGATTTGTCTTTGTCAGCTTCTTCATTAGGAGGTGTGGAAGGTAAAGGAGAAGTAAGAATAGGTTGAGAAGGTGTGTTTGATTGAATGGGAGCATTTTGAGGTGGTGAAGTAGAGGTAGAAGGCTTGTCACAAGTAGGAGCAAAAGTGGGTGGAACAATAGGAGGTTTAGGAGGTGAAGGATCCTTTGTTGTCTTTCCACTTCTTGTTGTAATAGCATTGACATTTTCCCTTGGATTTGTTTGTGTGTTGGATGGTAAAGCCCCTTGTGGTCTTTGATTATGAAGCATCATAAACTTCTTATTTGTGTCTTCATGCATTTCTCTCATTCTTCTCTCATGAGCTTCATTCATTTCTCTTAATCTCTTCTCATTAGCTTGGAACCTCCTTTCATTCTCTTGATTCATTTTGTGAAAAAGATCAATTGTGTTATAATCTTGTGGCACATTTCCTTGAAAACCTTGGGGTTGGAAAGGTGGAGGTTGATTGTAAAACCCTTGATTGTTACCTTGAAAGGTATTTCCTTGATTGTTGAAGGTATTTGGTGGTCTATAGTTATTCCCTTGGTAAGGTGGTCTTTGCCCTTGATTCCTTTGTAACACTTGAGGAGGATTTTGTTGAATTTGAGTGGGTGGTTGGGGTGGGAATCCCGGTGGAGTAAGGTAATTTTGGGACTTGTAAGAAAGGTTATTAGGATTGATATTTGGCTTGAAGTGTTCACGATGTTCCTCTTGGTAAGCATAGCATTCCCCTTGATAACCTTGCACCTTATCACATTGTTCATAGGAATGGGGACCTCCACAAGTTACACAAGAAAGAGTAATGGCATTCACATCATTTGAAGAATTGTTCAATGAAAGGCTCTTAATGGCTTGAATCGTTTCTTGTTGTTGCTTAAAACTCATCTCATGATCTCTATCTATCTTTTGCATGAGCTCTTGGTGATACTTGAGGAATTGGTTATCACAAGGTGTTTGAGAATCGTTTTGGATAACATGAACCCTTTCTTCAAATTGAGTGTTTGTTTGAACCATTGCTTTAGTCTCAATGATGTCCACGGCCTCTTGAATGGATTTAAGAAGAATATTCCCTCCCGCGGAAGCATTGAGTGAATCTTGGTGATGAGGTTTAAGGCCATTATAGAAAGTATTGATTTGGTGAACTTCATCCAATCCATGGTTAGGGCATCGCCTCAATAACTCTCTAAACTCCTCCCAAGCATCACTAAAGGATTGACTAGGTTTTTGTTGAAAGCCTATAATTAAGTTCCTCAAAGCCGTGGTCTTAGATGGACGAAAGAACTTGTTCAAAAACTTAGTGGTGAAACCATCCCATGTGGTGATACTATCGGGTGGTTGGGTGTCTAACCAATGCTTAGCTTGTCCCTCTAGTGAAAATGGCACTAATATATACTTAATAGCACTTGTGGAACTCCATTGTACTTAAGGGTATTGCAAAGAGCAAGGAATCTCTTAAGGTGATCATGAGGATCATCATTCTTGTGACCATAAAAAGGTGTTTGTGAAACCAAGGTAATCATAGCCGTTTTTACCTCAAATGAATTTGCGGGAATGTCGGGAATCCTAATAGCATTAGCATATCCGTGAACATTGGATTGCAAACGTTCCATCAAAGAACGATTATCAATAGCCATGGCTTCTTGTTGTGGATGAGTGAAAGCACGATTCTCGTGATCGGCTTGATGGACGGTGGTGGTCTTACTCTTTCTCTTTTTCTTCCTTTTCGGAGGAAGAGGTTGTACACCAATCGATATTTGTGCACGCCCGCGAGTGAGCACGCAACTCAATACGCGGAATGAGAGAAAAGCTCTCGTGTGACTTTGAAGAGAAAAGGATTATCCTCTTCGAGTTTCAATATGAAATATCCACAAGAAAATAATATATATGTATGTACTACTTGGGTGCAAGACCCCTAATGAAGCCTTCCTTCTTAGAATACTCACAAGTGAACGGGGGGTTAGGTGGCGCGAAGCACTTAAGTACCTATTGACCCTTAGATGACATTTTATAGCACATCGCCTTTCTATTCACTTAATTGTTTGTATTCTTCGAATTGTTGCTTATTGAGAGTATTTATCTATTCTTGCTTTATTTTGTTTGATCGATACACGTGTCAAGGACCGGAACGCCCCTCAACACGGTGTATTGCTTTGGCAATACTTATGGAAGATATGTAGATTGGTTGTTCTTATACGTATACGTATTTACTTATAATAATATATGGAAAATATTTTTGTATTTATGAGTTTTTAAGAGAAAATACTATATGTACATAAAAACCGAGAGAATCCAATAATATATATTTTTGGGTGCAATCTCTTAGAAAAAAGATTGCTTTTTGGATTTTTTAATTTGTTTGGTCAATTCTTTAGGAAAAGAATTGTTTTGTTAATTTTTTAGTTTTTATGTATTTTTATATTTTTGATTTTTGATTTGTTTTTGATTTATGATACGTAAAAATAACGTTCACAAGGTGAACGGATCAAAAAAGCCAATGAAAACCGTCAATCGATAGTCTCTCGTAAAGTCAAAGAACCGGCAGCGGCGCCATTTGAAATGTGTATAGTTGAAGTTCGTTTTTCTCAGTTCTTAACAAATTGAAAGTCCTAACAATATCGGGTTTTTAATTGTTCTTGGTTGGTAATGTTTTCTTTTTGGATATTCTATTGCTAATTCAAACAAGCCTTGCAAAAATGAAAAATATCGTCTACTTATATGTAAAACATAGTGCAAATACCAAGTTTTTATTCAATTAAAATGCAAAATGTAAATTCTATAAACTATAAGGACTAAAAATGTAAATTCTATGAAATTTAAATGCTCAAAATGTAAAGCTGAAAAGTATGAGGGCTAAATGTGCAAAATCAGTAAACTATGAGGACTTGAAATGAAAATTATTCAAACAAGTAACTAATTCTTAACAAAAATGAAACTTCCTAACTGATTTTTAAACCAACTTGAAAGTATAGGGACTGAACTTTTGAAAACCCTAAAAACTTGCAAGTTTAGCCATTATTACAAACAGTCTAATACATCAAGGACCAAAGTGCAATTTTTGAAAACTTTTAATCAAAAACGGGTTACAACCTTTAATAAGCTCGTTTGAGCTTATTACTCAACCAAATTTGACCAAACCACTTGCAAACGTCTTAAAATCGAAAATTAGCTAGACCTATCCAAGGATTTTAGCTGAAACTTACTAAAAAGCTGATAAGCTAGTTTCAATAAGCACAAAATAAGCTATAAGCTAATCCAGACTTGCACAACTAGATTTTAGTGATGAAAATGATTAATAAGCTCAAAATAAGGACGGGAAATCAAGTCTCATGAAAAAGCATCCAATAATAAGCTCAGAAACTTAAAATAAGCAAAAAGAGTGCTTATGTTGACCAACGTTGACCAAGGATTTTCAATAAGCTCAAATTCTCAAAATCCAACCAGGAACACTTACTGAATGATTATGTGAAAAAAAATTGTCCAATTGATGAAGTAGAAATTGAGATATGGAAAAGCAGTTACCAAGTTACAGAAACTTGAGTTTGCTTAATGTCTTAAACTTTGGCTTATTTCTACTTGAATACTTGAAACTGTACAAATTCCTTATAGACTTTGAAACTTCATATATTGATTGAGAAATGAGAGCTTGTTTATTGGAATTTCATTAACTAACAAAGAAATGGTAAGCAAATCAAAATCACAACTTTTTGAACCAATACTTGTAGAAAACTGACCCACACTTTTTAGATGGCCATTTGCCTTTTTGACCTCACACTTGACTAGAAAATGACTTAAAACTACTTGTTATCACTTGCTAACTGAAAATGAACCAGAACTTGCCAAGGATCAACACTTGAAAAACTAATCACAGCTAAAACCAAACACCACTTTACTGATCTTTTGAAACTTTTATGAAGACTTTTTGAGTAAATGTTTAGACTGAGTTAAAAGCTTTATCAAACTTAGTTTAGTAGCCAAAATGAAGTATGTAAGAACTAGAAACAAACAGGTCACTTATCTAGAACTCAAAATGGCAAGCAAAGCTAAATGACTGAAATAAGCTGAAAATATGTCAAGTAACAAAGCTAATAAGCAGGATTAATTTACAATGAAACTACACAATCACTAAAACCAGATCAATAATAGGCTCGAACAACTTTGATCATGCAAACAAACAAGATTAAGCTAGAATGAAGCAGGCATTCAACTGTTAAGTGGAATTTAAATTCAGAGAATCAAAACCTTAAGCAAAGGCCTCCTTTGGGGAGTAGAGGAGCGTTGAGCTCTCTATTCTAGTGCTAACCACCACCTTAGCACTAGAAAACACTTATCAATAACCAATCAACAATAAACAATCATCAACTCTGCCATTGATGAACTTGAATTCATCAAAATCTGCTATATCTGAACTGAATGGTCAAAACAACAACAATCTTCAACTTTAGCCAGTTATGATCAAGATATGATCCTAACAAACTAACAACAGCAACAAGAGTATCAAGGAAGCAGGTAATGAACAGTAGAATATATTAAGAGTTTTTGGAGGGAAAATGAGATTTTGAATTTTATTGAGTAAAAAGTAGTTACAAAAGTAGGTATTTGTTACAACTAACTATAACAGACTCAAGAGTGTGTCAAACTCTTGAGTTGTTAAGCTAAGAACTAAAAATGAGATGAGAGGAAAACTAAGTGTGTGTAATTTTCACACTTTCTACAACTACAAGAAATGAGAACTAAACAAGGTATTTATAGACTTTAGGAGTAGAGCAGTTGGGGTTGGTGACGTGTTGGAACCAATCCCAGGCTTCCACGTGTCAAAAATCGGTCAATTTGATTTTGCTGATGAAGAACAGATTTGGGCTTTTCTTTATTAATGATCTTCAGGCTAATTAAGCACGTGGGATCTCTTCCTCTCTTGATTTAGACCAACTTTGATGTTTTGATCTATAGCTGAAATTACCTCTAGCTCTGAAACGATTCTGGCAATTCGTTTTGATGAAGATGACACGTGGCAATTTTTCACTGGGTATGAGAAGTTCACACGGATCACTATCCACAATGGATAAAGTGATTATTGCATGGCATAATGCCTTTGGTTGAAAAGAGATATAATGGGACTACTGTGCTGATTCGGTTAATAAATGCAAAGTGGAGTTAGTGGCCAGCTGTCAAGTGAGCTGGTGATCCGTGTGACTTATTCCTTGGCTTCCCGTTGGTTGAGAGTTATTCACACGGATTGAACACAAGATAACTTCCACAATTGGAAGAATTAACCCCTCAACTTTGGCAGATTGTATTTCTTAGCTAGTAACTTTATTTCTTTGGCATAATTGGTCCTTCAAACTTCATTCTTGAACAAATTTGATCCTTTGACTGAATTGACTTGAGAGTTGACCAGATTTGACTATGATCTTGACTTTATCATATTTACACTTTTGGTCCTTCATCTTTGGCAGATTGTTAAGATAGGTCCTTTGTCTTCAAAGTCTTGTCACTTTTGATCCTTCTTTGTCTTTTTCATCAAATTAAGCTTGATTTTCCTTTGTTTGCTTGAAAATATATCCTTCTTACCTATTTGAGCACAAACACAAAACATACCACATAATTTCGCTTTATAGCACAAAGTTTAGGTATTTTTATTGTGTTTTAGGGTGATTTGTTGATAAATTGATATGAGTTTTTGCTCATATCAACGGGACAAGTTCCCAAACTTCAAGACGTATGAATTCGTTAAGTCCTTCTTGCATAGTTTCTATCCAACAAGATTGACTAAAAGCTTGTTGCCATGTCTTAGGTTCAACTTCAGTGAGAAAAGCATCAAAATGACAAAACATTGCATTTTCTTGTAGCTGACTTCGTGTGGATACCGGAAGATTGGGGTCACCAATAATAGAATCTATAGGATGATCCTTTGTCCATTTGCTGTCATGTTCACGAATCCGTGGATTGGAGTAAACCTGTAGTAGGAGCTTCCTCTGAGGTGGACGACCCGGCTTGATTAGGGTCGGGAATTGGTACACCAAAGAATGGAAGTTCACGCATTTGAGCGAATTCTAAATCGTGATCATCATCATCCTCTTCATCATCAATATGCATGACATGGGTAGTTGAATGTCACACCCCACCATGGCGGAATATGGGGCGCGACGTATGGATATCATCACAACATGGCGTGTCTATAGAGATAACTATATGAAATAAGAAATGTCGTAAAAATGGTGACACGAAGGTCATGACAATATCTCAACAAATGCAAGGGGTTTAGGTAAGTAAGTAACAGTCCTACTTCTTACCCAAGACAACAAATAACATACCAAAACAATCATATGTGTGCCACAGTATCACTTATTAAAATGAACAATCAAATAAAACTAAGAAGGAAACGGGGATTCTCCTTCTATATGCATTCCTAAGCTTCTCCAATCCTAGCCACTTATGTTCTCATGCTTAACCACAGTATCACCTGAAATAGACACTAAAACACGTCAACATAAAGTTGGTGAGAGTCATAGGTTTAGACTCCAACACAAGACAAGTCATAAGCTGTGAATACCATAAACCAATAAACATATGGACAATGCGCTACAATCATGTACTAACAACTAGCATTCAAGTTCAATCAATCATTACAATTCCAAGGCATCACGCCTTACCAACAATCACAATTTCCAAGGAATCACGCCTTACCAACAATCACAATTTCTAAGGAATCACGCCTTACCAACAATCACAATTTCCAAGGCATCACGCCTTACCAACAATCACAATTTCCAAGGCATCACGCCTTAACAACAATCACAATTTCCAAGGCATCACGCCTTACCAACAATCACAATTTCCAAGGCATCACGCCTTACCAACAATTACAATTTCCAAGGCATCACGCTTTACCAACAATCACAATTTCCAAGGCATCACGCCTTATCATTAACCATAGGTCCCATAGGCGGCCATACACCTATGTACCTTTCCAATCCAGATCACACACAAACAAGAATCACATAGCAGTTAATCACATAAATGTACACATAAGTCCATCCTAAACCTTAAAACATTCACAACATTAATTTAGAAAATAATTCAACACAGTGTCTCTTCAATCCCATCTGGAAGTCAAAAATAATAGTAAACACGGGACTATGAAACTCACCTGATAGCTTCTTCACAAGTCCTTGCACTAGCAACAAACTAACAAACCAAAAACACGAAATTAATACACGAACCAATCACTAAGATGGCTCATCAACCTATGATGGACATCTAGTCTATTCCCACATATTTACCTCATTGACAAGCTCTAATCACCCCATTACCCTTCCTTAACAAGTCCTTAACTTGGTTAAGTTTAATAACTATCCCGTTCATATTTTACCCAAAACAGTCCCAGTTTTTAGGTCTCAAAACTTTAAGTCAAACGTCCACTTAAACATACCCATGGTTTCTTTAAAAGTCATATTCATACCCTTACATATGTTGGCTAACACCTCCCACTTGCCCTAACCTTAAAGCTAAATTTAAGGCCCCGATATACATATATCTACTTTTGTCATTCCAGATTTCTTGATTTTAAACGTACTAAAAGTTTGTTACCATTAAGGAGTCTTACCCTAAACCACAACCTTAGACCAAGTTCCGATACTTACTACAATATATAAACCATCTCTCACGTTCGTGAGAAGATCCCAATGCAACCCTAAGTACCCCAAACAACCCAAAACTTAAAAAGAAAACAGGCTGAATTCAAAACTGTTTTGACCTCCGACTGTTGTAACCTGTTTTTGACCCACTTCCCGACCTCCAATTTAGTTCTCGTTTCTTGCATTGGAAAGCCACTTCAAATATCTTTCCAGGAGTACTTGGATCGTAAAATAAGAGTTTATATAACTCCCGATATGATCAAAACAATTGACTCAAAATCTGCCCAGTTTTTAAAAACGGGTTTTAAACAAATTGATCTAATTAATCACCTATAACCCTTCTAATACAAGCCCTAGATTATATGATCATCATATTATGATTAATACATCATTAATATACTGTTTTTATATAAACCCCAACCCTTAATCCATCATAAGATTGATCAATTAAACATAAAAACAATTTAATTAAAAAGGTTTAAGAAGGTTTTTACCTTTAATTCAATGGAAGATGAAAAAACCCAATTTTTATGAACAACCCTAATTCTCCTCTTCTTTTAGTCGACTATAACTCCAGGGAAAGAAAAATATGCGTTTGATTTAGTGTTGGGGGTTCCTTATATAGCCAAAACAATCCTTGTCCAACCCAATTACCACTTACCATAAATCTTTTCCTTTTTTTCTTTTTTTTCTCTTCTAAACCGACCCAAACACCCCTAATTTTTTTTTCTTTATTTTTTCTTTTTATTGTTAATTAATATCTTATTAATATTACCTTAATTTACCTTAATTTATTTCAGCTCCTAAAACTCGCAAAACCTCAAAACCGTAAAACTAGTCAAATTTACGCGTTTTACCGTAAAAGACGTAAAATATACACTTTTATAAAAAATCTCAAATTTTGAAATAAACTTTATAATTAAGTCCTAAATGACCTAAAACCATCCCGAAAAATATTCTTATGACTAATTACCTCATTCGAGACCTCTAAATGCTAAACCGTAAATCCTAAAAAAATACACTATTACTATAATACTTATACGTATACGTAAACACCACAATATCACCATTTTCATTTCATAGTCACCACTTGTGAGCTCATGAACATGAAATAACCGTTCCTCGATTTACTTATGAGTACTCTATACTCATAAACGATAACCACACCAACCTCGTTCACACAAAATAAACACGTAAACACACAATTCAAGTAAGCACACATAAAATAACCTAAAAGTAAGACCAAGTGACAAACCCAAAACCACGGTTGTCACATCACTCCCTCCTAATAGAAATATCGTCCCGAGATTCACTCCCAAACTCAAACTTATTCTCAGCAAACAAACGAGGATGCATATCCCTGATAAAACCTTCACGTTCAAACGTGAACTCAGTTTACACGAAAATAATCTCAACCAACAACACATGAGCCTTAACCGTCCGCGTGGAAACTTATCAAAACCATATAGTTATGTAACCAACCTAACTAAATCTCGCAACTCATCAAACAAGAACTGTCTTGAAACCAAGTTAGGAGCCATCATATAACTCAACGGGTTTAAAACTGTCACACCGATTTCAGTCTTACTCATAAATACCATAAATCAAAACTCATCAAAATATAACCAAGTATAATAAGGTCTAAAGAACTCTCAAATTCCTTCCCAACTCATCTCTATGTTAACCCTCCAAGTGTTCATTACCGCAAAATACCCAAAGCACGAGTTTAACCCATGTTGTCCGAAAATTAACCTTGAACTCAACACTTGTACAATTAATTCGACCAAGCTACTGACTTCCAATTACGAAACTTTCTGAATATTTGAAAAGTATGTTCCGAGTACATAATTTTAGGTTTTTGAATCACACAAAAACCTTTAAAAACGAATAAGTTATGACCAAAACGATTTTTCTCAAAATCTGCCTAGGCATTAGCGACAGTTTCTGACAGTTAGCGACATATTTTGACAATTTAGCGACAGTTTTTGCCTACTCCGATTTATACCAAAAAAAACGATTTTTAAACCCTAAAACCCCCCATTACCAAAACTAGAACCTAATTTATTTTAATCCCAGAAAATTAAAACTCTATTAATTACATGATTTTAACATATTTCACTAAATAAGAACAAATTTTTAACTTAAGAACAATAACTTTAGGTGGTCAAAACCAAAATATTTTAAAATAACCGTGTCATGCTTATATGTTAAAGAATTTATATTCCACCTTATTTGAAACATGATCCCGACACTTCCTTATTTCATCGACTACCAACAACTATTTTTTTTCAATTTGCAAGTTCTATTTTTTACCATGTATAACTCGAAACAAAAGACATCGTTACCCCAAAAAGAAATCTCCACCATCTCAAAATCCTTCACGCCAAAAGTACCGTACAAACAAACACGTGAAATGAGGATCCAAGAAATGCGCTACTACAGAAGTTGAACATCTCAAAGAGAAACGAGCTAGCCACCATCCCAAGAATACAACCGGTAAGTAGAAATTTTTTTTACATACATAGGCATAAGCGTACATACACTCAAATCCATCCAACATATACTATAAAAGCATGTATTAACTCTCTTTCATGCAATCATACTTGAAAGTCCAGTGGTGTTGTGGCATATATATAATTATGTAGGCCTCCATAATTATACATGTTCCCTTTCACCAATGTACTCCCTCCTATGATGACACTTATAAGAAATTAATACTACACATAACACATAATCCAACAACTCACAAGCACATAACCACACAAGATAAGATCCAAAACCCCATGTATTAAAATAACATAGCCAATGCACGAAACACATAACTCGTAGTCCAGCTGAACCAGCGTAGACAAAATTCAAAATGTATAAAGAACATGAAAACATAATTAAGCGAAATCCAACAATGACTAGCGTATACGACCATGGTTCCACCCGCACTAATCAAAACTCGTAAAGAAAATAACATGTAGTTAAGTATGAACCATAGTAGTTCATAACCTAACAAATTCTACGAAAATAATATTCAAACACATCAATTACTATAAAATGCACACATACTCCTATGACGCCTATATGCAGGGACCCTTAGGCTATAGACTAGGCTACACGACTAGGCAACCTAATTCTCTATAACCATTGTCTCTGATACCATTCTGTCACACCCCACCATGGCGGCGTATGGGGCGCGACGTATGGATATCATCACAACATGGCGTGTCTATAGAGATAACTATATGAAATAAGAAATGTCGTAAAAATGGTGACACGAAGGTCATGACAATATCTCAACAAATGCAAGGGGTCTAGGTAAGTAAGTAACAGTCCTACTTCTTACCCAAGACAACAAATAACATACCAAAACAATCATATGTGTGCCACAGTATCACTTATTAAAATGAACAATCAAATAAAACTAAGAAGGAAACGGGGATTCTCCTTCTATATGCATTCCTAAGCTTCTCCAATCCTAGCCACTTATGTTCTCATGCTTAACCATAGTATCACCTGAAAGAGACACTAAAACACGTCAAGATAAAGTTGACGAGAGTCATAGGTTTAGACTCCAACACAAGACAAGTCATAAGCTGTGAATATCATAAACCAATAAACATATGGACAATGCGCTACAATCATGTACTAACAACTAGCATTCAAGTTCAATCAATCATTACAATTCCAAGGCATCACGCCTTACCAACAATCACAATTTCCAAGGCATCACGCCTTACCAACAATCACAATTTCCAAGGCATCACGCCTTACCAACAATCACAATTTCCAAGGCATCACGCCTTACCAACAATCACAATTTCCAAGGCATCACGCCTTACCAACAATCACAATTTCCAAGGCATCACGCCTTACCAACAATCACAATTTCCAAGGCATCACGCCTTACCAACAATCACAATTTCCAAGGCATCACGCCTTACTAACAATCATAATTTCCAAGGCATCACGCCTTATCATTAACCATAGGTCCCATAGGCGCCCATACACCTATGTACCTTTCCAATCCAGATCACACACAAACAAGAATCACATAGCAGTTAATCACATAAATGTACACACAAGTCCATCCCAAACCTTAAAACATTCACAGCATTAATTTAGAAAATAATTCAACACAATGTCTCTTCCATCCCATCTGGAAGTAAAAAACAATAGTAAACATGGGACTATGAAACTCACCTGATAGCTTCTTCACAAGTCCTTGCACTAGCAACAAACTAACAAACCAAAAACACGAAACTAATACACGAACCAATCAC
The DNA here is from genome assembly GCA_025667525.1 of Glebionis coronaria. Lineage (NCBI taxonomy): Eukaryota > Viridiplantae > Streptophyta > Magnoliopsida > Asterales > Asteraceae > Glebionis > Glebionis coronaria. The sequence goes on along the minus strand of JANFOE010000648.1, from coordinate 88,878 downwards.
TAAGATGGCTCATCAACCTATGATGGACATCTAGTCTATTCCCACATATTTACCTCATTGAAAAGCTCTAATCACCCCATTACCCTTCCTTAACAAGTCCTTAACTTGGTTAAGTTTAATAACTATCCCGTTCATATTTTACCCAAAACAGTCACAGTTTTTAGGTCTTAAAACTTTAAGTCAAACGTCCACTTAAACATACCCATGGTTTCTATAAAAGGAATATTCATATCCTTACATATGTTGGCTAACACCTCCCACTTTCCCTAACCTTAAAGCTACTTTTAAGGCCCCGATATACATATATCTACTTTTGTCATTCCAGATTTCTTGATTTTAAACGTACTAAAAGTTTGTTACCATTAAGGGGTCTTACCCTAAACCAAAACCTTAGCCCAAGTGCAGATACTTACTACAATATATAAACCATCTCTCACGTTCGTGAGAAGATCCCAATGCAACCCTAAGTACCCCAAACAACCCAAAACTTAAAAAGAAAACAGGCTGAATTCAAAACTGTTTTGACCTCCGACTGTTGTAACCTGTTTTTGACCCACTTCCCGACCTCCAATTTAGTTCTCGTTTCTTGCATTGGAAAGCCACTTCAAATATATTTCCAGGGGTACTTGGATCGTAAAATAAGAGTTTATATAACTCCCGATATGATCAAAACAATTGACTCAAAATCTGCCCAGTTTTTAAAAACGGGTTTTAAACAAATTGATCTAATTAATCACCTATAACCCTTCTAATACAAGCCCTAGATTATATGATCATCATATTATGATTAATAAATCATTAATATACTGTTTTTATATAAACCCCAACCCTTAATCCATAATAAGAATGATCAATTAAACATAAAAACAATTTAATTAAAAAGGTTTAAGAAGGTTTTTACCTTTAATTCAATGGAAGATGAAAAACCCACTTTTTATGAAGAACCCTAGTTCTCCTCTTCTTTTAGTTGACTATAACTCCAGGGAAAGAAAAAAAATGCGTTTGATTTAGTGTTGGGGGTTACTTATATAGCCAAAACAATCCTTGTCCAACCCAATTACCACTTACCATAAATCTTTTCCTTTTTTCCTTTTTTTTCTCTTCTAAACCGACCCAAACACCCCTAATTTCGTTTTTTTTCTTTATTTTTTTTTCTTTTTATTGTTAATTAATATCTTATTAATATTACCTTAATTTAGCTTAATTTATTTCAGCTCCTAAAACTCCCAAAACCTTAAAACCGTAAAACTAGTCAAATTTACGCGTTTTACCGTAAAAGACGTAAAATATACACTTTTATAAAAAATCTCAAATTTTGAAATAAACTTTATAATTAAGTCCTAAATGACCTAAAACCATCCCGAAAAATATTCATATGACTAATTACCTCATTCGAGACCTCTAAATGCTAAACCGTAAATCCTAAAAAAATACACTATTACTATAATACTTATACGTATACGTAAACACCACAATATCACCATTTTCATTTCATAGTCACCACTTGTGAGCTCATGAACATGAAAAAACCGTTCCTCGATTTACTTATGAGTACTCTATACTCATAAACAATAACCACACCAACCTCGTTCACACAAAATAAACACGTAAACACACAATTCAAGTAAGCACACATAAAATAACCTAAAAGTAAGACCAAGTGACAAACCCAAAACCACGGTTGTCACATCACTCCCTCCTAATAGAAATCTCGTCCCGAGATTCACTCCCAAACTCAAACTTATTCTCAGCAAACAAACAAGGATGCATATCCCTGATAAAACCTTCACGTTCAAACGTGAACTCAGTTTACACGAAAATAATCTCAACCAACAACACATGAGCCTTAACCGTCCGCGTGGAAACTTATCAAAACCATAAAGTTATGTAACCAACCTAACTAAATCTCACAACTCATCAAACAAGAACTGTCTTGAAACCAAGTTAGGAGCCGTCACATAACTCAACGGGTTTAAAACTGTCACCCCGATTTCAGTCTTACTCATAAATACCATAAATCAAAACTCATCAAAATATAACCAAGTATACTAAGGTTTAAAGAACTCTCAAATTCCTTCCCAACTCATCTCTATGTTAACCCTCCAAGTGTTCATTACCGCAAAATACCCAAAACACAAGTTTAACCCATGTTGTCCGAAAATTAACCTTGTACTCAACACTTGTACAATTAATTCGACCAAGCTACTGACTTCCAATTACGAAACTTTCTGAATATTTGAAAAGTATGTTCCGAGTACATAATTTTAGGCTTTTGAATCACACAAAAACCTTTAAAAACGAATAAGTGATGACCAAAACGTTTTTTCTAAAAATCTGCCTAGGCATTAGCGACAGTTTCTGACAGTTTGCGACATATTTTGACAGTTTAGCGACAGTTTCTGCCTACTCCGATTTATACCAAAAAAAAAACGATTTTTAAACCCTAAAACCCCCCATTAATTACCAAAACTAGAACCTAATTTATTTTAATCCCAGAAAATTAAAACTCTATTAATTACATGATTTTAACATATTTCACTAAATAAGAACAAATTTTTAACTTAAGAACAATAACTTTAGGTGATCAAAACCAAAATATTTTAAAATAACCATGTCATGCTTATATGTTAAAGAATTTATATTCCACCTTATTTGAAACATGATCCCGACACTTCCTTATTTCATCGACTACCAACAACTATTTTTTTTTCAATTTGCAAGTTCTATTTTTTTACCATGTATAACTCGAAACAAAAGACATCGTTAACCCAAAACGAAATATCCACCATCTCAAAATCCTTCACGCCAAAAGTACCGTACAAACAAACACGTGAAATGAGGATCCGAGAAATGCGCTACTACAGAAGTTGAACATCTCAAAGAGAAACGAGCTAGCAACCATCCCAAGAATACAACCGGTAAGTAGAAAATAATTTTACATACCTAGGCATAAGTGTACATACACTCAAATCCATCCAACATATACTATAAAAGCATGTATTAACTCTCTTTCATGCAATCATACTTGAAAGTCCAGTGGTGTTGTGGCATATATATAATTATGTAGGCCTCCATAATTATACATGTTCCCTTTCACCAATGTACTCCCTCCTATGATGACACTTATAAGAAATTAATACTACACATAACACATAATCCAACAATTCACAAGCACATAACCACACAAGAGAAGATCCAAAACCCCATGTATTAAAATAACATAGCCAATGCACGAAATACATAACTCGTAGTCCAGCTGAACCAGCATAGACAAAATTCAAAATGTATAAAGAACATGAAAACATAATTAAGCGAAATCTAACAATGACTAGCGTATACGACCATGGTTCCACCCGCACTAATCAAAACTCGTAAAGAAAATAACATGTAGTTAAGTATGAACCATAGTAGTTCATAACCTAACAAATTCTGCGAAAATAATATTCAAACACATCAATTACTATAAAATGCACACATACTCCTATGACGCCTATATGCAGGGACCCTTAAGCTATAGACTAGGCTACACGACTAGGCAACCTAATTCTCTATAACCATTGTCTCTGATACCATTCAGTCACACCCCACCATGGCAGAATATGGGGCGCGACGTATGGATATCATCACAACATGGCGTGTCTATAGAGATAACTATATGAAATAAGAAATGTCGTAAAAATGGTGACACGAAGGTCATGACAATATCTCAACAAATGCAAGGGGTCTAGGTAAGTAAACAGTCCTACTTCTTACCCAAGACAACAAATAACATACCAAAACAATCATATGTGTGCCACAGTATCACTTATTAAAATGAACAATCAAATAAAACTAAGAAGGAAACGGGGATTCTCCTTCTATATGCATTCCTAAGCTTCTCCAATCCTAGCCACTTATGTTCTCATGCTTAACCATAGTATCACCTGAAAGAGACACTAAAACACGTCAACATAAAGTTGGTGAGAGTCATAGGTTTAGACTCCAACACAAGACAAGTCATAAGCTGTGAATACCATAAACCAATAAACATATGGACAATGCGCTACAATCATGTACTAACAACTAGCATTCAAGTTCAATAAATCATTACAATTCCAAGGCATCACGCCTTACCAACAATCACAATTTCCAAGGCATCACGCCTTACCAACAATCACAATTTCCAAGGCATCACGCCTTACCAACAATCACAATTTCCAAGGCATCACGCCTTACCAACAATCACAATTTCCAAGGCATCACGCCTTACCAACAATCACAATTTCCAAGGCATCACGCCTTACCAACAATCACAATTTCCAAGGCATCACGCCTTACCAACAATCACAATTTCCAAGGCATCACGCCTTACCAACAATCAAAATTTCCAAGGCATCACGCCTTATCATTAACCATAGGTCCCATAGGCGCCCATACACCTATGTACCTTTCCAATCCAGATCACACACAAACAAGAATCACATAGCAGTTAATCACATAAATGTACACACAAGTCCATCCCAAACCTTAAAACATTCACAGCATTAATTTAGAAAATAATTCAACACAGTGTCTCTTCCATCCCATCTGGAAGTCAAAAACAATAGTAAACATGGGACTATGAAACTCACCTGATAGCTTCTTCACAAGTCCTTGCACTAGCAACAAACTAACAAACCAAAAACACGAAATTAATACACGAACCAATCACTAAGATGGCTCATCAACCTATGATGGACATCTAGTCTATTCCCACATATTTACCTCATTGAAAAGCTCTAATCACCCCATTACCCTTCCTTAACAAGTCCTTAACTTGGTTAAGTTTAATAACTATCACGTTCATAATTTACCCAAAACAGTCCTAGTTTTTAGGTCTCAAAACTTTAAGTCAAACGTCCACTTAAACATAACCATGGTTTTTGTAAAAGGAATATTCATACCCTTACATATGTTGGCTAACACCTCCCACTTTCCCTAACCTTAAAGCTACTTTTAAGGCCCCGATTTACATATATCTACTTTTGTCATTCCAGATTTCCTGATTTTAAACGTACTAAAAGTTTGTTACCATTAAGGGGTCTTACCCTAAACCACAACCTTAGCCCAAGTGCAGATACTTACTACAATATATAAACCATCTCTCACGTTCGTGAGAAGATCCCAATGCAACTCTAAGTATCCCAAACAACCCAAAACTTAAAAAGAAAACAGGCTGAAGTCAAAACTGTTTTGACCTCCGACTGTTGTAACCTGTTTTTGACCCACTTCCCGACCTCCAATTTAGTTCTCGTTCTTGCATTGGAAAGCCACTCCAAATATCTTTCCAGGGGTACTTGGATCGTAAAATAAGAGTTTATAGAACTCCCTATATGATCAAAACAATTGACTCAAAATCTGCCCAGTTTTTAAAAACGGGTTTTAAACAAATTGATCTAATTAATCACCTATAACCCTTCTAATACAAGCCCTAGATTATATGATCATCATATTATGATTAATACATCATTAATCTACTGTTTTTATATAAACCCCAACCCTTAATCCATCATAAGAATGATCAATTAAACATAAAAACAATTTAATTAAAAAGGTTTAAGAAGGTTTTTACCTTTAATTCAATGGAAGATGAAAAAACCCAATTTTTATGAAGAACCCTAATTCTCCTCTTCTTTTAGTCGACTATAACTCCAGGGAAAAAAAAATGCGTTTGATTTAGTGTTGGGGGTTCCTTATATAGCCAAAACAATCCTTGTCCAACCCAATTACCACTTACCATAAATCTTTTCCTTTTTTCTTTTTTTTTTCTCTTCTAAACCGACCCAAACACCCCTAATTTCGTTTTTTTTTCTTTATTTTTTTCTTTTATTGTTAATTAATATCTTATTAATATTACCTTAATTTACCTTAATTTATTTCAGCTCCTAAAACTCCCAAAACCTTAAAACCGTAAAACTAGTCAAATTTACGCGTTTTACCGTAAAAGACGTAAAATATACACTTTTATAAAAAATCTCAAATTTTGAAATAAACTTTACAATTAAGTCCTAAATGACCTAAAACCATCCCGAAAAATATTCATATGACTAATTACCTCATTCGAGACCTCTAAATGCTAAACCGTAAATCCTAAAAAAATACACTATTACTATAATACTTATACGTATACGTAAACACCACAATATCACCATTTTCATTTCATAGTCACCACTTGTGAGCTCATGAACATGAAATAACCGTTCCTCGATTTACTTATGAGTACTCTATACTCATAAATGATAACCACACCAACCTCGTTCACACAAAATAAACACGTAAACACACAATTCAAGTAAGCACACATAAAATAACCTAAAAGTAAGACCAAGTGACAAACCCAAAACCACGGTTGTCACATTGAAGCAGGTGTTGGTTGAGAATTACTTGTTGATGGTATATCTAGACCAAATGTAGGTGCAGACGTATCTGATTGTGCAACGGTTGCCGGAGCGACAACTTCGGTTACCGGAGCTATTACCTCAGGTTCTGGAGCAACAATACTTGGAGGAGTAAAGAATTCATCAAAGAACTGTTGAAACAATGTATCCCATTCAGTCCTAGAAGGTGGTGTAAATGATGATGAAGTAGGGTTGTTTGGGACAAGACCAGAACTAATGTTGCTGGGTCCCATTTCATGAAGTGCGGTTCAGAGCTGCTTTGCTCAGAAGCCATTGCTGTCAGCTCATCAAAATCAACATTCATAGTTTCGAGGATCTTACGAGACATACGATTGTAGATTCGGTATGCCTTCTTTGCAGGTGCATAACCAATGAAAATACCAATATCAGCCTTTGGTTGAAGTTTTCCCAAATTGTCACCATCATTATTTGGATAGCAAAGAGAACCAAATACATGAAGATATGATAAATCTGGTACTTTTCCATGGAGAAGCTCATAAGGTGTTTTACCATGGCGTTTACGAATTAGTGACTGTTGGGAATAAAATATAGCCAGTCTACTTGAGCGCTGACAAGAGTAAAACAAGCGTTGATAGGAAGAAAACAAACGCTGACAGATCAAGCGTTGACAAGAAGAAGTCAAGCGTTGATAAATTGAAGACAAGCACTAATGGAAAGATTTAGTCTACGTGTATATTGTTTCTAGTTTGTTTCTAGTAAGGATAAGTTCAACATTGTATTTTCTATAATTATCTTTACCTAGAATAGTTGATACGTAGACTCTTGTACAAGGCTTCTTATGTCTATAAAAGAAGACCTTTAGGTTATTGTTTAATATAAGTTTTCATACGTTAAACACTTTCATTGTAAGCAAGTTTGTTATCATTAATCAAAGTGAAAGTTTGTTTACATCTTTGTGTTCTTGTTTAAGTGTTAATTCTGCATAACACTCAGATTATCATATACATATACAAAGGTTTCTCTACGTGTATAACTTGATCTAATATCGTATACATAAAGCTAAATCGATCTAAGTTTGGGATCAACAAGTGGTTTCAGAGCTTGTTGAGGAACTTTTGATCTTAAAGAACACAAGTACCCTAAAATCACCAAAACCCTAATTTTCAAAACCCTAAAAACATCATGTCAAACCCAAAAGTAACCTCCTCCTCCTCACCTTTACCAAACATCAAGATTCCCATGCTTGATGCAACCAACTTTGAATTGTAGAAATTCAACTTTGAGCAATATCTGGGGATCTATGACTACACACTCTGGGAGATTATTGAATATGGAAACACATTCAATAAAGCTCAAAAGATTGGTAATGCCATTGCTGCAAGAGCAGCTGTTGCGGGATGTTCAGAAGTAGATAAGAAAGAAAAACCTGATGATGGTAGAGTTGTGTCTGCTGAAGACATAGCAAAGAAAAAGGTTGATATGAAAACCCTAAATATTCTGAAACTCTCTTTGGGACAAGAGAACCAGCATAAATACAGAGGTTATGAATCTGCAAAGGACCTTTGGGCAGCCCTTGAAGTTGCATATGGTAGCAATGATGATACTAAGGAAGAGAAGAAGAAGCAACTCATGCATGAGTATGCTGTTTTCAAAGCTCAACCTAATGAGAAGCTTAGCAGTGTTAGAAGCAGACTCCTTTATATTACTAGCAAGTTGTCCTTCATGGGGACACAAGTTGGTGACGTTGACACCATTGATACTTTTCTTAAAAGCCTTGGTGAAGTGTAGAAGATTGAGGCAACATATATACTTGCCAATAACACTCACAAAAGTTCTACTTTTGATGATATCTACAACAAACTAAGGCTGTTGGAGAATGAAACTCTCTTGGAGCATGGAAGTAAGTCTACCAACAGTAACATGGCCTTCTTTTCACATAGTGAAGGTCAATTCAATCAGAAGGACTCTTACATACATCCAGTTACTGGATCAACATGTGTCAACGCTGGAACATGTCCTGTCAACGCCTCATATTCAGACGCTGACACATACAAAAGTGACTCACCAAGAGTTAAACCTGCTGGTTTGGATCTGGATATTGTATGTGCTTATATTGCTTCTTTGCCCAATGGTTCAGTGATTACATATGAGGACCTTGAGCAAATAAGTGATGAGCACTTGGAAGAGATGGATATTAAGTGGAACATGGCTCTTGCTAGTATAAGAGCAAACAAGTAGAATAGAAGGTTTAAGAAGATGATGACCTTTAATGCAAAGGACACTGCTGGATTTGATAAATCCAAAGTTGAGTGCTACAACTGTCATCGTATGAGGCACTTCATAAGGGAATGCAGATCTCTAAGAAAATCTGATGCTGGCAAACCCTCAAGCCAGATTGTTAAGGCTCATGATCCTAAGGCCATGGTTGCAGTGCAAGAAATTGATGGTATGGGATGGGATTGGCGCTATTTGGCCAAGGATGGGAAAGAGGATAAAGCTTTGGTTGCTGCGATAGAAGAAGAAGAGCATGTTCAATATGCTCTCATGGCTCACTCCTCCTCTTCATCAGATAATGAGGTATACGATGATGCTTTTTGTAGTAAGGGTTGTAGGTTAAATACTGAGAAACTTAACAAAGAGGTGTTAAGATTATTAGATGATGTGAGTACTGAAAGATGCAAACTATCTAATTATCAACTTGCTCTCACTCAAACTAAGAAGACAATTTCTAAGTACAAGAAAATGGAATTTGACTTAAAAGACAAAATAAATATCTTAAAACATGAGTTAAATGCTAGTAATGATGTTCGAAGCATCATGGAAAGGGTTAATGGTGAGTTACAGGCTAAGTTAGATGAGGCCATTAAGAATAAGGATAATGTTGGCCTTAAAATTCAAAGATTTGATAAGGCCACACAAACCCTAGGAGAATGTGTTAATAAACAAAGGGATCCTAAGGACATGACTGGGATTGGGATGAAAGACTACTCTGTGGTTCCACCACCAGCTGGTGACTTCTATGGTGTCCAAAGAAAGGACCTATCTTGGACTGGTTTACCAGAACTCCAAGAGGAGGAATTCATTCCTCCACCAAGAATCATTACCCCAGTTGAAGAGTATCAATAGAAGTTGACTGACTTGAATGAATGGAAGAAAGCCAACCCTACCTTATTTGTTAAGGGTGGCTTGTTATGTGAAAGTCCTAATGAGTCAACTCATATTAAGGTAACAAACCCAATCACTGGTAAGGCTGTTGACCTTGTCTCAAACACTGTTAGAAAACCTAGTGTCAGGTATGCAGAAATGTATAGGAATACTAGGTCACCTAAAAGCCAAGTTAGTAATGATGGAACATGCTTCTTCTCTTCTAGACCTAGGGTTGTGTCTAGAAAAGCATGTTACACTTGTGGTAGCTTTTCACATTTAGCATATAAGTGTGTCAACGCTTCCAAGGTCAACACTGTTAAAAAGTCAAACGTTTTCAGACCCAAACCTTGTGTGCAGCAAAGTCCACAAGTGGTTAGACCAGCCCCATTCTTCACTAGAGGGTCTAACACTCATGGACAAAGACCATTTCAAAAGACCAATACTTGGTCTAACAGGCAATGGGTTTCTGTAGCAAACCCTAGGTTCAACGCTGACAAGGGTAATCTCAGCGTTGACAAGACCAAATCCAACGCTGACAGAAATGTATCCAGACCTAAATATTTGCAACCACAGGGTAAGGGGTCTAAAGCTTCTTCAAGCTTGACATGGAGACCAAAGAAAGATCAAAACCCTAATGATAATGGGATTTCTATGACATGCAACAGATTTAATTACATTTCAAAGGTCATTACAAAACCTATTGGGGTTAACTTGGTATTTCATCCAAAGAGGGATGAACAAGGGGTTGTTATGAGAACTAAGTCTGTTCTTATTGAACAACCAGATGAATCCAAGTCTGCTAAGGCTCGGGTTCCCAAAGAAAACTAACTTGTTTTCTTTATGTGCAGGGCATTTAAAAACAGGTCAATGATTATGGATATTGGGATAGTGGATGCTCAAGGCACATGACGGGGAAGGAAGATTATCTTACTAACTTCACTCCCACTAAGGATGGGGATAAGGTTTACTTTGGAGGCGGATATGGAACTATCACAGGCAAAGGAACACTTCTCACCAAGAACTTGCGTTTTGAGAACGAATTTCTGGTAAAGGAACTTGATTACAATCTTTTTAGTGTATCATAAGTTTGTGATAACAAAAATAAAGTTCTGTTTACTGATACTGAATGCTTGGTGTTAAGTAATATACGGATTTTACTAAGTTAAAAGTTCGTTCTCGGTATCTCTTCGAATTGATTTCCGGTTAATTGTGTGAGATTAGTTGTTCTTGGTGAAACAAATATTTTTGGTTTTGGAAAATAAATGAGCAAGACTTAATAATAAATGACGAGAAATTAAAACAAGTTAAAATGTAAACGGTGCGATATTTAAAACTTTAAAAGTAAATGACGAGAAATGAAAGGACGTAAAATTAAAACTTAACAAAAAGTGAATGATGCAAATAAAAACTTAAACTAGAAGAAAAGTGAATAAAAAATTCAAATAAATAAAAAGGCGGGAAGAATCAAACTAGAAATTAAAAGAAGAAAACTTAAAAATAAAAACAGAATGAACCTTGATTCGGAAGTTTAAAACTTCCGAATGAACAGGCTTCATTCGGAACTTTTGACTTCCGGATGAAGCTTGCTTCATTCAGAACTTTTGACTTCCGAATGAAGGAATGCTGATCCGGAACTTTTAAAGTTCCGAATGAAACACCCTTGATACGGAACTTTTAAAGTTCCGAATGAAGGAATGTTGACCCGGAACTTTTAAAGATCCGAATGAAACACCCTTGATCCGGAACTTTTAAAGTTCCGAATGAAGGAATGTTGACCCGGAACTTTTAAAGTTCTGAATGAAACACCCTTGATCCGGAACTTTTAAAGTTCCGAAAGAAGGTCATTGATCCGGAACTTCTGGGAATGATTAAGATTCAGAAACAATAAACCCGAAGAACAGGGGCTATACAGTAACAAAGATTCGATCCACAAATTAATCAAAATCAAACAAAAGATAAAACCAAAACAACCAATAAGCATTAATTAACAATAATCAATCAAAACAACTCATCAAAACTAACAAACATAACCAAATTAATCAAAACCCACTTGATCAAAATCATAAAAACTCAAGAACATGAACAACCAAGATAAAAAACAAATCAAACAAGAAAGGTAGAAGGAGATTGGCAATAAGATAAAGATTAACAATAATTAAAGGTAAACTTACTTGGAATTAAAAGAAGATTAAAGGTGCGTTACAAGAGAATTAAAGATCATAAAATTAAAGAACAAGGAATGAAAATGGGGAAGAGAGGCTTGTCAAGCCTTCAACAACCTAAACAAATGGCTCAATATGTGTATTTATAGGGGAGGAAGGGATTAGTGGAAGGAAGCTTCCTCCCCTCTTTCCTCTTTTCCTTAATTGCGTCATTAGGTCCCTCCTTTCTTTAATCTTCTTAAATCTTGGACTATAATGACTTTGGCTCGGGATTTCTTTGAACTCGTCTTGTAATTCTTCAATAAATTATACTTGAGTTCTTCGGCTTTTGGTAAACTTCCGTCTTTTGACTTTTTCTTCGATAAATCTTCAGAATTGGTCTTGGACTTCCGTTCTTTGTCCACTCTTGATCTTTCGACTTCCTCTTTTGTCTTTTACTTCAATAAAAGCCCGTGAAAGCCGTGTTTTCTCCACTTTTCACCTTCTCGACCCTGAAACACAATAAAAACACAAACCACGCATAATTCCGCCATTTACGACATAAAATATACGTTTAGGTCCCGTTTTAATGTAATTAAGTTGTAGAAAAGATGGGCGTTTTCACACCTATCAAATCCCCTACACTTAACCATTGCAATGCCCTCATGCAATGCATAGCAATAAAGCAAGGTTTACACTTTCCATCATAATCAACCTACTTTGGCCTTTATTAAACAACTAAGGAAAATAAAAAAGATAGAAAATAACAAGATGCAGTCAAGGAAGAAACATGTAAAGAAATCTAAGACTTACATTAGGGCTTGTGTGTCATGAATGTTTATCACCCTCAAGTTTCACGTTCCCCATGCCAAGCTTAAAAACAAGATCATTGTTAGTACAAGTTAGCATAACAAACATTTACTCATGCGGTTCAATTAATCACTTAAACTCCCTTATTCCTATGGGTATCTCTTATATTTTATTGATGTCTTGAATGATCACGAGGATGCATTGTTGACTTATTTCGATAATTTATTTAGGCTGAAAGCAAAGTAGGACGATTTGATCAATAGTTAGCTAAAGGACAAAATCTCTTAAAACTGCTTCTCGGGATATCAAAAAGTTCATATCTTGGCATAACTTGGTTCACGATTTGAGACCTTTCTCGGGCCCATATTTGGCATGTACTTCATACTTCATATCTTGAGAGACGTGCTTGAGTTAATGGTCTTCTCATCGTTCATAGAGTTTCTTCACTTGGAGACTTTCGAGAGGTACTCCAACTTTGTTGACCACGACTTCATGATTATTTCTTCAATATCTATTTGGGATTTTGAGATACAACGATCCGCCTCCTTTTCGGACTTGGATCTATTTATCCTCATACCTTGTTAGGGTCTTTTCGGATAGACTTCTCCATGATCTTTATAGGAGTTGATTGCTTTTCGTCGTGAGTCTTGATCCTTCATATTGATTTCGAGAATAATGCTTTTCACATCACTTTGGATCTTCAGAAATAAAATGGAATCCTCATGCCTTGTTAGGGCCTTTTCGGACTCGCCAATCTTCGCGCCCCGCTTCATAAGTTATGCCTTGGCTATGAACTCTTATCATTACCGAGCAACCTTTAAACGATCTTGGGCTAGAAGCTAAGTAACTTTTCAAATCGTACGACCTTACTTATTACAGATAATTTATTAAGTGATGGGAGAAAAAGATCATAATTAACTCACATAAGTTAATGAGAGAATACCAAACTTGTAACCAACTCTATCATTTCTCGTTCCCCACAATTTAAAATCTCAAGGAATGAGACTCGTGGATGCTTAGCCTAATAAACCAATTAAGGTCTACATGGTTAAGGATACTAGCTAGAGTGAACTTGGATAAGTAAACTCGGGTTGAGTCAAAATATTCACAACGGGCCTAATATGTCTAAGATATCTAAACTTGCTAAAACCATTTTATTAAAATGCTTAGAAAGTAACAAAAATAAAGGAGACTACAACTAGGCCAAAATGGATTAAAAATTTTGAAAAATGTCGAAAAATTGATTTTCCGGTTAAAATGAGGACAAATACAAGGAAAAGGCCACTTAACTTCGATAGAAGTCCCCCCTACACTTTAATATAAACATTGTCCTCAATGTTTAAGCATGTGGGAGTAAACTCCCCTACACTTAGGACATTGTGCACTTTGTTTAAATCTCGTTAAGGAAAAGACAACTAAAGAGATTCCTATTTTAATATTGAGAAATATAAAATAGTGAATTGAAAAGAGTTTAGGATAGAACCGGGAAGAAGGGAACACGGAATCACGGTTCGTCAAAAGTCATCAAGAGTGTGTCTTTGAAGCTCTAATCCCTGCATATGATAAGAAAGAGAATAAGAAACACCAACGGGGCTCCCCCTACACTTATGATGAAAATAGATAGATAATTGGGTTGCCTCCCAAAAAGCGCTTGTTTTTGTTAACCGAGTCACGAGCCTGACTCGTCCCCGAATTAAATGGTCCATGGGGAAACCTCGTATGTGATACCGGGATCAAAGACCTTGTCCTCGTTCCCGGTTGACATCAACAAAGGAGAGTCGGGGGGATAAGTCTTGAAAGGGAGATAGGTCCTTTCAACATACGTATAGTATGTGAATTCAAGATCCACGGGAGGTGGGTTGGGTATAGTAAGCACATTGTCCTCCTCCAAAGACAATAGATGCTGAGCAAGCGGCAAAGCCGTATTGTTATCAATCATAGCATAATCAATGTCACCTCCTGGGTCAAAGCACTCATCCTCCGTGATAGTGGCTAAAGGGGAGGATGAAAGGTGCTCGGGAGGGGGACTTGGGTCAATACTTTCCTGCAGCAAATTATCAAAAATAATGTCCCCCTCCGTGTCAGAGTCATCAATACCTGGAGGAATGGAGTGGATATCGATTTCTTCCAGCAATTGGTCATTATCTTCAACGGGAGGAATAGATGGAGGTAAAGACTTGGAAAGAGAAGGAGAAGTCAACGCTTCGATTTGAGCAATAAGAAGGTGAACTTTCCGTAATCCATCGCGAAGAAGCACGTCTTCTACCTCATTCACAAGATCATGTTCATCGGTGAACTGCTCGTAAACCGGAGAGAATAAATCATCATTTTCTGCATCTCCCAGTGGAGATTGAGAGATTTCAAAAGTGAAATTCTCATAGCAGAGAGAAGAATCGTCATCACTAGGATCGACCGCTTTCGTAAGAGCAACGTCATCCTCAGGCTCCATAGCAGGTAAGTCACAAACCTCATCATCCAATACTTTGGCGAGACCAACATCACTAAGCTCATGCAACGAATCTAGATCCTTAGACGCAGTAGGAACATCGAGAGTAGGAGCAACAACTTCAGAAGATGAGTTTAAAGTGCATACAGCATCATCGTCATCATCATCATAATAGTATTGACGCACAAGCGGAGGGGTATAATCACTAAGATTAGATACTTGCTCTTGTTGCAGTCGCTTTTCCTCGTCCCTAAGTTCTTTAAGCAAAACAACGGCTTCTTGAAGTTGCAAAACAATGGAGTGTGTTTCTTCATTCAAGGTAGTGAGTTGTGGGTCAAGATGAATTTGCTGAGAGGATTGATGATTGAGGGTGTGATGTGGGGGCTCAGAGTGTTGAAAACCTGAATTATAGCAAGGTTGTGGCTCATAGTTGTTCATCGGTTGAGAATAATTAGGAACCGAGTTTGGTTCATAATAATCCATATGTGAAGAAAACTGAGGACACAGATTTGGCTCATAACAATTCATTGGTTGACAATAATAGATATCGTGAGAACCCACACAGTTGTTGCAAATCGGGTATGAAGAAAAATCAGGTGCGTTTTGTGGATAGCTATTTTCATTGTCATGATTGTACCCCGGTTCGTGCCCGTGACCATACGGGTATCGAACCGGGCACGAAACATGCCAATGATAATCGCTTCCACAATAGATGCACGGGGGAACAGGAGGTGGGTTCAAAAAGAGTGAATTAGTCGAGTTGCACAAGGGACAAAATCCAAATTGTGTGTAGTCGATATTGTTTCCGCACCGCTCACATGTACACCATTGACAAGAGTTGTTCCCAGATAATTGTTTCCCACACCGGACGCAATGGATATAAAAATCCATAAAGAAGGATAGATAAGCAAGAAGAATATTTTTTGGTGCAAAACTTTGAAAAAGAAATGCTTTTTATGATTTTTCAAATGTTTTTGGATTTTTGAAAATTTTTGACAAGAAAAATAACGTTCACAAGTGAACGGATCCCAAAATCCAACGCATCACTCACAAAAAACCTTCGATCTTCACGAAAAGAGCCGGCAGCGGCGCCATTTTAATATACGGATTTTACTAAGTTAAAAGTTCGTTCTCAGTATCTCTTCGAATTGATTTCCGGTTAATTGTGTGAGATTAGTTGTTCTTGGTGAAACAAATATTTTTGGTTTTGGAAAATAAAGAGCAAGACTTAATAATAAATGACGAGAAATTAAAACAAGTTAAAATGTAAACGGTGCGATATTTAAAACTTTAAAAGTAAATGACGAGAAATGAAAGGACGTAAAATTAAAACTTAACAAAAAGTGAATGATGCAAATAAAAACTTAAACTAGAAGAAAAGTGAATAAAAATTCAAATAAATAAAAAGGCGGGAAGAATCAAAAAAATTAAAAGAAGAAAACTTAAAAATAAAAACAGAAAGAACCTTGATTCGGAAGTTTAAAACTTCCGAATGAACAGGCTTCATTCGGAACTTTTGACTTCCGGATGAAGCTTGCTTCATTCGGAACTTTTGACTTCCGAATGAAGGAATGCTGATCCGGAACTTTTAAAGTTCCGAATGAAACACCCTTGATCCAGAACTTTTAAAGTTCCGAATGAAGGAATGTTGACCCGGAACTTTTAAAGTTCCGATTGAAACACCCTTGATCCGGAACTTTTAAAGTTCCGAATGAAGGAATGTTGACCCGGAACTTTTAAAGTTCCGAATGAAACACCCTTGATCCGGAACTTTTAAAGTTCCGAATGAAGGTCATTGATCCCGAACTTCAGGGAATGATAAAGATTCAGAAACAATAAACCCGAAGAACAAGGGCTATACAGTAACGAAGATTCGATCCACAAATTAATCAAAATCAAACAAAAGATAAAACCAAAACAACCAATAAGCATTAACTAACAATAATCAATCAAAACAACTCATCAAAACTAACAAACATAACCAAATTAATCAAAACCCACTTGATCAAAATCATAAAAACTCAAGAGCATGTACAACCAAGATAAAGAACAAATCAAACAAGAAAGGTAGAAGGAGATTGGCAATAAGATAAAGATTAACAATAATTAAAGGTAAACTTACTTGGAATTAAAAGAAGATTAAAGATGCGTTACAAGAGAATTAAAGATCATAAAATTAAAGAACAAGGGATGAAAATGGGGAAGAGAGGCTTGTCAAGCCTTCAACAACCTAAACAAATGGCTCAATATGTGTATTTATAGGGGAGGAAGGGATTAGTGGAAGGAAGCTTCCTCCCCTCTTTCCTCTTTTCCTTAATTGCGTCATTAGGTCCCTCCTTTATTTAATCTTCTTAAATCTTGGACTATAATGACTTTGGCTCGGGATTTCTTTGAACTCGTCTTGTAATTCTTCAATAAATTATACTTGAGTTCTTCGGCTTTTGGTAAACTTCCGTCTTTTGACTTTTTCTTCGATAAATATTCAGAATTGGTCTTGGACTTCCGTTCTTTGTCCACTCTTGATCTTTCGACTTCCTCTTTTGTATTTTACTTCAATAAAAGCCCGTGAAAGCCGTGTTTTCTCCACTTTTCACCTTCTCGACCCTGAAACACAATAAAAACACAAACCACGCATAATTCCGCCATTTACGACATAAAATATACGTTTAGGTCCCGTTTTAATGTAATTAAGTGGTAGAAAAGATGGGTGTTTTCACACCTATCATTAAGCAAGGATTATAAGATCCTAGATGAGAAATATCTTGACTATAGAACACCTAGACATAAAGACATCTATAATGGGAATCTGAATGAGATTAGAATGAATAACAATATGTCATGTTTTTATGCTAAAGCTTCAGTAGATGAGAGTAATCTATGGCACAGGAGACTAAGGCACATAAACTTAAAGAATATAAACAGGCTTATACGACTTGGCTTGGTTGATGGCTTTCCTGAAAAGGCTTTCCACAATGACCAATCTTGTGTTGCATGTCTTAAAGGCAAGCAGCACAAGGTCTCATTCAAGTCTAAACAGGTGCACTCTAGTACTAGACCACTTCACTTACTGCATATGGACCTGTTTGGTCCAACTAATATAGAAAGTTTGAATGGTAAATCATACTGCTTTGTCATCACAGATGACTTTTCTAGGTTTACTTGGACTTTCTTTTTAGCTATGAAGAGTGATACTGCCAATACTTTGATTGATTTTATTACCCAGATTGAAAAGAAAATAGGTAATGAAGTTAAAATGCTTAGAAGTGACAATGATGGTGAGTTTAGGAATAAAGTTTTAGATGATTTTTGTGCCAAGAAAGGGATTACTAGGCAGTTTAGTGTTGCCAGAACCCCACAGTAAAATGGGGTTGCAGAAAGAAAGAATAGAACCCTAATTGAAGCAGCCAGAACTATGTTGGCTGATGCTCATTTCCCCATAGCTTTTTGGGCTGAGGCTTTGAATACAGCTTGCTATGTTCAAAATAGAGCATTGGTCAACAAGATACAGAACAAAACACCTTATGAATTACTTTGGGGAAGGAAACCTAATATTGGTTTTCTTAAACCTTTTGGCTGTCATGTAGTTGTTCTTGATACTAGTGATGCCTTAGGTAAATTTAGTGCAAAAGGTGATGAAGGCTATTTCATGGGGTATTCAGTGCAGAGCAAGGGATATAGGGTTTATCTTAAAAAGGAAAAACGTATACTTGAAAGATTACATGTTAGGTTTTTAGAGAGTAGACCTAGTGATCCTGAAAGTGGTCCAAATTAGTTGTTTAACTTGGAACCTCTATCTAGAACTTTAAATTATATGCCTGTTACTAATCCAAACATTGTGAAGGTAACTTCAAATGTTGTGGAAGAACAAGTTATTGATGTTTCAGGTACACAGATTAATGAAGAGGTTGGATCACAAGCAGAAAAGTATTCTCCTATACTAGAGTATGTCACAATTCCCATATGGACAGATGCTTTTGCTGCTGCTGCTGCTGCTGGAAAGGATAATGGTGGTCCCTAAGTACCACCAGTTAACAACATGCATGGTCCTTCAGGCGCTGACAAAGGCAAATCTAGCACTGACAGGACAAATTCAGACGTTGATGGCTCAAACGTTGACAACAACATTTCAAGCGTTGTTAGCCCAAACGCTGACAACCAAGGTTCAGGCGTTGACAACACTTTTGAGCATCTTTTCTCTTCTAATTTTGAGCAAGGTGGACCTTCCAACACTCATGAAGAGGTTCATATTGATGAAAGAGAGTCTGATGAAGATATTAGCAATATGGAAGACGAGATTGAGGACAATATACTTTTCGAAGGAGGAGTGCTTACTACTACAACCAAGAATCATCCTCCTTCTCTTATCATTGGTGATGTGATGTCCCCTGTTCAGACTATAAGATCTCATCAGAGTCTTGGAGGATTTATTGCTAATAATCACAAGAAGGTTGATACCCCTCTTGTGCAAGCATGTTTGTTTGCCTATTTTCTGTCACAACAGGAACCCAAGAAGATCTTTGATGCTCTCAAAGAACCACGTTGGGTGGAAGCAATGCAGGATGAGCTTCACCAATTTGCAATTCAGGATGTTTGGGAGCTGGTTAATTGTCCCAGATATGTCAGAACTATTGGGAAAAGATGGGTTCTAAGGAACAAGAGAGATGAAAGAGGCATTATGGTCAGAAACAAGGCACGTTTAGTGGCTCAGGGATATACACAAGAGGAAAGGATAGACTATGAGGAGGTCTTTGCACTAGTTGCAAGGATTGAAGCCATAAGAATATTTCTAGCCTATGCTTCCTGCATGAGCTTCACTGTCTATCAAATGGATGTTAAGAGTGCCTTCCTCTATGGAAAAATTGTTGAGGAGGTGTATGTCATGCAGCCTCCTGGTTTTGAAGATCCAGAGAATCCAGACAAGGTGTATAGAGTCAAGAAGGCTATGTATGGCCTTCATCAAGCCCCAAGAGCATGGTATGGTACATTATCCACTTATTTGGTGGACAATGGATTCAAGAGGGGCACCATAGACCAGACATTATTTACCAAGAAGGCTGGTAAGGATGTTTTGCTTGTTCAGGTTTATGTTGATGATATCATTTTTGGATCTACTAATCCAAAGATGAGTGAGGATTTCTCCAAGCTTATGACAGACAAATTCAAGATGAGTGCAATGGGGGAGATGAACTTCTTTCTAGGGTTACAAGTTCAGCAGAAAGAAGATGGTATCTTCATCTCCCAGGATAAGTATGTGGCAGAGATCTTGAAGAAGTTTGGCTTTTCTCCACATGAAAAGAGGGCTACTACTCCTATGGATAGAGAACACCCTTGGGGAAAGATTGGAGATGGAAAATATGTGGATGTCAGGCACTATAGATCAATGATTGGTTCATTGATGTATCTCACAACCTCCAGACTTGACATCATGTTTGCTGTGTGTGCTTGTGCACGCCATCAAGTGACTCCCAAAGAATGTCACCTTTATGCTGTCAAGAGAATTTTAGGTACCTAAGATGTTATCCTAGTCTTGGCTTATGCTACCCAAAGGATTCCCCATTGGAGCTTATTGCATATTCAGACAGTGACTATGGAGGTGATAAGTTTGATAGAAAATCCAAAACTGGTGGACGTCAGTTTCTTAGGAGCAGGTTGATATCTTGGCAATGCAAGAAACAAACAGTGGTGGCTAATTCTACAACTGAAGCAGAGTATGTAGCTGCAGCTGCTTGTTGTGGATAGGTTTTATGGATTCAGAACCAGCTGTTGGACTATGGGTATAATTTCATGCATACCAAGATATTTGTTGACAATAACAGCACTTTATGCATTATTAAGAATCCTGTACATCATTCTAAAACCAAACACATAGAAATTAGACACCATTTTATAAGAGATTGTTTTGAAAAGGGTTTAGTACAACCAGATAGGGTTGACACAGAAGAGAATGTGTCAGATTTACTTACTAAACCTTTTGATTCTGGAAGGTTTCAATACTTGGTAACAAGTATTGGAATGATCAATCTCACATAATATGTGTTTTGGGGTCTTTTTGTAAAAGTATGTACATGATAATGCATTGTTATTGGTCTTTTGAAGATTTAGATTTTCCACTATATTTTTCTAACACTGACAAAGGTGGCTTTAACGCTGGTAAGTGTTATTATGACGTTGTCAGCAATATATTTGTCTAACGCTGACAAAGCTTTTCTTAACGCTGACAAGTGTTATCGGGGCATTGTCAGCAACAATGTTAGTTTTGTGGTTTTCAATATAAATGTGCAGGTGGTGTTAGCATTATACCATTGGATACAGAGTTGCTTATGGATCATTGGATAAGCATTTGAGCATGTTTTTATTTATGGATGATGGTTGGAATTTTCTATTCCTATCTTGACATAATTTTTTTTATGATCATGCATATTTTTGGCAACATATGTATCACAGTTTAAGGGGAGGTTTTAGGAACCTTTAGGACCTTTGGGTATCCTTATGATACTCTTATCACAATTCTAGATTGTGTCCACAGGTGAGTATGAGTTAGTTTTACTAAATCATGAGGCACTGTAGCATGCAAAGTTGATATACTATGCATGCTGCCAGGACATTTTTGGCCTATAATTGGATGTGGTCTGTTGGGAGACTTGGGAATGATTTTATCATGGTTTTTACCTGGGAGTAACAAGGAATTTTATGAGGTAACTTAGTTGTTAAGAGTGTGCATAACTGGACAGTGCTTGCCGCCCTATAATAAATATCAAGTGTGCATAACTGGACAGTGCTTAACTGGACAGTGCTTGCCGCCCTATAATAAATATCAACTTATAGGTTATCTTCTCTAGGATAAATTACTTTGTTAAGGTCATTTTTCATTTTTATAAAGTTTTATTTTTGGACGCTGACAAGTATTTTTCCAAGCGTTGTTGTGACCAATTTAGACGCTGACATGGCTTTGGCAAACGTTGACAAGAATATAGCCGTTGGGCGTTGATGGGTTATTTTTTTACCGTTGACACTCAATGGGACCTACCCAGTTGTTACTTTTTGACATATTTTTGGGCCGTAATTTTGGGAGCATATAACTTTCATTTAATGCATGAGATAAAATTATTTCTTTTCAATATTTTCATGATTGTCTTTTGAGAATAGTTGCCTAATTTTTGGCCAATCAATGCATTTTTCTCTCCTATATATTTGGCTCCTATTTTAAACAGGGTACCTATCATTCTTGTCTAACAATATTTTCTCCTATACTTCATCTTTATCACTCATTCAAACAGCTTTCAACAATGGCACCAAAATTTAAACCAAGCGATTTGGAATTGGGGTTCAGGAGTCAACACAACATGATAGCATATCTGGAAGCTGATGACACTCTGTTTCCCCAATAAACACAAATGGTGGCGTATTTGAATGCATCCCCAATTAGGTATGCTCTTTCTCATGCTCCACTCATTCCTGTCACACATATTAAACAATTTTGGAACAATGTTAGTTCCTCAACAGTTAAAAGAGTGACTACATTATCATCTATTGTTCATGGGCGCACATGGGTGGTTACTGAAGCTTTGGTTCGCCAAGCTTTGCATCTTGATGATGCAGATGGTATAACCACCCTCCCCATTAATGAAATAGAACAGGGACTAAGGGCTTTGGGTTATCCTTTCCCTGATGAGGGAACTTTAAACAAGTATCATAAACAGGAGTTTCCCCCAACCTGGAAGTACCTAATACATGTCCTCTTGCAATGTTTGAGTCCCAAGTGTACTGCACACAATGAGATCAATAGATCTATTGCTAGTGTTATTGTGTGCATTGCTACTGGGCAAAAGTTTAATTATTCCAAAATGATTTTTGAGGGCATGTGTAAAACTAAAGGGAACAAAATGACTTTAGCTTATCCCAGATTTTTACAAATGGTTTTTGATGTCCAAAGTTACTGCACAAGGGATCATGATGATTTTTATGAGATCCCTGTGCAAAAGAAAGCAATTTTTACAAAGATGAACTCACCCCCACATCGTGACTTACCCCTCACCCAGCTATGATTGCTGTCATTGAATCAACACAACCTCAACCAGACCCACAACCCCAACTTGACCCAATACCTGAACCTTTACCTTCACCACAACACATGCAAATTGACCAAGAACCCTTCGATGCTGACACATTAAATGTTGGCGTTGACATGCCTATTCCAAACGTTGACACCAATCCTTCACATACCCAAACACCCCTTAACCAACCCACATCTACCCAATCCACATCATCTTCTCCCCAAACACAATATAGGTTGCAAAAATGCCAAAGGACTACTGGAGTGTTCTCCTCTAGTGGTCCTAGCCATGTAGCAGAGAGAACCACCACCACAAGTGTGGTTGGTGCTATGGATGAGGATGGGACTATTGGTTCTGGCTTAGAAGCTGGCCAAGACAGTCCTACCATCATTAAGACCTCATCCATGCCCAATGAATCTAACTTAGGAGGTCAAATACCCATTTTAGAGGAGGGCAGATTGGAACCAATGACTTTAATGGAATTGACGGCAGTCTGCATTAGCTTGCAAACGCAAAATGCAGACTTGGTACAAGTTGTCAGTACACAAGGCCTTGAACGCAAGCAATTGAGGGAGAGGATTGTTATCTTGGAGAATGCTAGCACAAGGCGTGGGATGGAGGAATCTTACAAAGGGGAGGATGAACAGATAAATGTTAGTGATAAGGGCTCACATGATGGTGAATCTTTGGGTGTTGCTGAGGCCCTAACAAGTTTGAAGAAACAACCAGGTTTTGATACGTCTCTAGTCACTCTACAAACTTAAATGTGTCTTTTACAACTATGTTGGAGGAAATTACAAGAGGCGATGAGACAGGTAACTTGGGCGTTGACAAACAAGATTTGAACGCTGACATGGGTAAATTGGGCGCTGACAAGGCAAATTTGAGCGTTCCTGCAGATGAGGTTGATGTATTCCAGTCATCATCCATCATCAAAGAAGTTTCTTCACAGGTATTACCATCTACCTTACCCATAGTTGATCCATTAGATAAGGGTAAGGGTATTATGGTAGAAGTAGATGTTCCAAAGAATGCATCATAGATTGAGTATGATAGAAGGTTGGCTGCACAAATTGTGGAACAAGAAAGAAAGAAGGTGGGTGAATCACCTTTTGTTGTCACTTCATAAGAACAAGAAGGAAGTGATGAAGCCAGTTCTGATTCAAGTTTAATGATAATAGAACAACCAGAAAGACTTGAGTATGGAGATGAATTGGCAAGAGAGAAGTTGAATGAGTTGAAATTGCAAGTTGATTTTGATATGCCAGAAGTTGTTCAGATGTACCATGCTTGGGAAGATAGGTGTATGAAGAATCCACATTTGACTATTTCAGACCAGATATGGGGTTTGGAGATTCTTCTAAGAGTACAAAAGGTTTGTAAGGTAATTCTGAAACACAGGGCTAGCAATATTCTCTCAATGTTGAAAAGGGATAGAAGGGAGTTGTACTCCATGCTACTCAGATGTCATGGAACAGGGTGGACTTATAAGAAATTGATTGGATTGACATTTGAAGATTTAGAGTTTAAAGCTTTTTCCATTTGGGCAAGAGTGCAGGAAGAAAACACTCTAAGACTTCTTTCTGATGAAAGAAAAGAAGAACTTGCAGAAGAAATGGAGCTTAAGAAGGCAATGATTGTTCCCAGACCTGTGAAAAAGGGACTCCCTCTTGAGTTTCCCAAAGATATGGATAGGTTGAATCCAAGTGAAGCTGTTATAAGAAGGAGCCTCAAGCTCTCACCATTGGAAGCTTCAGATATGGTACAAATGTTACCTCTTGATTCTAGAAACCCTATTATAAGCTATGAAGAAGATGAATGTGGGTTTTGGAATATTGGCAGGTATGGAAAAGAGGTTCACACTTTTACCACTCTTATATCTTTGTTTGCAAGTTTTGATAGAGAAGACTTGGTAGATCTATGGAGGTTGTTAGAGGCCAAGTATGAGACTGAAGCTCCCACTTCAGTCAATGCAATAAAACTATGGTCAACATTCAAGAGAATGTGTGGACCAAGAGATGAAGATCCTGCTATTTGGAAGGATCTTGAAGATGACCTCAGTGGTCTTCAATGGCGTTTGTATTCAGCTGCTGGTGTATATTACTTGAGTTCTACAAAGTTTGTTGAGTATCTTCTTGTAGATGCTCAGTATTCCATGTCCAAGGAAGTCTTGGAGAAGATGAAGACTACACAGCTAGAAATTGATTATTCAAGTTACGTGGCCAAAGATTTGATCAGACATATTTATTACCAATATGAGAAAGTTTGTAAGATTCCTCTTAGTTCTTAGTGTT
The DNA here is from genome assembly GCA_025667525.1 of Glebionis coronaria. Taxonomy (NCBI): domain Eukaryota; kingdom Viridiplantae; phylum Streptophyta; class Magnoliopsida; order Asterales; family Asteraceae; genus Glebionis; species Glebionis coronaria. Next base: position 63,609 of record JANFOE010000648.1, on the reverse strand, counting down.
TATTCAGAAACTTGATTATTAGAGTAAATATCAAGTTTAGGGGAGGATTGTTGGGAATAAAATATAGCCAGTCTACTTGAGCGCTGACAAGAGTAAAACAAGCGTTGATAGGAAGAAAACAAACGCTGACAGATCAAGCGTTGACAAGAAGAAGTCAAGCGTTGATACATTTAAGACAAACACTGATGGAAAGATTTAGTCTACGTGTATATTGTTTCTAGTTTGTTTCTAGTAAGGATAAGTTCAACATTGTATTTTCTATAATTATCTTTACCTAGAATAGTTGATACGTAGACTCTTGTACAAGGCTTCTTATGTCTATAAAAGAAGACATTTAGGTTATTGTTTAATATAAGTTTTCATACGTTAAACACTTTCATTGTAAGCAAGTTTGTTATCATTAATCAAAGTGAAAGTTTGTTTACATCTTTGTGTTCTTGTTTAAGTGTTAATTCCGCATAACACTTAGATTATCATATACATATAAAAGGTTTCTCTACGTGTATAACTTGATCTAATCTCGTATACATAAAGCTAAATCGATCTAAGTTTGGGATCAACAGTGACCGGTTTTGGGTGTACACTGCTGTAGATACTGCTTCTGCCCATAAAAACAATGGAGCCTTTGCGTAAATTAACATCGTTCGAGCAACTTCCATAAGTGTGTGATTTCGCCTTTCAACGACACCGTTTTGTTGTGGAGTGCGTGCAACGGATGTTTCATGAGATATGCCAACTTCTTCATAATAATCACGCAAGATTTGATTCACAAATTCAGTTCCATTATCTGTACGAATGCGTCGGACAGTAGTGTTGAGACGCACTTGAATCATCTTGAGAAATCCGAGGATGAATTTCGGTGCCTCATTTTTTGTTGTAAGAAATTTCACCCATGTAAACCGAGAGTAATCATCCACAATAACGAGGATGTACTTTTTGCCACTAAGACTTTCAACACGCATTGGCCCACAAAGATCCATATGCAACAGATAAAGTTTCTCTTGGTTGGTGTCTTCCGTCTTGGTTTTATAAGATTTCTTAGTGCTTTTCCCCATTGTACACGCGGAACACAAATGATCCTTGTGAAATGAAAGTTTAGGAAGACCACGAACAAGTTCGTTTTTCGCCAAATAATTAATAGCGTCAAAGTTAAGATGAGATAACCGTCGATGCCATAACCATGACTTAGTCTTCGATGCTTTGGAGAGAAGACATACGGGAGAAGCGACCATCATGTCTTTTAGAGACAAAGTATACAAATTATTCCCTCGAGTACCTTTCAATAAATCAACCCCTTCCAAATTACGTATGAAGAAGGTATGCTCTCGAAAAGCAACTTCTAGGTTTGCATCACAAAATTGTCCCACAGAAAATAAGTTATGACCGAGACCTTCCACATAATACACTCTTGAAATTATAACATTCCCAATATGATATTCACCATAACCCATTATATTTGCAATATGATCATTTCCAAATCTAACCGTACCAAGAAACTTGCTGACGAAATTTCTGAGCTGAGAGCGATCTCAGGTCATATGCTTGGAGCAACCAGAGTCCAAATACCAGAGAACAATTTGGACCACCTGTTTTCAATAACAACAGTAGACAATGCATTGGAAACTATTGGTTCCTGAGTGTTAGCAGATACAGATATAAGATTATCAGAATTGCTAACATGTTTGTGACCCTTAGATTTCCTGCGTTTTCTAATGTGAGTTTTAGCACTAACAGGTTTTACAGTTCCAACTTTCTTAGGTTTTGGATTATCCGCGGGCACTACAGTGGGAGTAGACCTATTTAAAGGGAATTTGTTTCCTACAGTAGTGTCGGTGTTCCTATTTAAAGGACACGCTTGTGTTTTGGTAACCTTGGTACTCCTAGTTAAAGGGCACGCTTTCTTCGCTGTAGTGGGAGTGATCCTTGTTAAAGGGCACGCATTTCCTACTATAGTGAAAGTTCTACCAGTGGGGCGCCACAACCAACCAACTTGGGTTAACACTTTCCTAGTCGGTTTCCATTCTAATCCATTTTTCCGGGCATACATCTCATTCACATGGTCAATAAGGCAAGAATCATGACTACTAGAAAACATACATTCATTTCAATTCCAACATTTCAAATTAGAATTCACACTAGGCTTAGAACGCTGCACAACCGCAGAGCCTTTAGGTTTAGCTACATGATTCTTTTTATTCAAAACAGAAATAACATTCCTAGGATGGGCTTCTACTTTCTTCTTCACTTGACTACTAGATAGGGGCAAGATCCTATCATTCTTCTTGTTTCTTTTAAGCCTAGATCTTTGAGCCTTAGTAGTGGTGCTTACTCCTGTAGAAGGCAACACGGGAATATTAGAGGCTGGTTTTGATTCCGCCTTATCTTTAGTGACCAAAGTTTGAGTTGGTTTAGTCCTAGGGCCCTTATTAAATGGTGTGACGGCTATAAGGTTCCTTTTGATTGCACTAGAGGACGATGCTGAGACAGTGGCTGTGTTATCCACAACATTTTTACCTTTTAGAGTACGAAGTGTTTCCTTTAACTCAGCCAACACCAGATTCTTATCACAAATTTGTTCCCTCAAATCAGATATTTCCACCGACTTTTGATTTAATTGTTCAATCAATGATTGATTCTGTGCAGTGATATCAACACATGCGGGCTTTACAGAATCGAAGAGTCGTGTATTTTTCTGTTTTAAGTTATCAACTTTGGACAAAATCTTGGAAACTCGATTTTCTAGATCAAGTTTAAAATTCTCAGCGGCCTCAAGTACGTTCACACAGTTAAGCTCCTTAGATTTCTCTATTTCTATCGGCAAAGATTTAGCAACATTGTCACTAAGACAAGCCTTCGAATGAACATCTTCGAATGACATTTCAAAGATTTCTTGAATAAATTGTTGCTTGCATTCAAGCGAAATACAATGTGTTTGAATCTCATCAAAATGTTTTGAAAGCGACGAATATGAATCTTGAAGCTTTAAAAATTCAGCGTCAGATTCGTGACAAGTACTATCTACCACATTATCCACAGATTCAATAATATGCACAATAGAATCATTATCAACACTTTTATTCACACAGATGGAAACTATATCATGAGACATCACTTGCTTCAGAAGTTGATCATTTTGGCGTGAAACCCGTTCTATTTCAAGTAAACTGTTTTCATAAGCATCATCCATTTCATTGAAAACACGTCTAACTTCTTCTATTTCCAAAAGCAAATCTTGATCAAGATTACTAAGACAAGCCTTAACATTCTTTACAAACGGAACAATTTCATCTCGAAACGCAACTCTAGTGTGCTCAAAGTTCCATTCACCTTCCGTTATGGCCGAAGCCGTCGTACGTTCCAAAATGACCTTGTCAAAATCGGCTAAGTGTTGGTGTACCGCATTTAAGTTAACGGACGCCTTACTTACCGGTGGAATTAACTTTGTTAAATCCGTTTTGACAAGTGTAGGTGACGTACTAGGAGGGTTTTCATTTGACAAAATTTGGGGCACAAGAACTGTCAATTCAGCTAATTCCTTTTGTAAGCGAATGCGGGTCATTTTAGACAATTGATCTTTGTTATACTGATCATAATCAATCATATGGAATTTTGAAAGCATTTTAGAATGAGTTTCATCCGCAAGTGACTGTGTCTCCTCAGAACTACGAACAAAAGGTGCTTCTTTCGATTTGCCAATAAGGGTCATATCATAAATACACGGAATATATTCCTGAGCTTGTTTTGCATAACCGGGATTAGGTGGTAAATCTTGAAGACGTTTAAGTTCGAGTTCTTTAAATGATTTAGTTAAAAGATGAACCTTTTCTGTGGAAGCGTATAGTTTTAAAAGCTGTTGTTCTTTGAATTTAAGAAGTTTGGTAGCATTAATTTCCGATTCAAACTTTTTAGACTCGAGAGTTTCGAAATCCATTTTAAGTTTCTGAAAATCTTTGACAACCGACTCTTTTGCTTTTAATTCATTGGAAAGATTGGCTTTTAATGATTCTATTTATTTCAAGTGTTCAATCTTTTCAAAACGAAATTGGTCAAATTCAGAACATGTTATTTTCTCTGCTTGAGGGACCATTTCAAAAGTTTTGAGCTTTTCTTTATGCAACGCAAGCTCAACAGTTAGGGTGGAATTCGTATCTACGGATTGTCTGAGAGCCATATGCATTTGATCAATAATATGTTTAGGCACCATGACCAAATCATGTTGAGCAAAAGATTCCATACCCGTCGTAGCATTTGGTTGAGGTTCACTCAAATGTGTAGGATTGGGTACCACATCATTTGAGTTACTAGTTCCCGAATGCTGTTCGAGGTTGTCATTTTCATGCCCAACTTGATGTTGATTATCATCATTACCAAGATTGGTTGTGGTGGGTACCTCACTGATGACATCAGAACCGTAGTGAGAGAGATTAGGAACGAGAGCAGCTTGGGCAGAATGAATGTCATCACAATCCGAATCATATGCGTCAAGATCATCTGCTTGATAAGCTGCATTAGAAGTGGAAACGACTGCAATGCCTTCAGTATCTGCTGCCCCTGGGTCTGCAAGAAATGCTAACTCCTATGAATCCAAAATCTTCCCCTTAGACTGAGCATCAACCAAATACATCTTCTCACGAAACCATGCATAATCCCTTCTCCTTTTCGGCTGAGTGCATTGCCTAACCGTATGACCTTGTCCTCGGCAATTGTAGCAAGTCACAACCTTTTGAGGACCAATGAGGCTTCCATTACCATTAGCTTGAGAATTCACAGCTTGAGCATTCACAGTCCTTGTAGGAGGTCCATATGAATTTTGCCTTCCCTGAATAGGTTGCACTGTTACTTGACCATCTTGAATAGTAGCTTGTTGTCGAGGATTTGAAGAGGTGCGGAGCTGATTGTTTGTTGGTGGAAATCCTCTAGTTGCAACAAGTTTTGACAAGTAGGCGGTGAGATGGTTTAGTACATCAGCTGGCGTATCATTTGGAGTAAAGACCGGTGCTTGGATTGGTGGAAGTTCATTAGAGTAGAAAGCTTGTGCTGGTTGTGCTTCTATTGGAAAATATCCTTGCTGAGGAGTATAGCCCATTGGAGAAGTGTTGGCTTGTGATGGTGATGTCTGATATGGTGGTTGCTGTGGAAAAGATTGTTGATGAACACTTTGTTGATATGCTTGTTGTGGCATCATTGGTGGTTGATAAGATGGTTGCTGTGGTTGCTGATAGGTGTGTGGTGGTGGCTGCTGCAAGTATGATGGTTGTTGATAAGTATAAGCCATGTTTTGTTGAGAAGCTTACATGGCAAGTGGATCATGAACTTGAGGTATAGACAACCGAGCCTCAATGACATGGCATTCGTGTTGTTGAAGAAAAGCTTGAAGTTGATCCACATTGGTGTTATGCAAGTCCTTAGCCAATTTAACATCCGTGACGTATTTTTTACATTCTGAAGGAAGAGTGTTCAAATACTTGGTGTTCAATTAAAAGGTAGGAATTGCCATGCCATAGATATTTAGCTCATTCAACAATAGGGTAAATCTCAGATAGTAGTCATTGAGAGTCTCCCCTGGCACATAGGCAAACTTATCAAAAGTATCATAAAGCTTACACTCTCGTTCTTGTTTAGTTAACGAGGTGCCTTGCATTAGAACCCGAATTCTATCCCATAACTCTTTGGCAACTTTATGTTTGCTGACGAGTTTGTAGACATCTGGAGGAAGGGCTTGGAGAATGATGTTTGTAGCATACTTATCACATTTGTCTTGAATCTTCATATCTCCAGTCAATTCACCCGTTGTGCGAGGACGAGTAGTTGTACCTTCCGTCACTGTACCATAATCTAATGGTCCATTGAGCACCGATGCCCAAATGAGATGTCCATTCTCTTTGTTCAACATGTAAAGTTCCATTCGGGAAGTACAATCCTCGTACATAGACTTCTCCAACATTGGTGGACGATTATCCGTACCCGAGAGGATGGACTTATCCGTAAGAGATGTATACTCCATTTCGATAAGTTAAGATTTACAAACGTTGATTGATCAATGAGAGAAAGTAAATGTGTTTGTTGTTGAGAGTTGAAGTCGAGAAACAATGTTAAAATCCCCTAAAATATGTTCTCAATAAACCAAAAATTCCAAGTCAAAATTACACACGATAATTTTTGGTTATCGGAATGTTGATCGGAATAAAGATCGGAAAGCTGTCGGAAAAAGCCTATCGGAATACCCTTGATCGGAATGTCCTATCGGAAAGCTGTCGGAATAAGCCTAATCGGAATACCTTTGATCGGAATATCCCATAGGAATACTCTTGTCGGAATACCAAATCGGAATGTACCAAAATCGGAATAACTAATCGGAATGTACCAAAATCAGAATACCCTAAACCCTATTCCGATTACACTGATCGGAATACCTATAAACCCTTTTCCGATGACCTGATCGGAATAAACCCCACTTTTCTCGGACAAAACTCAACCAATTCGTGATTTTAAGCCAAAAACTGATCAAAACACCCAAAAATTTTGTGTTTTTAGCCAAAGTAAATATACCAAATCACTACCACAACTATGTAGATGATTTGTATCAAGAAAAAACCATAAAGAACACAAAAAATTTTTTGGACGTGTGTAAAAAGGATCAAAATAGGCATATGAATCAAGAACACAAACACATGAACAATACAATCATCCCATGGATCTTGATACCATTTGTAGGATATGTAAATCTTTCTTATGTTTTAGAGAGAGAAAGAGATAGAGAGATGGTGAGAACACACATACTTAGAGAGAGAAAGTGAAAGAAAAACACTTTTCAACTATGTGTAAAATGAATAACCACACACCCTGTCCATCTAAGGAGATGGTTTATATACCCAAGCCCTTGACATGGGCTTGGGCTTACATTTGGGCCGGCCTACACATGTTGTAGGCTAGGCTTTGGTTTGTTTGTTAAATAAAGATAAGTAACTAAACTACGAGCTATTACATGGACTATTGTTGGAGTGACCGATCCTTCTTAATACGTAAAACGTATTTCCAACAACATGTGCTTGATGTCTTAGTTTTTATAGTACATGCATATCTAGGCTTAGATATTATCTAGTACATCCCATAAATGCAAAAACATGTATACCTTGTCTTGGTTTGAATTATGGCCGATGGTTTTTGGGCTAGTCAAATGTGTGAGGTGACTTGAATAGTATTAGGTTTAATTAGGGTGTGTTGTACATAGTTGTAAGGTCAAATGTAAAATAAAAGGTTCATAGGTAAGTATAGTTGTGTATGGTATAGTATTCGACTAGATTTAGTGTCTAAGATAGGTTTAGGTTCAAATTTAGTGTCTTGGTATGGTTACCAGGAGTCTAGGTATAATATAGTACAAGTAGGTTCAAGTCCTAATTTTATTTGGTTAAATTTTGGGATCATTGGTGAAAGTATATTCATAATTAAATAAAAGCATAATTTACTTTATTAAAATGTAAGACACTTAGTGAAAATGAGTTACAGTGGATATTTATAGTGTGAAATGATAAAGAGTAGTTTATGTTGGATCATAGTATCATTTATGATGTGAGGAAAATATATAAATATATATTTTGAATCATAAGATAGTTCTTTGGTAAGTGTTATTAATTATGATCATGAGTTTAGATTTTTATAAATCAGAATGATGGATGCTTACGATCAAGTGTTTCAAGTGACTTAATAGTCCTAATATATGATTGTTTAAAGCCTTTTATGCTCATATAACGTAGCCATACAAATGTACTTATGATTAAATACTCATAATCATAATATAATGTCATGTGATAAAATGTTTCCTTGTTCTGATGATTTAAATGATGTATGCTCATGTATGATGCATATGATTGCTCAAAAGATTTCATGCAAAGGTGGTAATATATATAGATATCATGAGGTGACGTGTACAATGATGTCATAGTCAAAACCTGAAATTTACAAGTTTTACAGCACTATCTCGTTATTTTAGCTTTGTCCTCAAAGATTAAGATGACGTTACTGCTCAGGTGAACAGGTGTGGGTACTTCGCTCTGAATGAGTCTTCGCGTTCCCAGGTGAACTCAGGACCTCTCCTAGAGTTCCAATGTATCTTAACTAACGGGATTTGACTTCGCTTCAGTTTCTTGACTACTATTTCCATGACTTCAACAGGTTCTTCGATGAATTGGAGTTCGTCATCAAAATGGACTCCCTCTAATGACATGGCTAACGGCTCATCCGCGTAGCACTTCTTCAGGTTTGAGACATGGAATGTAGAGTGTACCTGGCTCAACTGCTGGGGTTACTCTAAACGATAAGTGACTTCACCGATTCTGGCGATCACTTTGAAGGGTCCTACGTAACGTGGATTTAATTTACCACGTTTTCCAAATCGTATAACGCCCTTCCAAGGTGATACCTTAAGCATAACACAGTCACCTACTGCGAACTCCATAGGTTTTCGTTTGCGATCTGCATAGCTCTTCTGTCTGTCTTGTGCAGCTTGAATTCTTTGTTTGATGAGAGTGATCTTCTCAGTAGTCTCTTGGATCAGTTCAGGTCCAGTCAGCTGAAATTCCCCCACCTCTACCCAGCATACGGGTGATCTGCACTTGCGGCCATAGAAGGCCTCAAATGGTGTTGCTTTGATGCTGGCATGGTAGCTGTTGTTGTAGGAGAATTCAACCAATGGTATATGTTCGACCCATATTTTTCCAAAGTCGATCACACATGCCCTTAGCATGTCTTCTAATGTTTGGATTGTTCGTTCACTCTGACCGTCAGTCTGAGGGTGATAAGTAGTACTCATGTCCAAGTTTGTTCCCAAGGCTCGTTGAAAAGCTTTCCAAAAGTTTGACTTAAATCTACCATCTCGGTCACAGATGATTGAGATTGGTATACCGTGTCTAGTCACAACTTCCTTGAGGTATAGTTTGGCCAATTTGTTCAGAGAGTCATTTTCTCTGATGGGCAGGAAATTAGCTGATTTTGTGAGTCGGTCGACGATTACCCAAATTGTATCGTAACCGTGAGATGAAGTAGGAAGTTTGGTAATGAAGTCCATGGTGATATTGTCCCATTTCCATTTAGGTATCTCGGGTTGGACTAACAAACCGGATGGTCTCTGATGTCTGTCTTCACTCTGGCATAAGTCAGATATTTCTTCACGTATGTGGCAATGTCTGCCTTCATGTTTGGCCACCAATATAATTTCTTCACCTCCTGATACATCTTTACAGATCCGGGATGTGTGGAGTACTTAGACTTACGAGATTCGTGCATGATCACGTTTCTCAAGTCTCCGTAACATGGTAACCAACTTCTCCCGTACAAACATAATGTTCCGTCTGCTCTGTCTTCTAACTTCTCCTTGCTTAGGTCGGTCCTAAGCATTCCTCCTATGTCTTCCTTCCCAATGTTTTCAGGCTTCTGTGCTTGGAGTTGAGCCTCTAATATCTGCTTGGGTAGATCCAAGCTAATGGTCATAACTAGGGTTCGAACTCTCATGGGAGGATCAGTTCCTTTTCGGCTTAGTGCATCTGCAACTACGTTAGCTTTACCTGGGTGGTATTTGATATCATAATCGTAGTCACTGAGCAATTATATTCAACGACGTTGTCTCATGTTCAGCTCCTTCTGGTCTAGGATATGTTGCAAACTTTTGTGGTCGGAATTCACTGTGCACTTTTTTCCATATAAGTAGTGTCTCCAAATTGTTAAGGCAAAAACTACAGATCCAAGCTCTAGATCATGAGTAGAGTAATTCTGCTCGTGCTTCTTTAGTTGCCTTGAAGCAAAAGCAATCACTTTCTGTCTCTGCATTAGCACAACTCCTAAGCCTTTGTGTGAGGCATCACAGTAGACAACGAAGTCTTTGTTGCCTTCTGGTAAGGCTAGGATAGGTGCACTACACAATTTCTGTTTTTGGAATGCGGTTTCTTCTTTTTCTCCCCAATCAAATTTCACGCCTTTTTGAGTAAGCTTCGTCATAGATTTAGCTATTTTAGAAAATCCTTCTATAAATCTCCGGTAGTAACCGGTAAGACCTGAGAATTGGCGGATTTCCTTTGGCGAAGTGGGTGCTGCCCAATCCTTTACGGATTCGACTTTTGCGGGATCTACTTGAATTCCTTTGCTGTCAATCACGTGACCAAGAAAATGTACTTTAGGAATCCAAAAATCACATTTGTAGAATCTGGCGTATAGCTTCTCTTCCTTAAGCAATTTCAGTACTTGAGCAAGGTGTTCTCCGTGCTATTTTTCGTTCTTGGAATAGATGAGTATGTCGTCGATGAACACGATGACGAATTTATCTAGATACGGTCTGCACACTCGATTCATGAGGTCCATGAATATGGCTGGTGCGTTGGTCAATCCAAATGGCATGACCTGAATTTCGTAATGACCGTAACGAGTCCTGGAGGCTGTTTTTGGTATGTCCTCCTCTCTGACTCTCAGTTGATGGTATCCAGATCTTAAGTCAATCTTGGAATACATACTTGATCCTTGTAGTTGTTCAAATAGGTCATCGATTCGTGGTAGCGGATAACGATTCTTTATAGTTAACTTATTCAGTTCCCTGTAATCGATGCACATTCGAAAAGAACCATCTTTCTTTTTGGCAAAAAGCACTAGATCTCCCCAAGGTGAGGAACTGGGTCTGATAAAACCTTTTTCTGATATTTCTTGAAGTTGTTCAACGAGTTCTTTCATCTCGGTCGGTGCTAATCGGTATGGTGCTTTAGCTACAGGTACATCTCCCGGTATCAAGTCAATTTGAAATTCCACTTGACGAGTCGGAGGTAAACTAGGTAAATCATCTGGGAAAACCTCGGGATAATTACATACAATCGGCATGTCCTTGATTTGTTTCTTCTCTGGTTCCTCTTCTTTGTCTGTCTTTGAAATATGTGCTAAAAAGATAGGGCATCCTTTTAGTATATACTTCTGGACTTTGGTGCATGAGATAACACTCAGTCTGGTGTCACTTCTATCTGAATTTCCTTCTCCTCGGACAATTTTTCCTTTCCTCATGGTATATGGACTAGCTTTTAGTCACACACAATGGTTGCGTGATATTTGGCTTACCAGTCCATACCAATAATGACGTCAAAACTACCCAAATTTACAGGTATCAAATGAATATCGAATGGATGATTTAGAAGATTTAAGGTACAACCTCTTAGAATAGTGTTAGTTTCGATGATTTTACCGTCTGCTAATCCAACTCTGTATCAGTCATCTAATTGTGAAGGAGTAATGCCTAGTAAACTACTAAACTCGGGGGATATAAAACTTCTATCGGCTCCCGTATCAAACAAAATAGTTGCATAACAATTGTTCAGAAGAAACGTATCGGTAACCACATTGGAGTCGAGGTTGATCTTGGTATCTCCTATAACATAAACTCTGGATGGTGCTCCTCCTCATTTCTCGTTCCTAAGTGCTCGCTTTGGGCAATCAGGCTTGATGTGTCCGATCTCCCCGCAACCATAGCAACGAACTTCCCTACGAGCCATGCTACCTGCCAGTGTGCTAGCGGTTTCCCCATTTTCCACTTCCGCGGAAGTTCTGACTGTTGCCATTGTTGGGCCTGTAGTTGGTACTGGAGTTGTTCCGGATAGCTGGAGCATGTGTGTTGCCCTTCCCGGGCCTTCGACATTCAACAGTAGGGTAGTGATGGAAATTGTACTTGGAGCACTTTGGCTTGTTGCCTACATATAGAGGTGGTGCTGAGGAAACAGCACTGCAGACCTGACCCAAGTTTTGTCTCTTTGGTTGTTGGGTATGGTGATGACTACGGTAGTTCTCATCAACTTTCCTCTTGAGCATTTGAGGTTCCACAAGTCAATCTCTAGTTTCTTGATTTCACCATGAGGACAATATTTCGCGGTAAGTCTTTCTTTTAATGCGGTCCAGGTCATCCCATAGGCTTCATCATGCCCAAGGGTAGCAACTAGAGAGTTCCACCAGGTGAAAGCATGTTCCAAAAGAGTACAGGTGACAAATTTCACCTTGTTTTCTTCGGTACAATCACTAATGCGGAAGACGGTCTCGGTCCTCTCGAACCATTGCATAAGTGCTACTACCTCTTCCTTGCCCTTGAAGTAACTAGGCTTGCATTTTAGGAAGTCGGGGTAGGTACACCCTCTGGCATTTCGATCTCTAGCATTTGAGTTTTGATTGTCGCCCTGGTTCCCGCTGGGATGTGTTTCCCTGGCGGCTAGGGTATCAGCAATGCATTGACCGATAAGCACTCTAAGTTGTGCTTCAGAAATAGTCGCTGAGGGAGCAGCGTCGGGATTCTGTCGAGTAACTCTTTGTGTCATTGTTCTATAATACACAAAGATGAGATTTATTTGCTGACCAGTAAGATTATTATACTAAGCTGGATGGAAAATATGTATGCATATAATTCACAACAAATTGGATAACCTGTCAAGAGTTCACAATAATATAAACACAAGCAAATAAGTAGATGATAGCATGTCATTTCTAGTGAATAACAATATAATACAAGTACAACCAATCTAAGACAGAGATACAACAATCATGTCTAAAATAGTGGTACACATGTTTGTAGTACAACAAAAGATAACCTACCTACTAAGGTTAGGTGCTAATGATACGGATACAACTGAAATGAAATATATGTACAAAAGACCTAAATCATGCGAGCTGAGATGCAACTCAATGCTTGTCATGATGTACAAAGAAATCTAGCCTACACTAGTATGGCTGCCTGCAGGTGCGGATGGTCCAGCTGGTGGTGTGTGTGCACGATCATCCTACATGCGAATCATGGCTCTCCTGGTCTCCCTGGAGAATCTAATAGTCTCGAGCAACTGAAGCTGGCGTGCAGTATCGGCACTCCAAAGAAGATCCGTCTCAGCAGTGACTCCGTGGTGACAAAGATCTGCCAGGTATATGAAGGTCCTGAAGGTCTCCTCCTGTGGGAGTATGGCAGCCTGGGTCTCGTATGAGTGACCCTCCAGTGAAGCTAGGCGATATCGGAGGTAAGAAACCTCATCCGAATGCCACTGTATGGTTCCCTGGGTCATACCCAAAGAAATCTGAGTGGTATGTGACTCACCAACCACAGTCCAATAGAGAGATTTAAATCTCTCCTGAAGTACGACGCGACCCTGCTGGTCTGCCTTAAGTAAGGCATGGATGAGTGCGGTATCCTATGCCTGTCGGGCTACAAGAGCGTCGACATGTACCTGTAGAGTGCCAAGTCTGGCTTGGTTAGCTCTGGAACCCTCTCCTATCTTGAAGGTCGAGTCAGGAATAGAGTCGCGCCTCCTCTTGCAAGGTGGCAAGGCACTGGTAGGATAAGAGTGGAGTGTAGAAGGTGGTGGCAAGGGTGGTAGAGTAGGTACAACCTGATCTGCCTCCCTAGGTGGAGATGCAGGTACGATCAGTAGTGGTCATGCAGGAGAAATAGTAGGTGGTGATGTGGTAGGAGAATCTGATAAGATGATAACTCCTCTAGGCTGGTCATCTCTGGACTCGGTGTCGGGTGTATGTCCGGCAAGTACCAATGTCGGCGATGGCGGTGCGATGGTAGGAACCATAAGCTCCTCGTAAGTAGTCACGATGGTAGGTGTCGTCATGATATCTGAAAATAATAGCATTTCAAAGTTGAGTAAGTTTTAGCTTACACAACTCAAAAAGTTTTCAAAAATGCATATGCAATGCGGTTTATGTCTCTTTTTAACAATGCTTGTTAAAAATATGTGTAGATACTTAAGTGGCTTAATAACTCGAAGGTTATAAATCAACGTATAGTTAGTCCACATAATATGCATGCTCTATATGCTATATGCCTAACTATAAGGGTTCCCAAAAATCAATTTTCTTTTTAATTAATATAAAATTTCAGTTATAGTCCAGTTTAAATTTTTATTATTTAAAATTTTTTATTTTTGATCTGGTTCTCTATAACTATGCGCTCTGATACCATTCTGTAACACCCCCATAATGGTCAAATACAACGGAATAGTACGTGGGGTGTTACTTTGGTGGATCGATAACACACAGTATATAGAGCAATGATCATAATAGTCATATAAAAACATATCATATGAATTAAATTGTACACATTTAGTATCTTGTCTTAAAACAACATTTATTAATAATGTGAAAAATATCCCAGCCCGTTGGTAACATGATGCTTCAATGATGCTGGAATCCGATGCATGAACGTGTTTATTTTTCTGAGAAAACATATAAAATAATATGTGGGGGTCACCACGAGGTTCGTGAATTCATAGGTTTAGTTAAATAAATAAAAGTATTGATATGCCAAACACCATGATCATAGTAGGACAATCACAGCCAATAATACAGAAGTTCCTATTGCCCTGTAATAGAAGCTAGACATGATGCTCAGTACGCCCATTGGTTCTATCCTCATGTTGTTTCCCTCAGTCCGACAATGAAATAAACCTGTTGCTTGGCCTAAGCGTTTCGTGATAGCAAGTCACGCAGGTCGGGTGTTGTCAATACCAGAATAGATCTATTCATAACATTTCGCGCTACACTACTAACTATTACAGTCAACGTGAATGGGGCAAACAATAGGAAATAAGTTGTTATATGTTGATGTTACCCGTGCATGTTTGCATATCAAAAGTTAAGTATGTTTTCTCCCCCAGTTATAAATACAGTAAATATAGGGCCATGAACTCACCTCAGTGGTAATGATGTAGTGATGATGTCACTGAATAAACTGGCACAGTATGATCACGAAGTGATGAAATTACCTAAGTAATTTAGATGGCTCAGTAAATGCAAAATAATAATGCATGATAAATGTAACTGATGAAAATGCAAGATCACGAATTAATAAGTTGTTACGATGTTTTAAATGTTTACACTTATAGTGAGCTGTAATAATATATTTTTAGCTTCTAAAAATATATTCAGATTGTCTAATAAAAGGGGTAATAAATTAAATAAATAGATCTTTATCTAATTTAAATAATTGTAAGAAATTAATATATTACATTAAATTTTCTTAAGGATCTAAACATATTTAGTAAGATTTGACTGTTTATAAAGTTACGTAAATAAATCTTAATAATTTATTTAATTATCAAAAATGACTTAATTTAATTTATTAATAAAATAATTTATTAATACATTTAATTAAATTAAAATTACTAGTAAGTCCTCGTAATATAATAACTTTCACAATAACCCTTAAAGTTTAGTTCGTTAGGTATTTCACCTCGTTAGTCCTCGTTCGTTAGTTTTACTTCCAAAACACGCCCCTAGGGCTCACAATACTTTTGTTATATGGCAGGTTTGGTCCCTAGGGTTTCCTAGTCTCGAAATATTTACAAACCGAGTCCCTAGGGCTTGGTTTAACTTTATGAATTGTCAAAACACCCCCTCAAGTCTCGAACATATTAAAAATAGGGGTTAGGGCTCAAATTAAGTTTGGATAATGACATAACTAGTCCCTCATAACTCGAAAATATATATTAGTGTTTCTAGGGCTTGTATTAAGTTTCCAAAATGATACATTTAGCCCCTTAAGTCTCGAAAACATATAATAAGGTTTCTAGGGCTTGTATTAAGTTTCAAAGTGACACATTTAGTCCTTATGTTTTGGTTAGTTCACGGTTTAAACACAAACGCACCCTATATTTTTAGAAATGGCAATTTTGGTCCTCGAACTTCTTTAAAGTCACGAAATGTATGTATATGTTTTATATATTTATGTTTTTGACTTATAACTTTCACCAAATAGCAAATATGGCCCGAAAAGTCTCCCAAAATGGGATTCGGCTTAGTTTGCCCAATAGGGTCTCGGTTTGGTTTTATTGGACTTAATGGGCTTTTTTATATCACTAGTAATATTACTATTACAACTAACATTCCAAATTAGTTAATTGGGCTCGTGGGCTTATTAATTTAGGCTTATATGTGGGCTTATATGTCGCAACTTATATGAGCTTATATGGCTTATTTGTCTCGGCTTATATAAGTTTATGGGCTTATATGACTTGGCTTATATGAGCTTATATGACTTGACTTATATAAGCTTATATGTCTTGGCTTATATAAGTTTATGGGCTTATATGTCTTGGCTTATATGAGCTTATATGTCTCGTCTTATTGTTTAGGTTATAAAACTAAGTCATTTAACTAGGGCTCACATTAGGTTTCTATAAGCAAGGTTCTTACTAGTTCATAGAGTTTTGAAGCATGTTTGCCCACGAACACCATATAAGCCGTGGGCTTATATGTTGGTGGTAGTTTGTGTTAGGGTATTTTACGTGTGCATGCAATTCTAGATTCATTTCCATGGCTTATATATGCATGACAATTAAAAAGAGGTATGAAAAGATTGATATGAAGTTAGGGAGGTCTCATACTTACTTGTTTTAAGAAAAGATGGTGGATGATCAAGTATTAAGGCTCCTATGCGTCGGGTTCGTCCTAAACGTGACCTATGGAGGTCTTGGCATGACTTGAATGCTAAAAATCTCTTGTATACTTACACTAAATGCTTTGAGAAGACAAAGATCTTGTAGTAGTAAATGTTTTGTTTCGTCTATGTGTTATGTGAAGTTGGTGATCTGAATATGAGTGTATAAGTGGGAAGTGAAGTCCAATGTGCTAGCTAAATATCAAGGTGAGGTTTGTGTATATGGCTTAGGGTAAGGCCACGGTAAGAGAGAAGTTTTGGGCAAGATTTGAAGTGACTTTCCAAGTACTATGGAGTACTAGGTTATTAAAGCTAATGTTTGTACACTTGGCCTTTGGGAAGTCCCTAACCGTCACATGTACACATACCAAGGGGACAAAATGGACTTGCATAGTGTATCAATTAATGAAGTGATGTACATTGTGAAATGTTTGTGTGGCTTGAGGTCTTGACACATCTAAAGGGAAAGACATATGCTTGATGTCTTAGTATTTATACTACTTGCATATCTAGGCTTAGATATTACCTAGTACATACCATAAATGCAAAAACATGTATACCTTGTCTTGGTTTAAATTGTGGCTGACGGTTTTTGGGCTAGTCAGAGGTGTGAGGTGACTTGAAGAGTATTAGGTTTAATTAGGATGTGTTGTACATAGTTGTAAGGTCAAATGTAAAATAAAAGGTTCCTAGGTAAGTATAGTTGTGTATGGTATAGTATTCGGCTAGATTAAGTGTCTAGGATAGGTTTAGGTTCAAATTTAGTGTCTTGGTATGGTTACTAGGAGTCTAGGTATAATATAGTAGAAATAGGTTCAAGTCCTAATTCATTTTGGTTAAGTTTTGGGATCCTTGGTGAAAGGATTGTCATAATTAAATAAAATTATAATTTACTTTATTAAAATGTAAGACACTTAGCGAAAATGAGTTAGAGTGGATATTTGTAGTGTTAAATGATAAAGAGTAGTTTATGTTGGATCATAGTATCGTTTACGAGGTGAGGAAAATATATAAATATATATTTTGAATCATAAGATAGTTCTTTGGTAAGTGTTATTAATTGTGATCA
Organism: Glebionis coronaria; assembly: GCA_025667525.1. Classification (NCBI taxonomy): domain Eukaryota; kingdom Viridiplantae; phylum Streptophyta; class Magnoliopsida; order Asterales; family Asteraceae; genus Glebionis; species Glebionis coronaria. Next base: position 46,099 of record JANFOE010000648.1, on the reverse strand, counting down.
TGAGTTTAGATTTTTATAAATCAAAATGATGAATGCTTATGATCAAGTGTTTCAGGTGACTTAATAGTCCCGATATATGATTGTTTAAAGTCTTGTATGCTCATATAACGTAGCTATACAAATTTCCTTATGATTAAATACTCATAATCATAATATAATGTCATGTGATCAAATGTTTCCATGTTCTGATGATTTAAATGATGTATGCTCATGTATGATGCATATGATTGCTCAAAAGATTTCATGTAAATGTGGTAATATATATAGATATCATGAGGTGACATGTACAATGATGTCATAGTCAAAACCTGAAATTTACAGGTTTTACAAAGGGTGATCATGATTTAAACATAAAAAGGGTGTCGCGCTTTGATTGTTACACGAACACCAAGACACCAAGTCTCGTTGTGTGTTGATGCTGGTCAGCCGTGACCCACACAGGGATGGCATGGTGTTTTGTTCTTTAGCTGCAGCCAAAACAAACCCAAACAGGGGGTGTAGTTCAAACAGGGGGTGTTTGGGCTTATTAACAGTGGGGAGACAAACATAATAAGTGGGTTATAAGAATAAACAGTGGGAACCAAAAAGCTATCAGTGATTACTTACTAAAACAAGAATTTGTGAGATTAAAACACAGGATTAGCGACAGTTTAGGGACAGAAATTCTGTTGTAGTTTATATTGACAGTTTTTATAACAGTTTTGGTGTAACACCCCCAAATTTATACAACTCAGTTCAGCGGAAGACTAGTTGGTGTTACGGGATAGCACATTACTCACATCATAGACAACGCATAAAAATTGCGTTGTTTAATCATAAATCATTTCCATTCATAAACATCAAAGTTACATAGGTCCCAAGTCATTATATTTCATACAAAGTTTTACAAAGCATTTTGAATGGAAACTATTGTTTAGGTGCGGGCCATGAATTCTTGTTGTCTTCCCGAGAATTACCTTCAAGTACCTGAGATAAAACATGTTAAAAGAAAAGGTCAGCGATAACGCCGAGTGAATTCATAGAGTTTAATAAATTCCATCAATATAACTTTGGTATAAAGTTAGTACCAAAAATCAATTCATACAAATCATTGTAACAGGCCGTAAAATAGCCAAAATCATTTTATACAAATCGTTGTAATAGGCCATAAAATAGCCAAAGTCCTTTATATAAATCCTTATCGAAAATCATAATATAGGCATTCGCCTTAAAAATCATTATACGAGCCAATGTCGTAAAAACAATCATACAATACGTCTTATGACGTTGTATAAAATCAAATAAAAATCGTTATATGAATATGGTTATGAAAACCAAAATACAATCATAATATCAATAGTATGACCCTGTATTGCTAGTCAGGCAATACATCGTAATTCGGAGCGTCTATTATTATTTTGTTAATTCGGATTATTATAAGCCGCATGACATTGTTACCTTACTAAACCAACAACGGGTAGCTAACCCGATACCAATTTTGCCCATCTAAAGTAGCGTGTCGTCACAAAGGTCACGCTATTGGAAATCTTCTCATACATTAATTCGCTTATCAATCAATGTGGCACGACGGGGATCAACCGTCAAGGCGCGAACTGGGGTGATCGTCCCCAAATAGTACTATTAAATGCATAAGCGTCTACCAACTCCCGGTAGTTCACAATTCATGCTAATGGGACTTTTAGTGACATAACCTAACTTTAATAATCCATTTTATTTCATCTATCGGGTCCATTAATCATTTATCGGGTCATACAATCGGGTCATTCAATCATTCGGGTCCAAAAATCAATAAACAAACAATCGGGACAAATGGTGTCCAAACTTTTATAAAAACTAACATGTTATCTCCCTCGCGGGTTTATAAAGCATTTATAAAACATTTAAAAGAGTGCGAGGCTATGAACTCACGTTGATGTGGGAAGGCGGGTTATCGGCAATTCGGACGTACGGTACGTGCTTCAATCACGGAAACCTAGACAAATAATACTCGTCTTAGACTCATGTCCAATGACTTTATAAAAATATCAATTATGTATACATATGATGATTATATATATATGATGATCAAGTGGGTTTACATATCCTCGTTTACTCCTTTTAGTGTTATATGTCGATAACTTTTATACTAGTTTACTAGTTTTACCCATTTACGTGTTTTAAGTCCAATAAGCTCATTATAAGTTATTTAACTTATTTTAATCCATTTTGTACTTATATTATCAGTACTTAAACTTTACAAGTTGGGCCTAAATGGGTTAAGCCCAATGAGTTCTTTTTATAAGTTTTTATCTTATTTAGTCCAATTATTAGCCCAAGTATTAGTCCAATATGTTTACTTAGCTCGTTAATGTCCGTATGCCCTATAGTTCGGGTTTTATCGGTTTTTACTTGTTATACATGTTTATATATCAGTATATAAGTTTTATAAAGTTTACATTAGACGGGTCCAACCATCTAAGTTTTATTTAACAAAAATGTTAAGTTTACGGCGATAGCCGAAAAAGTCGTAATAATCATGTTTATAGTTTTTATTACTTATAAACATTATTTCACCACCATTTATATAATTTATCCATTTGATTTACCTTATATATATATTTATATAAATAAGTTTTATAAGTTAGTGGGTTTTTATTTTACATTTTATATATTAAAATGTGAGTGCTTATATAATAGTATTATTCTTTATTTTCCAAAAATCTGATTTTTAACTTCATCTTCACCAAAACTGCCATATCTTGAGTTCTACATGGAGATAGAAGCTCAAATTTTTATCACATAAACTAAATGATATTTGCTACATTTAACTCTTCTATAGCTACTGTTGAATCATCCTTTAAGTATTTTCTAAAAATCGTCCAAAACAGTAACTTCAGATTTATACCCTAAACTTGTTTTGATCATATCTCACTCATTATTTTGATTCCATTGCATGGCCAACTCTCACATATGTACAAGACCCATAGCTTACTGTAAATCTATTCCACTTCATAATTTTATCAGTTTATGACTTACTTCTTTACTGTTTTACACAGCCAACATATTTAGACAAGATTTTAGACTTGTTTCTTATAGTTTTTCATCTTTTTATCCATGATTATCAACAACAAATCCCCACATAACATTTTTATCATCATATAATCATCATAAATATATACAATAGGAAATAAAATACATGTTTACATAATCAAAATAACAAGAAGAAGTTGAGGAGGACAATCTTTATACCACCAACTTGATGAAGGTTATGAGTTTGGCATGGTTTTGGATGGAGAAACTTATGATGCACCAAGACCACCTTCATGACCACCATTCTCATGGACTCCTTGTGGAAAATCAGCCTCATGACACCATGAAAACTCCTCCATGGATGTTATAAGTACCACCAATCAATAGGGTTTTGAAAGGGCTTCAACATATGCAAGTATAACATATGGATTCATGGTTAATTTTTGATCAAATTGGATGTTTAGGGTGAATATGGGACGCCATTTTCAAGCTAGGGAGAGAGAGAAAAGAGTGGTTTTGCATGTGTGAAATGATGCAAATGGTTATGGTGTTGTGGTTTTGAGGTTGAATAGCTTACTTGGTAAGCTTAAGTTACATGTGTAACTTAATAAGGTGTACACTTGACACATAAGTGTCATTGTGGCTAGTTAGGCCGGTTTTGAGAGTGGGGTGGGATAAGTGTCCCACTTGTCTCATCCCATTTATTTACGGGTACTCCTCGATTCTAGTTTCCTCGATTTGCGTGCCCTCGGGTCGTTTTACGAAAAACGTTTTTATAAATTATGAATCGACGTCACAAAACGAATCCAATAAAAATTGTTTCATCAAAAACGGAGTTCGAAAACGTAAATACGTAATCCTAAGGTTTCCGGTTTAGTCGTAAAGGACGTTAAAATAAAATCGTAAGTCCTAATCTCTTCTCGTAAATTTGTGAGTTTATGAACCAACACAAATTTAAAGCTCCAAAATAATATTCATGGACAAATTTATTTTCTAAAATTTCGGACTGTCACCAAAGACGGTGTACGTAAACGTAAGCACGTAACGTTGAATCCTCCGGTTTAGACGTAGTCGATGCTACTTCAAGACGTAAATCCAAATTTCTTCCCAAAAATATGTGAGTTCATATTGTATCATTAAAATAATATTTTCAAATAATATTTGAGAATAAAATATCAATCGTAAATTGACGGATTGTCACAGCATTTACCCCTAAACAGGATCTTTGTCCTCAAAGATCATCTTACCTTACTACTCGCTTCTTATAGAGTTAAAGCCATGTGGGTATTTCCTCCACATTCGGTCTTTTCTCACAAGTGTAATCCATTATAATACGCGAGTTTCATCAAACATAGCTACGGGAATAAGATCAGGCTAAATGTTGACTTACTTTCTCTATCCATGATGTTCACGGGTTTCTGATGAATGCAACTTTTCGCCGATCTAAGCTTTACTAAGAACAATCAGATTTTCACTTGATAGATATTCCATCAAGTTCGATTTACGAAACATAATTTACGCAGTTCTTGAAGTCCTAGGGTAGATCCAGCTTATATGCCTTTCAATCCCAACTTTTACATCATCCCAATGGTCCCATACAACGGGGACTTATATCCCATGATTTGTCAGATCATGAATTCATTTTTCCAAGTTTAAAATTTGTGGCATAATTTCGCTACCCATTTGGCACTTCAAGATCTACATTTCATATTCACATAACCTCTTGCCTACTATCGGCAGTCAATAATCAAATCCTAATTTCAACAACCATTTCAGATCTCGCGGGTCAGGTATTTTGCAAGGATAGGTTCGCCATGATAGGAAACCTTAAACCTAAGAGACATGTCCAACTCACAATGGGTGTATGTCGGGTGTCTCCATCTCAACTCTTGCTTACGAATGCTCTAAGATTTAGATCCTAACAAGATTCGATCTCAGTCCTAATACGATGATTATCAATGGTAATCTCTCCAAAGGAAAACGATTATACGGTTTATTACTAAAGGTCATTCATTCAAACATAAAACAACACTTATATTACTATGTATCGTTACTTTACCTCGTCCCTTCGATTTGGGATGGTACATAGTACTCTCATCAAGGTTCGTTCTCAATGATTTCTAAGCAAATCTCTAGAAATTCGATGCGAAGCGAAGATCTTGATAAAGATGTTCGATACAAGCATACTATGTTTACATAATTCTTTTGCATTTATCATTAACGGGAATGATATTAGCAGATTTGATCAGTCTGTCGACGATGACCCAAATCGAATCAAATTTAGATGATGACCTTTGCAATAGCTAAACGTTTACTAATGTATGAGGCGATGTCTGCCTTCATAATTTGCCATTAGTACAACTTCTTCAGACAAAGATACTTCTAGTCACAAATGATATAAATAGAATACTTATACTTACAAATTCCAATACAACTATATCTCACAATCCTCCATATTTAGACAATCACAAGTGGCCTTTAAAACATTTAACGTTATTGGCTTCTCAACTCTAATAGTTCACATTAGCCGTGAAATCCTTTTATTATCTATATTATCCTTTTTACAAACATCGTTTATTTTTGTATTGCTCGGCAATTTATTTTGCACCTTTATTATTAGGGAACATGTCCTGATTGGTTCTTTGTCTTTTATACATAACGTGTCGGTATCTATATTCACCTCTCATGATGATATAATTATCATAACCGTATTTATTCAAAATTCTTTCTTCATATCTTCTATGTTTCAGTTTCTTCTCAACTATCATTTTTATCAGTTTTTCTCAATCCGGCGTCTAAAGCGTCGATAATTATTACAATTAATTAAATAATAATTATTAAATTTTTATGAAATGTAAGCGTAAAAATTTAAATTTCTTAGTTCGACCAATTATATAAAATGTTCAAAACAAAATTTGAATTTAATTAACAAGATCTTTGTTGATTTATCGAAAATATTTAATAAGATTCGTAAATGTTCGAAAAACCTTTGTTTATACCTTGGTCAAAGTTTTCTTAGTTTAAAAAGTAAAAAGTGTCGTTTCAAATTTTCAGGTTATGGTATAAATGGTTTTCCTCGATCCTTTTTAAGTTATTTGGAGGTATACACAAACATTTACCCCTAAACAGAAGTTTAGTTAAATGGTTTGTGTATAAGGGAATAGTCCCTCATAAATCCTTTGTTAAAGTATTCGTCAAAACATATTTCCATTTCTTTTTGATAAAATCCAAAGTCTTAAAAGGGCTCTTAATTTTGAAAGAGTCAATTTTTATTTCATTATCCTTTTAATCACATAGTCAAATCATGTAAAGTATTAAGTCTTTAATCACGTGTTAATTATTCAAGGTACAGGTTTTTATCGTTCGACCAATTCAGGGCAATTTATAACTAATTATTAACTCATTATTATTCTTATATACAAACAAATGATCCTTAATGATCACAAGCATGAATTTATCAAATTACAGCCTACACACGTGATTCACCAAATTTATGAATACTACATGTGCATTGGTCAATCTAAACGACATCACGTGAAACTCATAATGTTCATTACAAGTACCGGATGTAGTGATTGGGATAGATAATCTTCTTCGCAGATGCGAAGTTGATGATAACCATGCTGAGGATCAAAAACCTTGTAAATGATCGAACAAATCTTCCATTTCGAGTTATGGATATCGTTTTCGATTGTCAATTTACTCAGTTCACAGTAATCTATAAATATAAGGAAAGATAACACCATAGCTCTTCAGGATGACAGGCTTGGTATAATAAAATCTTTCTCGGACAACTTTCTCAGTTGTACGGTAATTCCTTTAATTTAGATGGTGCTGACGTACAGTGCACAAGCCACAGGTGCAGCACCGGGAATAGAATCAAATACCAAATTTCAACTTGCCTTAATGGCAAAAGTCTAGGTAATTCATTAACAAATACTTACTAGAGTTTCAGATAATAGAAACATCTTTTAATAAATTCATATTAGCTTCTATCTAGATTATAATATCTATAACTAGTTCACAACCATTCACGGTATAATTTCAAGTCTAAATGCAGGATATGGTCAACCATCAAGAATTATTTAGATCACTTTTGATAATCAACATCTTATCATTTAGGGGAATTCTACTTGAGTTCCCATCAATTAAGACAATGTCTTCATGTCATAATCAATCAATCCATTCTACCGGTATTATCAACTTTCCAGTTTCATTACCGCCGATAAGATGTGAACTTCTCAAAAGACTAATAATAATTCATAATCCTTCCCAAATTCAAGGATATACGGAGACACAACTAATCCTTAAAAGAGTAAGGTCAACGCATAATCTATGCGAGAGAATTTCAAATCAGATATAGACGAAAACATTTAACGAGTATGAATATATCCCATGTTTTCATAATTTGAGTACGCATTCGAAAGCTCCTCGGATCGTTACCCAGGTCATTCAAATGAAATCAAATCATAAGAAATGATAAGAACGTCAATACATCCAGTCGGGCATCGACACTCGGTAATCAAATACTTTTCCTAAAAATCTCTCTACGGGAGAATTGGACAAGAAAGAATTGTCAATTGTCAAATAAGACAATTTTCATAGATGAGTAAATTCGATTTAGAAGAATGGATGCTACAGGCACATATGTAGGTGTCCCTAACATTATGTCCTTATTTTTCACTTCTTGCAGATCTCATAAAAGTTTAATCTTTCACAATCTTCAAAGAAAATGTAGTGTTTATTCATTAGTTTTATGGTGACTACTAATCAGTCTTGCATAGTCCATTCCAAATTGTATGTAGGCGCGCAACTATATACAATTTCAAGATTAACGATGCAATACTCAGTTCGTCAAAATTTTATCATCATGTTTATAATAAAATCATTTTCATGCTTAATTCTTAAATAAGAATCAATAATAAATTTACAAAGATTTTCTTTGTTATGAAAACAATTAAGTTTTCCAAGGTGTTTCTTAAACAACTTCATTTTGATAACAATCAATTATAATTCTCACTGGGAATAATCCTTATAGTGATGAAAATTCAATTTCCTCAAATGATACTGTTTTATCTTTTAAAAACAATGAGTGATCTGCAGAAGAGTGATGAAAGCTTGTTCACCAAGATCTTAACTACAATATGATAGGAAATGAGCTTAGCCAAATAATCATGAGGTTCATGATCTCGATGGCACTCAAAAAAGAATAATCCACAACGTAACTCAATTCAAGATGAGTACTTGTTCAATGGTTGCATCACTAATGCGAACATTAGGATGAAGCAATAAAGGATAGATAACATCGATACATGTAGATTTTAGCAATCAAAGGTAGTCTTTTCATTAATCGCAAACAAGTCAAAATTGTACCGTAACACATTACGCGTCACTATGTCATACAATTCTCAGAACTCATCCTACCAACTGATGTCTCAGTTAAGTTAGGGATTTTTAAAAGATACCACAATGAATACTAATCTACAAGAGTCATTAGGTGTTCCATATGTCCCAGAAGATCCATCGGTCTCTATCCAGAAGAAGATTTCTTCAATTTATTTCTTAGACACTGGGCATCCTCGTTAGTGGACAATGGCCTAGGAACAACACTTAACACAAACTAACAATCAATTAAAACCTTATAATTCAATCACAGAACTTAACTACTTCCTCTTAACAATCTCATATTCCATATAGGTTAAGTTTTTACTTTTATTTATTCAAGTTTCAACCAATTTTATACTCAATTCGATATCCTACCTCAATCTCCAATACTTTCAATCTTATTCTTCGGCCTTGTAAAGGTAATACAATCTCAATATAAATCAACACTTAATTTCCAATCCTATTAGCTCTTACAACAACAATTATCAAATGAGTCATTAATATGAAATGACTTGATCATTCAACTTAGACTTCTCGGAAAGGTATTAGTGGCATGAGGCTTTTGGGTAATGGTTCCAATAACAGCCTCAAGTGCAACATTCACCCTTTCGATTTCGAATTTAAGAATTGGGTGACAACGAATCAGATGACATCTTTCTAGGTGGTAATGTTTTATCAAACTCCACTCTATAAGAAAAGATCGTCATGACATCGGTATCAGATTAAATCTCGCCAATCCTTTTTCAATATCGCAATCAACTAATATCTACATTTCTACGAGTATCAACCATTTGTTGGGATCATAAATATCCACAACTTGGTTTAGATCTAGGATAGCTAGAATTCCTACGAGAATAGCTTCGATTAATTTACTAGGGAATTTAGGGTTACTTGTGACAATCGACGTCGTATAAATACCTCGTATAAAAATCAAAATAATCATCAAACAATCATGTAATAAAATTACATCATATATATATATATATATAATCCAAGTTATATATATATATTAAAATAACACTTCTCAGTCTTGGCCTTGTCGGTAACTCGGGAATTCTTCGGCACCGTTATAGTCAAAAGATTTTTAGACATTTTTAGAAAAATGTTTGTAGTTAAAAGATTTTGAAAAGTTTTATTCAAAACCTTAGTTTTAAAAATCTTTCGTTCACTATAACGAGAGCTCTGGTACCAAACTGTAACACCCCCAAATTTATACAACTCAGTTCAGCGGAAGACTAGTTGGTGTTACGGGATAGCACATTACTCACATCATAGACAACGCATAAAAATTGCGTCGTTTAATCATAAATCATTTCCATTCATAAACATCAAAGTTACATAGGTCCCAAGTCATTATATTTCATACAAAGTTTTACAAAGCATTTTGAATGGAAACTATTGTTTAGGTGCGGGCCATGAATTCTTGTTGTCTTCCCGAGAATTACCTTCAAGTACCTGAGATAAAACATGTTAAAAGAAAAGGTCAGCGATAACGCCGAGTGAATTCATAGAGTTTAATAAATTCCATCAATATAACTTTGGTATAAAATTAGTACCAAAAATCAATTCATACAAATCATTGTAACAGGCCGTAAAATAGCCAAGATCATTTTATACAAATCGTTGTAATAGGCCATAAAATAGCCAAAGTCCTTTTATATAAATCCTTATCGAAAATCATAATATAGGCATTCGCCTTAAAAATCATTATACGAGCCAATGTCGTAAAAACAATCATACAATACGTCTTATGACGTTGTATAAAATCAAATAAAAATCGTTATATGAATATGGTTATGAAAACCAAAATACAATCATAATATCAATAGTATGACCCTGTATTGCTAGTCAGGCAATACATCGTAATTCGGAGCGTCTATTATTATTTTGTTAATTCGGATTATTATAAGCCGCATGACATTGTTACCTTACTAAACCAACAACGGGTAGCTAACCCGATACCAATTTTGCCCATCTAAAGTAGCGTGTCGTCACAAAGGTCACGCTATTGGAAATCTTCTCATACATTAATTCGCTTACCAATCAATGTGGCACGACGGGGATCAACCGTCAAGGCGCGAACTGGGGTGATCGTCCCCAAATAGTACTATTAAATGCATAAACGTCTACCAACTCCCGGTAGTTCACAATTCATGCTAATGGGACTTTTAGTGACATAACCTAACTTTAATAATCCATTTTATTTCATCTATCGGGTCCATTAATCATTTATCGGGTCATACAATCGGGTCATTCAATCATTCGGGTCCAAAAATCAATAAACAAACAATCGGGACAAATGGTGTCCAAACTTTTATAAAAACTAACATGTTATCTCACTCGCGGGTTTATAAAGCATTTATAAAACATTTAAAAGAGTGTGAGGCTATGAACTCACGTTGATGTGGGAAGGCGGGTTATCGGCAATTCGGACGTACGGTACGTGCTTCAATCACGGAAACCTAGACAAATAATACTCGTCTTAGACTCATGTCCAATGACTTTATAAAAATATCAATTATGTATACATATGATGATTATATATATATGATGATCAAGTGGGTTTACATATCCTCGTTTACTCCTTTTAGTGTTATATGTCGATAACTTTTATACTAGTTTACTAGTTTTACCCATTTACGTGTTTTAAGTCCAATAAGCTCATTATAAGTTATTTAACTTATTTTAATCCATTTTGTACTTATATTATCAGTACTTAAACTTTACAAGTTGGGCCTAAATGGGTTAAGCCCAATGAGTTCTTTTTATAAGTTTTTATCTTATTTAGTCCAATTATTAGCCCAAGTATTAGTCCAATATGTTTACTTAGCTCGTTAATGTCCGTATGCCCTATAGTTCGGGTTTTATCGGTTTTTACTTGTTATACATGTTTATATATCAGTATATAAGTTTTATAAAGTTTACATTAGACGGGTCCAACCATCTAAGTTTTATTTAACAAAAATGTTAATTTTACGGCGATAGCCGAAAAAGTCGTAATAATCATGTTTATAGTTTTTATTACTTATAAACATTATTTCACCACCATTTATATAATTTATCCATTTGATTTACCTTTTATATATATTTATATAAATAAGTTTTATAAGTTAGTGGGTTTTTATTTTACATTTTATATATTAAAATGTGAGTGCTTATATAATAGTATTATTCTTTATTTTCCAAAAATCTGATTTTTAACTTCATCTTCACCAAAACTGCCATATCTTGAGTTCTACATGGAGATAGAAGCTCAAAGTTTTATCACATAAACTACATGATATTTGCTACATTTAACTCTTCTATAGCTACTGTTGAATCATCCTTTAAGTATTTTCTAAAAATCGTCCAAAACAGTAACTTCCGATTTATACCCTAAACTTGTTTTGATCATATCTCACTCATTATTTTAATTCCATTGCATGGCCAACTCTCACATGTGTACAAGACCCTTAGCTTACTGTAAATCTATTCCACTTCATAATTTTATCAGTTTATGACTTACTTCTTTACTGTTTTACACAGCCAACTTATTTAGACAAGATTTTAGACTTGTTTCTTATAGTTTTTCATCTTTTTATCCATGATTATCAACAACAAATCCCCACATAACATTTTTATCATCATATAATCATCATAAATATATACAATAGGAAATAAAATACATGTTTACATAATCAAAATAACAAGAAGAAGTTGAGGAGGACAATCTTTATACCACCAACTTGATGAAGGTTATGAGTTTGGCATGGTTTTGGATGGAGAAACTTATGATGCACCAAGACCACCTTCATGACCACCATTCTCCATGGACTCCTTGTGGAAAATCAGCCTCATGACACCATGAAAACTCCTCCATGGATGTTATAAGTACCACCAATCAATAGGGTTTTGAAAGGGCTTCAACATATGCAAGTATAACATATGGATTCATGGTTAATTTTTGATCAAATTGGATGTTTAAGGTGAATATGGGACGCCATTTTCAAGCTAGGGAGAGAGAGAAAAGAGTGGTTTTGCATGTGTGAAATGATGCAAATGGTTATGGTGTTGTGGTTTTGAGGTTGAATAGCTTACTTGGTAAGCTTAAGTTACATGTGTAACTTAATAAGGTGTACACTTGACACATAAGTGTCATTGTGGCTAGTTAGGCCGGTTTTGAGAGTGGGGTGGGACAAGTGTCCCACTTGTCTCATCCCATTTATTTATGGGTACTCCTCGATTCTAGTTTCCTCGATTTGCGTGCCCTCGGGTCGTTTTACGAAAAACATTTTTATAAATTATGAATCGACGTCACAAAACGAATCCAATAAAAATTGTTTCATCAAAAACGGACTTCGAAAACGTAAATACGTAATCCTAAGGTTTCCGGTTTAGTCGTAAAGGACGTTAAAATAAAATCGTAAGTCCTAATCTCTTCTCGTAAATTTGTGAGTTTATGAACCAACACAAATTTAAAGCTCCAAAATAATATTCATGGACAAATTTATTTTCTAAAATGTCGGACTGTCACCAAAGACGGTGTACGTAAACGTAAGCACGTAATCCGGTTTAGACGTAGTCGATGCTACTTCAAGACGTAAATCCAAATTTCTTCCCAAAAATATGTGAGTTCATATTGTATCATTAAAATAATATTTTCAAATAATATTTGAGAATAAAATATCAATCGTAAATTGACGGATTGTCACATTTGGTCACAGTTAGCGACGGTTTGGCGACAGAGAATTCTGTCGCTAATCCGGTTGTGAATTTATTTAGTATGGTTGATTTGTTTACGTGCGACCGAGACTTAGAAGTCTCGGTAGGCTTTTGTTTGTCTCGGGTTTTTGGGGTCACGAAACATAATAAATACGGGATTCATTTTGCTTACGATTAAATCATATTTATAAATTAGTTTAATAAATAAATTAATTAAGTGTTTTTGTTTAAACAATTTAATTAGTAAAAACTATATTGATTTTTAGTTATCCTTTAACCACTTAAAAACATGTGATTTATTATGATTTAAATTTCAAGAAAAACTAATTTGGAAACCTTTCTAATTTAGAAACTTTCTATTTATATCAGATTACCATTTATAGCAGTAATAATTATATCGAAATTACACACTATATAGTAACCAGGAAATTCAGGAAGATACATTTATTGGGAATATTATAGAACCATCAGATGTATTAGTTATATACAAACAGTAATACAAGAATAAATAAATTAAACTAAGAACAGTTAAAAATCAGTAAAATAAACCGATATCAGTCAACTCATTTCAGCGTCCCTTATTTATGTAGTATCCGTGAAGATGGAGTCGATCCATCAGCTTTCATTCTTATTTCATTACTGAATACGAGGTACGGATTTCCCGTCCTTCAGTAAGGACTTCCTTCTATGCATGATTAGGTTTTTTCGTCTGCAGCCAAATGTTTTCCCCAGTATATGTTCTAAGCTTATCAGTGATCATTTTAATAACTAAATATATTTGTTTGAGCTTTATATACAAGCACGACTAGTTATGTACTAGTTACGGAGGTACCGTAACCATGACACTAGAGGCATCGGTGTCATGACTCCTCTGCGAGGGAGTGATTTCTCACAGCGTCTCATTATTTCAGCTTGGCCATTTTATCAGTATTATCAGCGGGGCGTATGGATGCATCCTAGGTTATCAGTTTACAGCTTATCAGGTGAATGTGGTGTGTTCTCTAAATCCTTCACATTGGAGTTGATCCCTCCATCCATCACATTATTTAGAGGTCACCCCTCTAAAGCATGACGAGGTCACCCCTCTATTTATTCATGCAGCAGTTGTTACAACACATGACCTATATAAGCTCTTGGCAATTAAAATACAATAAATGCATGTTTTCAGATTTAACAGTTAATAATTCAGCTTTATTAATTATAAATCAGACTTCTCAGATTATACACAGCTTTCCACTACTTTTACATATCAGTATTATAGCTTCAGTATTTGTTATCTGTCTCATTCCAGTACATTCTTATCATGCTTTATATCCGTTCACTGGGCGTTATGCTCAGCCGTAGTTCCTTTCATGTTCTAACGGCAGGTACACCAGGACGTTCTTAGGATTCTGAGAGTACTTGCATTGGATGGAAGCTATCAAGACTTCTTCACTTTATGCACTTCATATATTTATTTTCCTGTTTGGACACTGTTCAGTCCCTTCATTCAGTATTTACTTTTCATGTTTTGAGCTAATGTTTGGATTACCGATGTTTGATTCCGCTATTTCCTCTATGGTCAGTTAATCTTCTAGTACATTTACCTTATATGATTTGATGACACGCCATAAATACTTGTAACGGTCCACTTATCCAAGTGGGGTGTTACACATTATCATTACGTTATGCCAATTAGAGATGTATTTCCACCATCCTTTTTTGATGTCATGCTTCACGTGATATCTCATATCCTCGATGAAATTAAAGCTTGTGGTCCTATATTTTTACATTACATGTTCCCTTTTGAGAGATACATGGGTGTTGTGAAGGGGTACGTGAGGAATCGGTCTAGACCCGAGGGTATTATTGTTGAAGGGTATGCTTCAGAGGAGGTCATCGACTTTTATACAAACTATTTGGAAGGTGTCAAAGGTATTGGCGTTCCTCAAAGTCGTCATGTGGGCAGACTTCACGAGATAGGCACAGTTGGATTGAAACATTCTAGCCTAGATCAAAGGCTTTTCGATATTGAAAATTTTGTAGTCCTTGAACATATAACACGTGTTTCTCCTTACATTCAAGAGCATATGAGAATGTTACGTGTAGAAAACATTGGTAGAACTGATACATGGTACATAAAGAGGCAAAATGATCAGTTTGCTACTTGGCTAAAAGACAAAGTGGTAGCAAACATAGGTCAACCAAGATAAAATAGTTGAAGGTCTGGGAGAGGTCCCGAGATTGCTAGTCAAAACATATCAAGGATACGAAATTAATAGCTATACATTTTACACCAGACCGAAAGATGAAAAAAGTACGGTGCATATTAGTAGAGTTAGTGATAACCTCCACATGGGTTACAAAAAAGTCGTGTTATAGAGCGATAAAAGAAATTTGGGAGTTGGGTTATTATTCTTTCAAAATACCATTGTTCATGTGTAAATGGGTAAATAATAGCTCGGGTGTTAAAGTTAACGACTATGGTTTCATGCTTGTCGACCTTGGAACTGACGGTTATGCTTCTGAACCTTTTATTCTCGCAAAGCAAGCCACACAAGTATTCTTGGCTCAAGACCCTAGCAATCCAAGATGGGACGTCGTTATGCTTAGTAAATGACATATACTCGGTGTTGATAATGTCACCGATGAGGAAGAATACGACCAGTTTGATGAGCTACCACCATTTTCAGCAGGTATTCTACTGATAGATGGTGACACCACATACTTACGATCCGATCATGATGAAGGATTATGGGTTGATACACTAGGCACCAAACGAAGGTTTGTGTATATTATATTTTTTTAGAAATTAATATATATATACATATATATATATATATATATATATATATATATATATATATATATATATATATATATATATATATATATATATATATATATATATATATATATATATATATATATATATATATATAGGAGCGTTATTGTGGTGACCACTTTTAAAATAAAAACAATAAGAACCGTTTTATACCATTGGATCAACTATTATGGATAAGATTAAGTTTTAATGAGATAAGTGGCATTGTTGTAATAAGCTAAAATACTAATGGTGTTATGTACAAATTTAATAACATTAATTTCTTGGCTATGGACTTACGTTTTTTGTACATTAATTCATGGCTCAATCAAAATGTGCACGACCTTCAATTTAAATTTTAATATTTTCCTGCTAGAAGTCACGTACTTACTTAATTTTGATACTAACAATACAAGCATTAAAAGAATCATGATATATGTCATTTTAAAAAAGTAAAATATGTTAAATGTTGAAACATGTGCATGAATTTAAGCATGTCATTAGACATAGACATATATGTTAATAGAGAAAAGTAAAATACGTTACTAATAATAAATTTATACGCAATTTGTTATTATCCATATATTATGAAGCCATCATGAATTTTAATTTATAATAAAAAATTCAAAAGATATGTATCACTATTAATGCAAAGTGTGTCGCAAAAATATGTTAATAAATATAACGTGTCACTAAAAATGTTTTATAAAAACTAAATGTGCTACTATAAATGTATTGTAAAAATAAATGTGTCACTACTATTGTGCCCTAAAAATAAATGTGTGGTTATACATGTGTCATAAAAATTATAAAAAATAAAAGTTTCACTACAAATGTGCCATAAAAATATATGTGTCACTATAAACGTGTTATATGAACAAATGTGTCACCATAAATGTATCATAAAAAGTTATGAAAACAAATGTGTCACTACAGATAAAAATCAAAATAAAGTACATATATTGCCTGGTCATTAGTAGCGTTTCATTAAGAACCATAAAGTGTATGTATGCATGGTCACAGTGACGTTCCAAAATCATATTGGTATTTAGTAGTTTTATGTTCATTAATGGCGTTCCATTAAGTGCCATAAATTATTTTGCAATGAAGTTGACGAGTAAAATACCCACAATACCCTTTAAATTTAATTAAAAGGTTTAGGTTAATTAAATGTTTAATTTTCACTTGTCAACTTTTAATTGGTTCTTATTGTTTTATTTTAACCTTGGTCACTACATGAACATAAATATATATATATATATATATATATATATATATATATATATATATATATATATATATATATATATATATATATATATATATATATATATATATATATATATATATATATATATATATATATATATAAACTGAAGATGTTGTGGGAGAGAGAGGAATTCGGGGAAGCAGAGAGACCCGAGAAGAGGTATTTGTTCGTCATTCAGCAGTGACCATTTCAAATTCATTCAGTACTATCCAATATTTATCTTTCTCTTTAAACTACATCTTTCAGGCAGAAGACTGGGGACCGGTCTCAACCAGCTACTTAGCAACAACCTACGCAACCCAAGGGTAACGGTCAGACTCAAGACCGTTCTACTACGGATAGGCGTGGCGGTAATGAAATATACCGTAACAACGCTAGAAACTCCAACAACAGCAGGTCCCTAAACTTACTCATTTCTTATGTTACACGTTTATGATTCATAATTCCGACACTTTAGCATCTTCTACCAAGAATCATGGTAACAGGAGGGAATAGGACCGGAGAGGTTCACAGCCTAACCGTACAACTATCACTGGTATTACGTCTTACGATTTTTCTACATTGTCCTTTGTACTGATAAACCATGTCCTATGTGCACTTTTCCGAACAGGCTCCCAGCCAGCAAGGGAACCTGCTGGAGGGTATACTCACCCTCTCTGCACTACCTGCAACCGTAGGCAACCAGGGCCATGTCGCCGCGACAACGATGCCTGCTTCAAGTATGGCCTTACTTGTCATCGCATGAAGGACTGCCGCAATGGCGAGATGGAGGGCACATCTAGACATGCCGATTCCAAGCCACCTCCTACTAGTGGGCGGGTGTACACGACTTCTCGCGATCAGGCCAACAAGTCTAAGGTACTATTACTAGAATCTTGTATATGTATGGTCAAGCTGCATGTGTTTTATTTGACACGAGTGCTACTCACTCGGTCATTTCTACTGCTTATGCTAAGAATGTTAGGATATCCCCTATAACATTAGAGAATGTATTACACATTTCCACGCCTTTAAGCGACTCTGTACGCATAACCCATGGGTACAAGAGCCTTCCACTAGAATTTGACGACAAGATTCGTCCTGTTGACGCACTTCGATTGGATATGTGCGATTTTGACATGATATTGGGCATGGATTGGCTATCCAAACATCACGCCACCATTGACTTCCATACATATCGGGTCATCTTCGGTGATGTAAATGCACCAGAGTACATTCACAACGGGTTCGTACCCGGAAGATCTGTACAAATTATTTCGACCTTACAAGCACGTGCACTACTGTCACATGGTTGTGAGGGCTATCTTGCTACTGTTCATGATTTGGAGGCTGAATCTCCATCTATCTTGAATCAGCTGATCATGTCAGAATTCCCAGACGTGTTTCCAGAAGAACATCCGGGCATACCACCTACTCGTGAAGTGGAGTTTAATTTTGAGCTCATCCCAGGAGCTGAGCCAATTTCCAAGGCTCCTTATCGCATGGCTCCCATAGAGCTGAAGCAGTTAATGGAAAAACTACAGGAATTGTTAGAACGCGGATTCATTCGACCTAGTGCTTCTCCATGGGGCGCACCTGTTCTTTTCGTAAAGAAGAAGGACGACAATATGCGTCTGTGCATAGATTATCGTGAGCTTAACAAGATCACTATCAGGAATAGATATCCGTTGCCATGCATTGAAGACTTGTTTGACCAACTCCAAGGGGCCAAACATTTCTCCAAGATTGATCTAAGGTCGGGCTATCATCAGTTACGGGTCAAAGAGTAGGACATCGCCAAGAGTGCTTTCTATACACGTTATGGGCACTACGAATTCGTAGTCATGCCATTTGGCCTTACCAATGCTTCAGTTGTATTCATGGATCTGATGAACCGTATCTTCCATGAGTTCCTGGACAAGTTCTTCATTGTATTCATTGACGACATTCTGATTTTCTCTTAGTCAAAGGAGGAACAAGAAGACCATCTTCGTACTGTACTACTGATACTTCGCAAGAAGCAGTTGTATGCCAAATTCTCCAAGTGCGAGTTATGGTTAGACAAGGTGGCATTCCTAGGCCACATTGTATCAGCAGAAGGAATCACCATGGACCCAGCAAAGGTTGAGGCTAATACCAAGTGGCCAAGACCGACATCAACGACTGAAGTTTATAGTTTCTTAGGCTTAGCTGGTTACTACCGTAGGTTCGTAGAGAAGTTTCCCCGCTTAGCACCGCCATTGACCAAACTGATGCGGAAAGGGGAGAAATTTGTCTGGACTGAAGAAAGAGAGAAGAGCTCTGAAGATCTAAAGCAGAAGTTAGTATCTGCACCGATTCTTACTCTCCCATCTGGTACAGGTGGATTTTAAATCTACAGTGATTCTTCAGGGAAGGGACTTGGCCGTGTTCTCATGCAACATGGGAAAGTGATTGCGTATGCTTCACAGCAGCTTAAGCCCTATGAGGATAACTACACTACGCATGACTTGGAACTTGCAGCAATCGTGTTTGCATTGAAGATATGGAGGCACTACTTGTATGGAGAATCATGTGATATCTTGATAGATCACAAGAGCCTGAAATACATCTTCACTCAACGTGAGCTGAACATGAGACAGAGAAGATGGTTAGGAGCCGTTGAAGGATTATGACATTAATCTGCAGTATCTTCCTGGCAAGGCGAATGTAGTGGCAGATGCACTTAGTAGAAAGTCCAGTATGATCAACGACATTAAGATTGAGAAAGAGATTATAAGAGATTTGGAGAGACTAGACATTAAGATCATGGTACGTGGACAACATGGTTACTGGGCTAATCTTAGAGTGGAACCTGAGTTACTCTCTAGGATCAATGAAGCTCATAAGGATGATGGTGAAATCTGGGCGATCATTCAGAACTTGGATCAACAAACGGAGTTTCGGTTGGATGACGATGGTATCTTATGGCAGGGCACCAGACTTTGTGTTCCTGATGATCTTACTCTTAGGGAAGCGTTATTAGCTAAATATCATAGTTCCCCATTCTCCATTCATCCTGGTTCAACCAAGATGTACCACGACATCATGCAGTAGTTTTGGTGGAGTGGTATGAAACAGGATGTTGCTACTTATGTCTCCAAATGTCTTACCTACCAGCAGGTTAAGATCGAGCATAAGCGGTCTAGTAGTCTACTACAACAAAAAACAGGTCAATGATTATGGATATTGGGATAGTGGATGCTCAAGGCACATGACAGGGAAGGAAGATTATCTTACTAACTTCACTCCCACTAAGGATGGGGATAAGGTTTACTTTGGAGGCGGATATGGAACTATCACAGGCAAAGGAACACTTCTCACCAAGAACTTGCGTTTTGAGAACGAATTTCTGGTAAAGGAACTTGATTACAATCTTTTTAGTGTATCACAAGTTTGTGATAACAAAAATAAAGTTCTGTTTACTGATACTGAATGCTTGGTGTTAAGCAAGGATTATAAGATCCTAGATGAGAAATATCTTGACTATAAAACACCTAGACATAAAGACATCTATAATGGGAATCTGAATGAGATTAGAATGAATAACAATATGTCATGTTTTTATGCTAAAGCTTCAGTAGATGAGAGTAATCTATGGCACAGGAGACTAGGGCACATAAACTTTAAGAATATAAACAGGCTTGTGCGACTTGGCATGGTTGATGGCTTGCCTGAAAAGGCTTTCCACAATGACCACTCTTGTGTTGCATGTCTTAAAGGCAAGCAGCACAAGGTCTCATTCAAGTCTAAACAGGTGCACTCTAGTACTAGACCACTTCACTTACTGCATATGGACCTGTTTGGTCCAACTAATATAGAAAGTTTGAATGGTAAATCATACTGCTTTGTCATCACAGATGACTTTTCTAGGTTTACTTGGACTTTCTTTTTAGCTATGAAGAGTGATACTGTCGATACTTTGATTGATTTTATTACCCAGATTGAAAAGAAAACAGGTAATGAAGTTAAAATGCTTAGAAGTGACAATGGTGGTGAGTTTAGGAATAAAGTTTTAGATGATTTTTGTGCCAAGAAAGGGATTACTAGGCAGTTTAGTGTTGCCAGAACCCCACAGTAAAATGGGATTGCAGAAAGAAGGAATAGAACCCTAATTGAAGCAGCCAGAACTATGTTGGCTGATGCTCATTTCCCCATAGCTTTTTGGGCTGAGGCTGTGAATACAGCTTGCTATGTTCAAAATATAGCATTGGTCAACAAGATACAGAACAAAACACCATATGAATTACTTTGGGGAAGGAAACCTAATATTGGTTTTCTTAAACCTTTTGGCTGTCATGTAGTTGTTCTTGATACTAGTGATGCCTTAGGTAAATTTAGTGCAAAAGGTGATGAAGGCTATTTCATGGGGTATTCAGTGCAGAGCAAGGGATATAGGGTTTATCTTAAAAAGGAAAAACGTATACTTGAAAGATTACATGTTAGGTTTTTAGAGAGTAGACCTAGTGATCCTGAAAGTGGTCCAAATTGGTTGTTTGACTTGGGACCTCTATCTAGAACTTTAAATTATATGCCTGTTACTAATCCAGACATTGTGAAGGTAACTTCAAATGTTGTGGAAGAACAAGTTGTTGATGTTTCTAGTACACAGATTAATGAAGAGGTTGGATCACAAGCAGAAAAGTCTTCTCCTATACTAGAGTATGTCACAATTCCCATATGGACAGATGCTTTTGCTGCTGCTGCTGCTGGAAAGGATAATGGTGGTCCCCAAGTACCACCAGTTAACAACATGCATGGTCCTTCAGGCGCTGACAAAGGCAAATCTAGCACTGACAGGACAAATTAAGACGTTGATGGCTCAAACGTTGACAACAACATTTCAAGCGTTGTTAGCCCAAACGCTGACAACCAAGGTTCAGGCATTGACAACACTTTTGAGCATCTTTTCTCTTCTAATTTTGAGCAAGGTGGACCTTCCAACACTCATGAAGAGGTTCATATTGATGAAAGAGAGTCTGATGAAGATATTAGCAATATGGAAGACGAGATTGAGGACAATATACTTTTTGAAGGAGGAGTGCTTACTACTACAAACAAGAATCATCATCCTTCTCTTATCATTGGTGATGTGATGTCCCTTGTTCAGACTAGAAGATCTCATCAGAGTCTTGGAGGATTTATTGCTAATAATCACAAGAAGGTTGATACCCCTCTTATGCAAGCATGTTTGTTTGCCTGTTTTCTGTCACAACAGGAACCCAAGAAGATCTTTTATGCTCTCAAAGAACCATGTTGGGTGGAAGCAATGCAGGATGAGCTTCACTAATTTGCAATTCAGGATGTTTGGGAGCTGGTTAATTGTCCCAGATATGTCAGAACTATTGGGACAAGATGGGTTCTAAGGAACAAGAGAGATGAAAGATGTATTGTGGTCAGAAACAAGGCACGTTTAGTGGCTCAGGGATATACACAAGAGGAAGGGATAGACTATGAGGAGGTCTTTGCACTAGTTGCAAGGATTGAAGCCATAAGAATATTTCTAGCCTATGCTTACTACATGAGCTTCACTGTCTATCAAATGGATGTGAAGAGTGCCTTCCTCTATGGAAAAATTGTTGAGGAGGTGTATGTCATGCAGCCTCCTGGTTTTGAAGATCCAGAGAATCCAGACAAGGTGTATAGAGTCAAGAAGGCTATGTATGGCCTTCATCAAGCCCCAAGAGCATGGTATGGTACATTATCCACTTATTTGGTGGACAATGGATTCAAGAGGGGCACCATAGACCAGACATTATTTACCAAGAAGGCTGGTAAGGATGTTTTGCTTGTTCAGGTTTATGTTGATTATAACATTTTTGGATCTACTAATCCAAAGATGAGTGAGGATTTCTCCAAGCTCATGACAGACAAATTCAAGATGAGTGTAATGGGGGAGATGAACTTCTTTCTAGGGTTACAAGTTCAGTAGAAAGAAGATGGTATCTTCATCTCCCAGGATAAGTATGTGGCAGAGATCTTGAAGAAGTTTGGCTTTTCTCCACATGAAAAGAGGTCTACTACTCCTATGGATAGAGAACACCCTTGGGGAAAGATTGGAGATGGAAAGGATGTGGATGTCAGGCACTATAGATCAATGATTGGTTCATTGATGTATCTCACAACCTCCAGACCTGACATCATGTTTGCTGTGTGTGCTTGTGCACGCCATCAAGTGACTCCCAAAGAATGTCACCTTTATGCTGTCAAGAGAATCTTTAGGTACCTAAGATGTTATCCTAGTCTTGGCTTGTGCTACCCAAAGGATTCCCCATTGGAGCTTATTGCATATTCAGACAGTGACTATGGAGGTGATAAGTTTGATAGAAAATCCACAACTGGTGGATGTCAGTTTCTTGGGAGCAGGTTGATATCTTGGCAATGCAAGAAACAAACAGTAGTGGCTAATTCTACAACTGAAGCAGAGTATGTAGCTGCAGCTGCTTGTTATGGACAGTTTTTATGGATTCAGAACCAGCTGTTGGACTATGGGTATAATTTCATGCATACCAAGATATTTGTTGACAATAACAGCACTTTATGCATTATTAAGAATCCTGTACATCATTCTAAAACCAAACACATAGAAATTAGACACCATTTTATAAGAGATAGTTTTGAAAAGGGTTTAATACAACCAGATAGGGTTGGCACAGAAGAGAATGTGTCAGATTTACTTACTAAACCTTTTGATTCTGGAAGGTTTCAATACTTGGTAACAAGTATTGGAATGATCAATCCCACATAATATGTGTTTTGGGGTCTTTTTGTAAAAGTATGTATAGGATAATGCATTGTTATTGGTCTTTTGAAGATTTAGATTTTCCACTATATTTTTCTAACACTGACAAAGGTGGCTTTAACGCTGATAAGTGTTATTATGACGTTGTCAGCAATATATTTGTCTAACGCTGACAAAGCTTTTCTTAACGCTGACAAGTGTTATCGGGGCATTGTCAGCAACAATGTTAGTTTTGTGGTTTTCAATATAAATGTTCAGGTGGTGTTAGCATTATACCATTGGATACAGAGTTGCTTATGGATCATTGGATAAGCATTTGAGCATGTTTTTATTTATGGATGATGGTTGGAATTTTCTATTCCTATCTTGACATAATTTTTTTTTATGATCATGCATATTTTTGGCAACATATGTATCACAGTTTAAGGGGAGGTTTTAGGAACCTTTAGGACCTTTGGGTATCCTTATGATACTCTTATCACAATTCTAGATTGTGTCCACAGGTGAGTATGAGTTAGTTTTACTAAATCATGAGGCATTGTAGCATGCAAAGTTGATATACTATGCATGCTGCCAGGACATTTTTGGCCTAGAATTGGATGTGGTCTGTTGGGAGACTTGGGAATGATTTTATCATGGGTTTTACCTGGGAGTAACAAGGAATTTTATGAGGTAACTTAGTTGTTAAGAGTTTTGGTTAGCAAGGGACACTAGAGGACTGTTATGTCTATCTTGCATAAGCAAGTGTGCATAACTGGACAGTGCTTGCCGCCCTATAATAAATGTCAACTTATAGGTTATCTTCTCTAGGATAAATTACTTTGTTAAGGTCATTTTTTATTTTTATAAATTTTTATTTTTGGACGCTGACAAGTATTTTTCCAAGCGTTGTTGTGACCAATTTAGACGCTGACATGGCTTTGGCAAACGTTGACAAGAATATAGCCGTTGGGCGTTGATGGGTTATTTTTTACCGTTGACACTCAATGGGACCTACCCAGTTGTTACTTTTTGACATATTTTGGGCCGTAATTTTGGGAGCAGATAACTTTCATTTAATGCATGAGATAAACTTATTTCTTTTCAATATTTTCATGATTGTCTTTTGAGAATAGTTGCCTAATTTTTGGCCAATCAATGCATTTTTCTCTCCTATATATTTGGCTCCTATTTTAAACAGGGTACCTATCATTCTTGTCTAACAATATTTTCTCCTATACTTCATCTTTATCACTCATTCAAACAGCTTTCTACAATGGCACCAAAATTTAAACCAAGCGATTTGGAATTGGGGTTCAGGAGTCAACACAACATGATAGCATAGCTGGAAGCTGATGACACTCTGTTTCCCCAATACACACAAATGATGGCGTATTTGAATGCATCCCCAAATAGGTATGCTCTTTCTCATGCTCCACTCATTCCTGTCACACATATTAAACAGTTTTGGAACAATGTTAGTTCCTCAACAGTTAATAAGGTGACTACATTATCATCTATTGTTCATAGGCGCACATGGGTGGTTACTGAAGCTTTGGTTCG
Source organism: Glebionis coronaria (assembly GCA_025667525.1). Taxonomy (NCBI): domain Eukaryota; kingdom Viridiplantae; phylum Streptophyta; class Magnoliopsida; order Asterales; family Asteraceae; genus Glebionis; species Glebionis coronaria. The sequence continues at coordinate 20,650 of JANFOE010000648.1, read as the reverse complement.
CCAAGCTTTGAATCTTGATGATGCAAATGGTATAACCACCCTCCCCATTAATGAAATAGAACAGGGACTAAGGGCTTTGGGTTATCCTTTCCCTGATGAGGGAACTTTAAACAAGTATCATAAACAGGAGTTTCCCCCAGCCTGGAAGTACCTAATACATGTCCTCTTGCAATGTTTGAGTCCCAAGTGTACTGCACACAATGAGATCAATAGATCTATTGCTAGTGGTATTGTGTGCATTGCTACTGGGCAAAAGTTTAATTATTCCAAAATGATTTTTAAGGGAATTTGTAAAACTAAAGGGAACAAAATGACTTTAGCTTATCCCAGATTTTTACAAATGGTTTTTGATGTCCCAAGTTACTGCACAAGGGATCATGATGATTTTTATGAGATCCCTGTGCAAAAGAAAGCAATTTTTTACAAAGATGAACTCACCCCCACATCGTGACTTACCCCTCACCCAGCTATGATTGCTGTCATTGAAGCAGCACAACCTCAACCAGACCCACAACCCCAACTTGACCCAATACCTGAACCTTTACCTTCACCACAACACATGCAAATTGACCAAGAACCCTTCGACGCTGACACATTAAATGTTGGCGTTGACATGCCTATTCCAAACGTTGACACCAATCCTTCACATACCCAAACACCCCTTAACCAACCCACATCCACCCAATCCACATCATCTTCTCCCCAAACACAATATAGGTTGCAGAAATGCCAAAGGACTACTGGAGTGTTCTCCTCTAGTGGTCCTAGCCATGTAGCAGAGAGAACCACCACCACAAGTGTGGTTGGTGCTATGGATGAGGATGGGACTATTGGTTCTGGCTTAGAAGTTGTCCAAGACAGTCCTACCATCATTAAGACCTCATACATGCCCAATGAATCTAACTTAGGAGGTCAAATACCCATTTTAGAGGAGGGAAGATTGGAACTAATGACTATAATGGAATTGATGGCAGTCTGCATTAGCTTGCAAACGCAAAATGCAGACTTGGTACAAGTTGTCAGTACACAAGGCCTTGAACGCAAGCAATTGAGGGAGAGGATTGTTATCTTGGAGAATGCTAGCACAAGGCGTGGGATGGAGGAATCTTACAAAGGGCAGGATGAACAGATAAATGTGAGTGATAAGGGCTCACATGATGGTGAATCTTTGGGTGTTGCTGAGGCCCTAACAAGTTTGAAGAAACAACCAGGTTTTGATACGTCTCTAGTCACTCCTAAAACTTAAATGTGTCTTTTACAACTATGTTGGAGGAAATTACAAGAGGCGATGAGACAGGTAACTTGGGCGTTGTCAAACAAGATTTGAACGCTGACATGGGTAAATTGGGCGCTGACAAGGCAAATTTGAGCGTTGACAGACCTGCAGATGAGGTTGATGTATTCCAGTCATCATCCATCATCAAAGAAGTTTCTTCACAGGTATTACCATCTACCTTACCCACAGTTGATCCATTAGATAAGGGTAAGGGTATTATGGTAGAAGTAGATGTTCCAAAGAATGCAGCATAGATTGAGTTTGATAGAAGGTTGGCTGCACAAATTATGGAACAAGAAAGAAAGAAGGTGGGTGAATCACCTTTTGTTGTCACTTCAGAAGAACAAGAAGGAAGTGATGAAGCCAGTTCTGATTCAAGTTTAATGATAATAGAACAACCAGAAAGACTTGAGTATGGAGATGAATTGGCAAGAGAGAAGTTGAATGAGTTGAAATTGCAAGTTGATTTTGATATGCCAGAAGTTGTTCAGATGTACCATGCTTGGGAAGATAGGTGTATAAAGAATCCACATTTGACTATTTCAGACCAGATATGGGGTTTGGAGATTCTTCTAAGAGTACAAAAGGTTTGTAAGGTAATTCTAAAACACAGGGCTAGCAATATTCTCTCAATGTTGAAAAGGGATAGAAGGGAGTTGTACTCCATGCTACTCAGATGTCATGGACAGGGTGGACTTATAAGAAATTGATTGGATTAACATTTGAAGATTTGGAGTTAAAAGCTTTTCCCATTTGGGCAAGAGTGCAGGAAGAAAACACTCTAAGACTTCTTTCTGATGAAAGAAAAGAAGAACTTGTAGAAGAAATGGAGCTTAAGAAGGCAATGATTGTTCCCAGACCTGTGAAAAAGGGAGTCCCTCTTGAGTTTCCCAAAGATATGGATAGGTTGAATCCAAGTGAAGCTGTTATAAGAAGGAGCCTCAAGCTCTCACCATTGGAAGCTTCAGATATGGTACAAATGTTACCTCTTGATTCTTAAAACTCTATTATAAGCTATGAAGAAGATGAATGTGGGTTTTGGAAGATTGACAGGTATGGAAAAGAGGTTCACACTTTTACCACTCTTATATCTTTGTTTGCAAGTTTTGATAGAGAAGACTTGGTAGATCTATGGAGGTTGTTAGAGGCCAAGTATGAGACTGAAGCTCCCACTTCAGTCAATGCAATAAAACTATGGTCAACATTCAAAAGAATGTGTGGACCAAGAGATGAAGATCCTGCTATTTGGAAGGATCTTGAAGATGACCTCAGTGGTCTTCAATGGCGTTTGTATTCAGCTGCTGGTGTATATTACTTGAGTTTTACAAAGTTTGCTGAGTATCTTCTTGTAGATGCTCAGTATTCCATGTCCAAGGATGTCTTGGAGAAGATGAAGACAACACAGCTGGAAATTGATTATTCAAGTGACGTGGCCAAAGATTTGATCAAACATATTTATTACCAATATGAGAAAGTTTGTAAGATTCCTCCTAGTTCTTAGTGTTTATTCAGAAACTCGATTATTAGAGTAAATATCAAGTTTAGGGGAGGATTGTTGGGAATAAAATATAGCCAGTCTACTTGAGCGCTGACAAGAGTAAAACAAGCGTTGATAGGAAGAAAACAAACGCTGAAAGATCAAGCGTTGACAAGAAGAAGTCAAGCGTTGATACATTTAAGACAAACACTGATGGAAAGATTTAGTCTACGTGTATATTGTTTCTAGTTTGTTTCTAGTAAGGATAAGTTCAACATTGTATTTTCTATAATTATCTTTACCTAGAATAGTTGATACGTAGACTCTTGTACAAGGCTTCTTATGTCTATAAAAGAAGACCTTTAGGTTATTGTTTAATATAAGTTTTCATACGTTAAACACTTTCATTGTAAGCAAGTTTGTTATCATTAATCAAAGTGAAAGTTTGTTTACATCTTTGTGTTCTTGTTTAAGTGTTAATTCCGCATAACACTTAGATGATCATATACATATAAAAGGTTTCTCTACGTGTATAACTTGATCTAATCTCGTATACATAAAGCTAAATCGATCTAAGTTTGGGATCAACAGTGACCGGTTTTGGGTGTACACTGCTATAGATACTGCTTCTGCCCATAAAAACAATGGAGCCTTTGCGTAAATTAACATCGTTCGAGCAACTTCCATTAGTGTGCGATTTCGCCTTTCAACAACACCGTTTTGTTGTGGAGTGCGTGCAACGGATGTTTCATGAGATATGCCAACTTCTTCATAATAATCACGCAAGATTTGATTCACAAATTCAGTTCCATTATCTGTACGAATGCGTCGGACAGTAGTGTTGAGACGCACTTGAATCATCTTGAGAAATCCGAGGATGAATTTCGGTGCCTCATTTTTTGTTGTAAGAAATTTCACCCATGTAAACCGAGAGTAATCATCCACAATAACGAGGATGTACTTTTTGCCACTAAGACTTTCAACACGCATTGGCCCACAAAGATCCATATACAACAGATAAAGTTTCTCTTGGTTGGTGTCTTCCGTCTTGGGTTTGTAAGATTTCTTAGTGCTTTTCCCCATTGTACACGCGGAACACAAATGATCCTTGTGAAATGAAAGTTTAGGAAGACCACGAACAAGTTCGTTTTTTGCCAAATAATTAATAGCGTCAAAGTTAAGATGAGATAACCGTCGATGCCATAACCATGACTTAGTCTTCGATGCTTTGGAGAGAAGACATACGGGAGAAACGACCATCATGTCTTGTAGAGACAAAGTATACAAATTATTCCCTCGAGTACCTTTCAATAAATCAACCCCTTCCAAATTACGTATGAAGCAGGTATGCTCTCGAAAAGCAACTTCTAGGTTTGCATCACAAAATTGTCCCACAGAAAATAAGTTGTGACCGAGACCTTCCACATAATACACTCTTGAAATTATAACATTCCCAATATGATATTCACCATAACCCATTATATTTGCAATATGATCATTTCCAAATCTAACTGTACCAAGAAACTTGTTGACGAAATTTCTGAGCTGAGAGCGATCTTAGGTCATATGCTTGGAGCAACCAGAGTCCAAATACCAGAGAACAATTTGGACCACCTGTTTTCAATAACAACAGTAGACAATGCATTGGAAACTATTGGTTCCTGAGTGTTAGCAGATACAGATATAAGATTATTAGAATTGCTAACATGTTTGTGACCCTTAGATTTCCTGTGTTTTCTAATGTGAGTTTTAGCACTAACAGGTTTTATAGTTCCAACTTTCTTAGGTTTTGGATTATCCGCGGGCACTATAGTGGGAGTAGACCTATTTAAAGGGAATTTGTTTCCTACAGTAGTGTCGGTGTTCCTATTTAAAGGACACGCTTGTGTTTTGGTAACCTTGGTACTCCTAGTTAAAGGGCACGCTTTCTTCGTTGTAGTGGGAGTGATCCTAGTTAAAGGGCACGCATTTCCTACTATAGTGAAAGTTCTACCAGTGGGGCGCCACAACCAACCAACTTGGGTTAACACTTTCCCAGTCGGTTTCCATTCTAATCCATTTTTCCGGGCATACATCTCATTCACATGGTCAATAAGGCAAGAATCATGACTACTAGAAAACATACATTCATTACAATTCCAAAATTTCAAATTAGAATTCACACTAGGTTTAGAACGCTGCACAACCGCAGAGCCTTTAGGTTTAGCTACATGATTCTTTTTATTCAAAACAGAAATAACATTCCTAGGATGGGCTTCTACTTTCTTCTTTACTTGACTACTAGATGGGGGCAAGATCCTATCATTCTTCTTGTTTCTTTTAAGCTTAGATCTTTGAGCCTTAGTAGTGGTGCTTACTCCTGTAGAAGGCAACACGGGAATATTAGAGGCTGGTTTTGATTCTGCCTTATCTTTTGTGACCAAAGTTTGAGTTGGTTTAGTCCTAGGGCCCTTATTAAATGGTGTGACGGCTATAAGGTTCCTTTTGATTGCACTAGAGGACGATGCTGAGACAGTGGCTGTGTTATCCACAACATTTTTACCTTTTAGAGTACGAAGTGTTTCCTTTAACTCAGCCAAGACCAGATTCTTATCACAAATTTGTTCCCTCAAATCAGATATTTCCACCGACTTTCGATTCAATTGTTCAATCAATGATTGATTATGTGCAGTGATATCAACACATGCGGGCTTTACTGAATCGAAGAGTCGTGTATTTTTCTGTTTTAAGTTATCAACTTTGGACAAAATCTTGGAAACTCGATTATCTAGATCAAGTTTAAAATTCTCAGCGGCCTCAAGTACGTTCACACAGTTAAGCTCCTTAGATTTCTCTATTTCTATCGGCAAAGATTTAGCAACATTGTCACTAAGACAAGCCTTCGAATGAACACCTTCGAATGAACACCTTCGAATGACGTTTCAAAGATTTCTTGAATAAATTGTTGCTTGGATTCAAGCGAAATACAATGTGTTTGAATCTCATCAAAACGTTTTGAAAGCGACAAATATGAATCTTGAAGCTTTAAAAATTCAGCGTCAGATTCGTGACAAGTACTATCTACCACATTATCCACAGATTCAACAATATGCACAATAGAATCATTATCAACACTTTTATTCACACAGATGGAAACTATATCATGAGACATCACTTGCTTCAGAAGTTGATTATTTTGGCGTGAAACCTATTCTATTTTAAGTAAACTGTTTTCATAAGCATCATCCATTTCATTGAAAACACGTCTAACTTCTTCTATTTCCAAAAGCAAATCTTGATCAAGATTACTAAGACAAGCCTTAACATTCTTTACAAACGGAACAATTTCATCTCGAAACGCAGCTCTAGTGTGCTCAAAGTTCCATTCACCTTCCGTTATGGCCGAAGCCGTCGTACGTTCCAAAATGACCTTGTCAAAATCGGCTAAGTGTTGGTGTACCGCATTTAAGTTAACGGACGCCTTACTTACCGGTGGAATTAACTTTGTTAAATCCGTTTTGACAAGTGTAGGTGACGTACTAGGAGGGTTTTCATTTGACAAAATTTGGGGCACAAGAACTGTCAATTCAGCTAATTCCTTTTGTAAGCGAATGTGGGTCTTTTTAGACAATTGATCTTTGTTATACTGATCATAATCAATCATATGGAATTTTGAAAGCATTTTAGAATGAGTTTCATCCGCAAGTGATTGTGTCTCCTCAGAACTACGAACAAAAGGTGCTTCTTTCGATTTGCCAATAAGGGTCATATCATAAATACACGGAATATATTCCTGAGCTTATTTTGCATAACCGGGGTTAGGTGGTAAATCTTGAAGACGTTTAAGTTCGAGTTCTTTAAATGATTTAGTTAAAAAATGAACCTTTTCTGTGGAAGCGTATTGTTTTAAAAGCTGTTGTTCTTTGAATTTAAGAAGTTTGGTAGCATTAATTTCCGATTCAAACTTTTTAGACTCGAGAGTTTCGAAATCCATTTTAAGTTTCTGAAAATCATTGACAACCGACTCTTTTGCTTTTAATTCATTGGAAAGATTGGCTTTTAATGATTCTATTTCTTTCAAGTGTTCAATCTTTTCAAAACGAAATTGGTCAAATTCAGAACATGTTATTTTCTCTGCTTGAGGGACCATTTCAAAAGTTTTGAGCTTTTCTTTATGCAACGCAAGCTCAGCAGTTAGGGTGGAATTCGTATCTACGGATTGTCTGAGAGCCATATGCATTTGATCAATAATATGTTTAGGCACCATGACCAAATCATGTTGAGCAAAAGATTCCATACCCGTCGTAGCATTTGGTTGAGGTTCACTCAAATGTGTAGGATTGGGTACCACATCATTTGAGTTACTAGTTCCCGAATGCTGTTCGAGGTTGTCATTTTCATGCCCAACTTGATGTTGATTATCATCATTACCAAGATTGGTTGTGGTGGGTACCTCACTGATGACATCAGAACCGTAGTGAGAGAGATTAGCAACGAGAGCATCTTGGGCAGAATGAATGTCATCACAATCCGAATCATATGTGTCAAGATCATCTGATTGATAAGCTGCATTAGAAGTGGAAACGACTGCAATGCCTTCAGTATCTGCTGCCCCTGGGTCTGCAAGAAATGCTAACTCCTATGAATCCAAAATCTTCCCCTTAGACTGAGCATCAACCAAATACATCTTCTCACGAAACCATGCATAATCCCTTCTCCTTTTCGGCTGAGTGCATTGCCTAGCCATATGACCTTGTCCTCGGCAATTATAGCAAGTCACAACCTTTTGAGGACCAATGAGGCTTCCATTACCATAGCTTGAGAATTCACAGCTTGAGTGTAACACCCCATTTTGGAAATGGAATCTTAGGCATAATCATGGCGTGTCATCAAAGCATACAAGGATAAATGTCTAAGCATTAATTGACCATAAAAGGGAAATACCGGAATCAAACATCGGTAACCCCAAAGTAGAGCTCATCACACACAAACATAAATACTGTAAAAGGAAAGGACGAAACAATGTCCATTGCAAGCTGTATTAAAATAAAGGAAATGCATAAAGTAAAGAAAGACAGTAAAGCTTCCAATCCATATGCACGTACGTTTGAGATCTACGAGCGTCCCTGAGTACCTGCCGTTTTGGGAACATGAAAAGGAAAACGGCTGAGCAAGACGCTCAGTGCACGGATGTACAAAAATAGCATGAAATAGGATAAGCATGTAACATATAACAACGGAAGACTAAGTTCTGAGTAGACTGGTTAAGTATTGAGAAAACTGGTTTTATAGTTTGAAAAGCCTGATGTTTATCTTATGAAAACTGTTTTAACATATATATACCATAGCCCATATAGGTCATGAAAAGGTCACGTGCATGAATACTTGGAGGGGTGACCTCATCATGCTGATTAGAGGGGATGCCTCTAATTAATATACTGGTCTGGGTAGGAGGGATCAACTCCTTGTGAAGGATGCAAGGCACACACCACATTCACCATGAAATACTGAATAAACATGTAACTAGGATGCACCCATACGCCCCACATGATATAATAATATGGCCAAAACTGAAAGGGACGCCACGAGCAATCACTCCGCCGTGGGGAAGTCATAACATTGGTGCCTCCAATGTTATGGTTATGGTACCTCCATAACTAGGTGAAACTGGTCATGCTTGTATATGGCTATAGGTATGCTAATTAAACATATGCAATTCAAAACAATAAAACAAATACTGGGAAAACAGTTGGCTGCATACGGGGAAATCCTAATAAGGAAAGAATGTCCATACTGAAAGGACGGGAATCTGTACCTCAAGTCCAGTGAATGAACGGAAGAAAGACTCCTACTTCTGGATCACTAACGCTACATGAATACACACGTGTATAAGTATCGAATCACTGATTACGTACTCGGTTTTATGTCTCATCTTAGCTTACTTTGTATGTTTTAGGTCATGGTTTACTGTTTAAAGCCCTATCTGTGTTTACCTTGTACTCTGATTAATCTGATAAAGTATTACTGGTAATTCATGTATTATTATACTTACTGTGTAATAATAAGTAACTTTCAAAAAATAGCAGGTTTCCAAAAATAGAAAGTTCCCAAAAATAGAAAGTTTCCAAAAATAGAAAGTTTCCAAAAATAGAAAGTTACCAAAAATAGAAAGTTTCCAAAAATAGAAAGTTTCCAAAAATAGAAAGTTTCCAAAAATAGAAAGTTTCCAAAAATAGAAAGTTTCCAAAAATAGAAAGTTTCCTAAAATAGAATTTACTGCTTAATATAGATTAGTTTCTAAAAATAGAAAGTTTCCAAAAATAGATCAGCTGCCTTAATTAAATAAGTTTCCATATATATAGAAGGTTTCCATGATTAGATTAGCTACCTGAAATAGACAGATTTCCATATATAGCAGGTTTCCATTAATAGATTAGTTGCCTTATTTAATTAAGTTTCTATAAATAGAAGTTTCCATAATTAGAATTAAGCTGGTTACATAAGCTAACATATAAGTCTAAGTGTTTATAAGCTTATTTCTTAAGTCATATGATATAGTGTATAGTTTAATTATTAGTTCATGTATTTTAATTAAACTATAGGTTAAGCATTTTAATTAAAGTATAACATGTTTTAATTAAAATGGAATAAAATACTTAGGTTAAAATGTGTATTAATATGTATTAATAATATAACATAAGTCATGTCTAAATTAATTAATTATAAGCATGCTTTAAATAATTAATTAATTATAACTTATAACATAAAAATACTTAGGTTAAATTAATATCATGCTAAATTAATAATTAAAATAACCTAAGTCATGGTTTAATTAATATCTCATGTTATTAATTAATTTATATCCTAAGTTCATAATTCATAAAATTAACATGTAGCATAAATCATGATTTAACCAACGAACCATGAATCGGGCATGAACTCGACACCGTACCCCGAGCCAACTCGGGGTACTTGTGACCCCTTGCTGCCGTGGGTCCCACATGCACCAACCAAGACCAAAATGGTCTTGGTGGTGGCGGCTAAAAGCAAACCGAACCCCCCCTCGGGTTAATTATACTAGGCGGCCAAAAACAAACACCCTCATATAACAACCTTTGATTTTAATTAACCCCAAAACATGTTAGATCTATGTTTAATTATCATGTTTTAACAAAAATAAAAATAGCATGTTCATGAAAATAATTAAAGATTAAAAAGAAATGAAAAGAAACGTTTAGAATGATATACCAATACGTAGCTTGAAAGAGGATGAACAAACACGGTTTATAGCAATGATTTTTGTGATCAAGATCAATCAACAACCACCTTTGGTGGTCTTAGGGGTGGCAGCACAAAGAGAGACCAAGGAGGAGGAGAGAAAACTTTTTAGGTTAAATGCTATTTTCTTGAAATGTAAAAATGAAAAGAATATTTACCATAACCCCCCCTTTCATGTAAAAAGTCAATGGGCTAAGCCCATTTAGTTATGTGTGCCATGGGTATGGGGGCCCACATGGGGTACCCGTACCTTTTCTCGTGTCCCGATGTTTCGTGTTTGTTCGTGGTTAAACGTGTTCGTGTTTAAAGTGTTTCTGTTTATTTTATCATGTAGTTTATCGTATTATTTACACTCGTAATTAAGTACTTACGTAATTATTTTAGTTCGTGTTTTAAAATGGTGATCATGATTTAATTATGTTCACGTGAAATATCTATTAACTGTTTATCATGAGTTTGTACGTAATCGATACTTATCATGTCATACACGTATGCACTTGCTTGATTATTAGGACATGAATGTGATCAATACTAAATAGGGTAAGTTTTAATCTAGGACGTACGATCTTAAGTGCACTATTCATGGTAAAAGCATGCGGGTTTTACAATTCTCCCCCCCTAAAAAGAATAATTCGTCCCCGAATTATAGATAAAGTAAACTGGAAAGAAGTAACATACCCGAACTCAAAATATGAAGTGAGGGTAAGAAGCCCGGATATACTCCTCCGTTTCCCAAGTGGCTTCCCGCTCGGTATGGTCCCTCCAAAGAATTTTGACGAATGGAATCGTCTTTCTTCTCATGACTCGTTCTTGCCTGTCAAGAACTCGTTCGGGTTCCTCTATAAAAGTGAGATCTTCACGTATCTGTTCCAGTGGATACTGAACCATGTGAAGGGGATGATACTTGTACCCTCTGAGTAAGGACACATGAAACACGTTATGCACGTGCGAAAGCTGAGGAGGTAACGCCAATCGGTAAGATACTTCACAGATTCGTTCAATGATATCAAACGGTCCGATGAAACGAGGACTGAGTTTCCCTTTGATCCCGAAGCGTTTAACACCACGCGCCGGCGAAACCTTGAGGAAGACGTGGTCTCCCACATTAAAATGTATGTCCCTACGATGCTTATCAGCGTAACTCTTCTGACGTGACCGTGCTTCCTTCAGCTTCTGCTTAGCTACTTCGATCTTCTCACTGGTCATTTCTATAATTTCTGGTCCTTCGAGTGTTCGCTCTCCCACTTGATCCCAGCAGATTGGAGCGCGACACTTCCTGCCATACAACATTTCGAAAGGAGCACATTTGATACTTGCGTGCCAGCTGTTGTTGTATTCAAACTCGACCAAACAGATGTAATCGTCCCAATCACCTTTCCATTCCAACGCACACGACCTTAACATATCTTCCAATGTCTGAATCGTTCGCTCCGACTGTCCGTCCGTTTGAGGATGAAAGGCCGTACTCAGCTTAAGTTGTGTACCCCAAGCGTTTTGTAGACCTTTCCAGAATCGCGACGTGAAACGAGGATCTCTGTCTGAGACGATGCTGGAGGGAGCACCGTGGAGTCTCATGATCTCCCTTCTGTAAGTATCTGCGAGTTTACTTACCGGATCTTCCTTGCGTATCGGTAAGAAATGAGCTGATTTGGTGAGTCGATCGACGATGACCCAAATGGCATCGTACTTCTTCTTGGTAGGCGGAAGACCGGTAACAAAATCCATGGTGATTTTGTCCCACTTCCACTTTGGAATATCCAACGGTTGAAGGAGACCTCCCGATCGCTGATGCTCAATCTTAACCTGCTGGCAGGTAAGACATTTGGAGACATAAGTGGCTACATCCTGTTTCATACCACTCCACAAAAAGTGTTGTCTGATGTCATGGTACATTTTTGTCGACCCAGGATGTATAAAAAATGGGGAGCTGTGAGCTTCAGCTAACAATGCTTCCCGGAGTTCTTGATTGTCAGGAACACAAAGTCTCATGCCCTGCCAAACGATACCGTCTGCGTCCATTCTGAATTCTGTCTGCTTCTCCAAATTCTGAATTATCGCCCATATTTCTCCATCATCCTTCTGAGCTTCCTTGATCCTAGACAGTAACTCGGGTTCCACTCTAAGATTCGCCCAGTATCCATGCTGCCCACGTACCATGATTTCGATGTCTAGCCGTTCCAAGTCTCTTATGTTTTGTTCCTTGATTTCAATGCCGTTGATCATTCCGGACTTTCTGCTGAGTGCATCTGCTACTACATTAGCCTTTCCGGGATGATACTGTAGGTTAATATCATAATCCTTCAACAGTTCCAACCATCTCCTTTGTCTCATGTTCAATTCACGTTGAGTGAAGATATACTTCAAGCTCTTGTGATCCGTGAAAATGTCGCATGATTCTCCGTATAAGTAGTGCCTCCATATTTTCAATGCGAACACCACTGCAGCAAGTTCCAGGTCATGCGTAGGGTAGTTTTCTTCATAGGGCTTAAGCTGCCGTGAAGCATACGCGATCACTTTCCCATGTTGCATGAGAACACAGCCCAGTCCCTTCCCCGATGCATCGCTATAGATCTGAAATCCACCTGTACCAGATGGGAGAGTAAGAATAGGTGCAGATACTAACTTCTGCTTTAGGTCTTCGAAGCTCTTCTCTCGTTCTTCCGTCCAGACGAATTTCTCTCCTTTTCGCATCAGTTTGGTGAGAGGTAAAGCCAAGCGGGAAAAGTTCTCCACGAATCTGCGATAATATCCAGCTAAGCCTAAGAAACTGCGGACTTCTGTCGCTGACGTTGGTCTTGGCCATTTAGTGATAGCCTCAACCTTCGCTGGGTCCATAGTGATCCCTTCTGCTGATACAATGTGACCTAAGAATGCCACTTTGTTTAACCAGAACTCACACTTGGAGAATTTCGCATACAGCTGCTTCTGACGAAGAATCTGTAGTACCGTACGGAGATGGTCTTCGTGTTCCTCCGTGGACTTTGAGAAAATCAGGATGTCATCGATGAATACAATGACAAACTTATCAAGGAATTCGTGGAATATTCTGTTCATCAGATCCATGAATACTGCTGGAGCATTAGTCAGGCCGAATGGCATGACTACAAACTCATAATGGCCATAGCGGGTACGAAAAGCAGTCTTGGCAATATCCTGCTCTTTAACCCTTAGCTGATGGTAGCCTGACCTTAGATCGATCTTTGAAAAGTGTTTGGCTCCTTGAAGTTGGTCAAACAGATCATCTATACGTGGCAGTGGATATCTATTGCGGATGGTAATCTTATTAAGTTCACGGTAGTCAATGCAAAGTCGCATGCTGCCGTCCTTCTTCTTGACGAACAAGACCGGTGCGCCCCATGGAGATGCGCTTGGTCTAATGAACCCTCGCTCAAGAAGTTCCTGCAGTTGGTCCTTCAGTTCTTTTAGCTCTATGGGAGCCATACGATACGGAGCCTTAGATATTGGTTCAGCTCCTGGAACAAGGTCGATGTTGAACTCCACTTCTCGTGCAGGTGGTATGCTTGGAAGTTCAGCTGGGAAGACGTCTTGAAATTCCAAAACTACTGGTTGATCCTGAATCGATGGGGATTCAACATCCATGTCGTGAACCGTAGCTAGATAACCCTCACAGCCATGTGACAGTAATGCATGTGCTTGCAAGGTAGATATGACTTGTACAGACCGTCCGGGTATGAACCCGTTATGTGTGTACTCTGGTGCATTAATGTCGCCGAAGATCACCCGATATGAGTGGCAGTCTATGGTAGCATGGTGCTTGGATAGCCAGTCCATGCCAAGAATCATATCAAACTCAATCATGTCTAGTGGAAGTGCATCTACTGCACGAACTTTATCGTCAAACTCTAGAGGAAGACTCTTGTATACATGAGTTATTAATACAGAGTCCCTCAAAGGCGTGGAAATGGTAAGCCTATTTTCTAATGGCAAAGGAAGTGTCCTGATGTTCTTAGCATATGTAGTGGAAATAACTGAGTGAGTGGCACCCGTGTCGAAAAGAACACATGCAGCTTAGCCGTACATATACAAAATTCCAGTAATGGTACCTGTAGATTTGTTTGCCTGATCGCGAGATGTCGTGTAGACACGCCCAGTGGTAGGAGGCGGCTTATTATCAGCATGACCCGAGGTACCCTCCATCTCACCCTTACGGCAATCTCTCATACGATGGCCAGGGAGACCGCACTTGTAGCACGCGTCGGAATCACGACGACATAGGCCAGGGTGTCTGCGATGGCAAGTATTGCAAAGAGGATGAGTGAATCCTCCAACAGGAGTCCTTGCTTGCTGAGGGCCTACTGATGACAAAATGTGTTAAGATAAAGTATATGCACGAGTATAAGACATATGCATCATAAGATGTTCACCAGTGATAGCTGAACGGTTAGGCTGCGAACCCCTGTGGTTCTGGTCCTTCCCGTTACCATGGTTCCTGGTAGAGGTTAATATAGTGTCAGCATGAGAGATATAACATGAAATCAGAAGAAGATGCGTAAATAGTAGGATCTGCTGTTGTTGGAGTGTCCAGCGTTGTTACGGTAATTATCATTACCGTTACGCCTTTCCACAACAGAACGGTCGTTAGTGTGACCGTTTCCTCTGGGCTGATGAGGCTGCTGCTGAGTAGCCGGCTGAGACCGGTCCCCAGTTTTCTGCCTGGAAGATACAGTTTAAGAGATGATTATTGAACATATAATGATAGGATGCGGTTTGGTTACCGTTTGAATACGAAATGTTTACCTCTTGTCGGGTCTTTCAGCTTCCCCGAACTCATCTCGTTCCTGCAGCATCTCTAGCTTCCTTGCTGCGTCGGCCACTTGTGCTACTGTATTGAACGTAGCACACACCAGATTGTTCGCGACCGAGGTGCGCAGTGCCCACCTAAAGTGGTGTGCCTGGTCCTCAGGAGTACCAGCTGCTGCTCCCAGGAAACCAACTAAGCGAAGAAAGCGCTGCATGAATTCGTTGCTATTCTCGCCCGCTCTCTGTCGTATCCCATGGTACTCTCGATTGAGCTTGTCCTGCTCTGCCTTGGGAAAGAACTGCTCCATCACTCTCTCCTTGAATTGGGCCCATGTCAAACCAGCGACCCAATCATCACCTCCTTCCGACTGCGTCAAGGCTAGCCACCAGCTGAGTACATCGCCTTCAAACCGGTAGCATGCCAATCTCGCCTTGTATGCGGGGTCACAGCCCATAGCATTGAAAATCTTCTCGATATGAGTCAACCAGCTTTCAGCATCGCTGGGGCTATCATTCTTTTCAAAAGCTCTAGGACGGAGCTTGTTGAATCTTTCCAGCCACACTGCTAGTGTCACTGGAGGAGGAGGAGGAGGTGCCTGATTCTGCTGCTGCTGATTGTTGGCAGCTTGGACTTCAGCACGGATGTCATTCCTTAGTTGAGGAAGCAAGGCTTGCATGGCAGCCTGAATTGCAGCATTGAGCTGCTCTTGCTCGCGTGTGAGAACCATCTGACTGTATAACATAAAACATATGATTAACAGTTCAAAACATAAAATATAAATAATATATATACATGAAAAAAAAAATTATACAAAAAAAAATAATTTCACGAGAAAAATTTTATGCAAGAAAATTTTTGTATGAATGCATGATGCAGTTTTATGAAAACTTTTGATGCTCGAGAGTGAACGCCTCTGGTCAGTTCACTCAAAACAAAAGACATATCGAGGGGACGCCTATGGGTCGGTCCCAAATCTAAAAGTTTCGATAAAACACATGCGACTAAATAGGGCCAGTCCTGTACCAACCATTACTTAGTCAAAAACCCTGTAACAATGACATGTATATGTATGCTTAAAAATGATGAATGCATGAAAACAACTGTCAGTTCTAGGAAGACCGTAGTGACTACCCACTAATCACAGGTCATATTTGAGAGCCTACAGGTCGAAACCTTGGCTCTGATACCATAATTGTAACACCCCATTTTAGAAATGGAATCTTACGCATAATCATGGCGTGTTATCAAAGCATACAAGGATATATGTCTAAGCATTAATTGACCATAAAAGGGAAATACCGGAATCAAACATCGGTAACCCCAAAGTAGAGCTCATCACACACAAACATAAATACTGTAAAAGGAAAGGACGAAACAATGTCCATTGCAAGCTGTATTAAAGTAAAGGAAATGCATAAAGTAAAGAAAGACAGTAAAGCTTCCAATCCATATGCACGTACGTTTGAGATCTACGAGCGTTCCTGAGTACCTGCCGTTTTGGGAACATGAAAAGGAAAACGGCTGAGCAAGACGCTCAGTGCACGGATGTACAAAAATAGCATGAAATAGGATAAGCATGTAACATATAACAGCGGAAGACTAAGTTCTGAGTAGACTGGTTAAGTATTGAGAAAACTGGTTTTATAGTTTGAAAAGCCTTATGTTTATCTTATGAAAACTGTTTTAACATATATATACCATATCCCATATAGGTCATGAAAAGGTCACATGCATGAATATTTGGAGGGGTGACCTCATCATGCTGATTAGAGGGGATGCCTCTAATTAATATACTGGTCTGGGTAGGAGGGATCAACTCCTTGTGAAGGATGCAAGGCACACACCACATTCACCATGAAATACTGAATAAACATGTAACTAGGATGCACCCATACGCCCCACATGATATAATAATATGGCCAAAACTGAAAGGGACGCCACGAGCAATCACTCCGCCGTGGGGAAGTTATAATATTGGTGCCTCCAATGTTATGGTTATGGTACCTCCATAACTAGGTGAAACTGGTCATGCTTGTATATGGCTATAGGTATGCTAATTAAACATAAGCAATTCAAAACAATAAAACAAATACTGGGAAAACAGTTGGCTGCATACGGGGAAATCCTAATAAGGAAAGAATGTCCATACTGAAAGGACGGGAATCCGTACCTCAAGTCCAGTGAATGAACGGAAGAAAGACTCCTACTTCTGGATCACTAATGCTACATGAATACACACGTGTATAAGTATCGAATCACTGATTACGTACTGGGTTTTATGTCTCATCTTAGCTTACTTTGTATGTTTTAGGTCATGGTTTACTGTTTAAAGCCCTATCTGTGTTTACCTTGTACTCTGATTAATCTGATAAAGTATTACTGGTAATTCATGTATTATTATACTTACTGTGTAATAATAAGTAACTTTCAAAAAATAGCAGGTTTCCAATAATAGAAAGTTTCCAAAAATAGAAAGTTTCCAAAAATAGAAAGTTTCCAAAAATAGAAAGTTACCAAAAATAGAAAGTTTCCAAAAATAGAAAGTTTCCAAAAATAGAAAGTTTCCAAAAATAGAAAGTTTCCTAAAATAGAATTTACTGCTTAATATAGATTAGTTTCTAAAAATAGAAAGTTTCCAAAAATAGATCAGCTGCCTTAATTAAATAAGTTTCCATATATAGAAGGTTTCCATGATTAGATTAGCTGCCTGAAATAGATAGATTTCCATATATAGCAGGTTTCCATTAATAGATTAGTTGCCTTATTTAATTAAGTTTCTATAAATAGAAGTTTTCATAATTAGAATTAAGCTGGTTACATAAGCTAACATATAAGTCTAAGTGTTTATAAGCTTATTTCTTAAGTCATATGATATAGTGTATAGTTTAATTATTATTTCATGTATTTTAATTAAACTATAGGTTAAGCATTTTAATTAAAGTATAACATGTTTTAATTAAAATGGAATAAAATACTTAGGTTAAAATGTGTATTAATATGTATTAATAATATAACCTAAGTCATGTCTAAATTAATTAATTATAAGCATGCTTTAAATAATTAATTAATTATAACTTATAACATAAAAATACTTAGGTTAAATTAATATCATGCTAAATTAATAATTAAAATAACCTAAGTCATGGTTTAATTAATATCTCATGTTATTAATTAATTTATATCCTAAGTTCATAATTCACAAAATTAACATGTAGCATAAATCATGATTTAACCAACGAACCATGAATCGGGCATGAACTCGACACCGTACCCCGAGCCAACTCGGGGTATTTGTGCCCCCTTGCTGCCGTGGGTCCCACATGCACCAACCAAGACCAAAATGGTCTTGGTGGTGGCGGTTAAAAGCAAACCGAACCCCCCCCCCCCCCCTCGGGTTGGTTATACTAGGCGGCCAAAAACAAACACCCTCATATAACAACCTTTGATTTTAATTAACCCCAAAACATGTTAGATCTATGTTTAATTATCATGTTTTAACAAAAATAAAAATAGCATGTTCATGAAAATAATTAAAGATTAAAAAGAAATGAAAAGAAAGGTTTAGAATGATATACCAATACGTAGCTTGAAAGAGGATGAACAAACACGGTTTATAGCAATGATTTTTGTGATCAAGATCAATCAACAACCACCTTTGGTGGTCTTAGGGGTGGCGGCACAAAGAGAGACCAAGGAGGAGGAGAGAAAACTTTTTAGGTTAAATGTTATTTTCTTGAAATGTAAAAATGAAAAGAATATTTACCATAACCCCCCCTTTCATGTAAAAAGTCAATGGGCTAAGCCCATTTAGTTATGTGTGACATGGGTATGGGGGCCCACATGGGGTACCCGTACCTTTTCTCGTGTCCCGATGTTTCGTGTTCGTTCGTGGTTAAACGTGTTCGTGTTTAAAGTGTTTCTGTTTATTTTATCATGTAGTTTATCGTATTATTTACACTCGTAATTAAGTACTTACATAATTATTTTAGTTCGTATTTTAAAATGGTGATCATGATTTAATTATGTTCACGTGAAATATCTATTAACTGTTTATCATGAGTTTGTACGTAATCGATACTTATCATGTCATACACGTATGCACTTGCTTGATTATTAGCACATGAATGTGATCAATACTAAATAGGGTAAGTTTTAATCTAGGACGTACGATCTTAAGTGCACTATTCATGGTAAAAGCATGCGGGTTTTACATTGAGCATTCACAGTCCTTGTAGGAGGTCCATATGAATTTTGCCTTCCCTGAATAGGTTACACTGTTACTTGACCATCTTGAACAGTAGCTTGTTGTCGAGGATTTGAAGAGGTGCGGAGCTGATTGTTTGTTGGTGGAAATCCTCTAGTTGCAACAAGTTTTGACAAGTAGGCGGTGAGATGGTTTAGTACATTAGCTGGCGTATCATTTGGAGTAAAGACTGGTGCTTGGATTGGTGGAAGTTCATTAGAGTAGAAAGCTTGTGCTGGTTGTGCTTCTATTGGAAAATATCCTTGCTGAGGAGTATAGCCCATTGGAGAAGTGTTGGCTTGTGATGGTGATGTCTGATATGGTGGTTGCTGTGGAAAAGATTGTTGATGAACACTTTGTTGATATGCTTGATGTGGTATCATTGGTGGTTGATAAGATGGTTGTTGTGGTTGCTGATAGGTGTGTGGTGGTGGTTGCTGCAAGTATGATGGTTGTTGATAAGTATAAGCCATGTTTTGTTGAGAAGCATACATGGCAAGTGGATCATGAACTTGAGGTTTAGACAACCGAGCCTCAATGACATGGCATTCGTGTTGTTGAAGAAAAGCTTGAAGTTGATCCACATTGGTGTTATGCAAGTCCTTAGCCAATTTAACATCCGTGACGTATTTTTTCCATTCTTAAGGAAGAGTGTTCAAATACTTGGTGTTCAATTAAAAGGTAGGAATTGCCATGCCATAGATATTTAGCTCATTCAACAATAGGGTAAATCTCAGATAGTAGTCATTGAGAGTCTCCCCTGGCACATAGGCAAACTTATCAAAAGTATCATAAAGCTTACACTCTCGTTCTTGTTTAGTTAACGAGGTGCCTTGCACTAGAACCCGAATTCTATCCCATAACTATTTGGCAACTTTATGTTTGCTGACGAGTTTGTAGACATCTGGAGGAAGGGCTTGGAGAATGATGTTTGTAGCATACTTATCACATTTGTCTTGAATCTTCATATCTCCAGTCAATTCACCCGTTGTGCGAGGACGAGTAGTTGTACCTTCCGTCACTGTACCATAATCTAATGGTCCATTGAGCACCGATGCCCAAATGAGATGTCCATTCTCTTTGTTCAACATGTAAAGTTCCATTCGGGAAGTACAATCCTCGTACATAGACTTCTCCAACATTGGTGGACGATTATCCGTACCCGAGAGGATGGACTTATCCGTAAGAGATGTATACTCCATTTCGATAAGTTAAGATTTACAAACGTTGATCGATCAATGAGAGAAAGTAAATGTGTTTGTTGTTGTGAGTTGAAGTCGAGAAACAGTGTTAAAATCCCCTAAAATATGTTCTCAATATACCAAAAATTCCAAGTCAAAATTACACACGGTAATTTTTGGTTATCGGAATGTTGATCGGAATAAAGATCGGAAAGCTGTCGGAAAAAGCCTATCGGAATACCCTTGATCGGAATGGCCTATCGGAAAGCTGTCGGAATAAGCCTAATCGGAATACCTTTGATCGGAATATCCCATCGGAATACTCTTGTCGGAATACCAAATCGGAATGTACCAAAATCGGAATACCTAATCGGAATGTACCAAAATCAGAATACCCTAAACCCTATTCCGATTACACTGATCGGAATACCTATAAACCCTTTTCCCATGACCT